>QANY01013855.1:27748-151400 GCA_003255025.1 Datisca glomerata
TATATATACATATATATTGTCTGGATGCAATTGGAAAGGTTGATTAATCATTAATGAAGTAAAGATTATTTCACTTCATCATTTTTCTTTTCCTCTCAACCTACTATGTTTGCCATTATTCTATGAACATGTTCTTGGTATCAGAGCTCAAGGTAAAGAAACTTTCAAAGTTGGAGGAATGGCCACTGAATCAAGTGCCAATACAGAGAGCGATTCAGGTGCTAACTATTCTTCCTTGAAAACATTAAATCCAATTCTGAATTCTTCATTACTGATCAAACTCGATAGAGACAATTTCATGCTTTGGAAGTCTCAAATTGTACCTGTAGTAATAGGCCATGGTTTAGATGAGTATTTGTTTGGATCATGTGCTAAACCACCTTAGAAATTAACTGATGGGAGTGTTAATCCAAAATATGTCACATGGATTAGGAATGATCAACTCCTTCTTAGCTGGTTGAGGTCGTCGATGTCTGAAATGATTCTTGGAATGATCCTTCAATACAGTCATTCTAGAGAATTGTGGTAGACACGTGATGAGTCATGAAAGTAGAATTGTAAGGATAAATGCTGAAACTGAGTTAAATATGAAGAATGTAATGTTAGTTAATTTTGCTGGTAGCAATATTGCAAAGAGAGGACATGGAAATGGATTGAATTATGGCAGAGTTGGAAGAAGTAATAATCAAAATCAAAACTCTTGAGGTGCCTTTAATGGAGGAAGAAGAGGAATAGAGATAAATTCAACAATAATAGACTTATTTGTCAAATGTGCGGGAGAATCGGCCATAGTGCATTAACCTACTACTATAGGTTTGATAAAGGTTATAATCAAGTACAAAACTAAGGATCTAACTCAGGATCATAGTACCAAAATAATCAAAATGGAAATTTCTTACCAACATCCATGGTTACATCATCTGAGGTGCATAATGACCCCTCTTGGTACCTGGACAATGTTGAAACTAATCAAATCTTAGCCGATTCAAACAACTTTCACATTGCACAAGACTACAATGGTAAGAAGAAGCTTGTGGTAGGTGATGGTAAGTCTCTTCCAATAACCCATATAAGAACATCCTTTCTTCCTTTACCTCATAAATCCGTTATTCTCAAACTTAAATCCATGCTTAGGGTGCCTAGTATAAAGAAGAGCCTGATTAGTGTATCTCAACTTACTAAAGATAAATCTTTATTTATTGAGTTTCATTTAAATGTTTGTTTTGTTAAGAACGAGGAAACCAAGAAGTCCTTCTAAAAGGGAGGCAGTTGAACTCATATGGATTCCGTCTCTCCTCACTAAATAGCATAGTCCACTCACTCAAAGTCTGATTATATGGTGTGATAATATGAGTGTTGCTTCCTTGGCAGCCAATCCTATCCTACATGCTCGTATGAAGCACTTAGAAATTGATCTTCACTTCATTCAGGACAAAATTCATAATAAGTAACTTAAAGTTTATTTTGTCCCCTCTAATGATCAAACAACTTATGTCCTCATGAAGTCCATTACTGAAGCTCGATTTCTCTACCTCAAAACCAAGTTGTAGGTGGCTACTTCCCCCTTTCACTTGAGGTAGGATGACAGTGATCATAGTCATCACACTAAGATCAGCTAGAAGTCCCCGTAAGCTTACCATGCAAGTTGAAGACCTTAATCTAATTTCAATTAGTTCCAGTTAGCTTCAGTTGAGTTAGTTATAGTTAGTTAGTCTAGTAAGTTTACTATCACTATATGGTTGTAATTGTAAAGGTTAATCAATCATTAATGAAGTAAAGAAAAATGGATGGAGGAACCTAAGTGCATATTTTCAGGAAGTGTAAAGACAATAATAAGGGTGTTCAAAAGTCGCTCAGACCGTATAATTTGATCAGGACCGGACCGAAGTTGATCGGTCTAGACGGTTTTTTTCTCATATTTGGTCAGTGCGGTCCTCCTTTTAGAGAGGACCGGACCTACCAGACCGACCGTATAATATATATAAAATATTTTTTCAAGTAAAAAGATAGTTTTTCCCATTCTCACATCGGAAAGGAAATAGAGAGTTAAGGTGAGAATGAGTTATAAAAGTACTCCATCTACCTCCTCGTGATAAAGTAAGCGTCCATATGTGTGTGCTATTAAAATTTGAAATAAGGCGTATTTATCACGCGTATAATATGTTCAATGTATTAACCGTGTATTAAAGTTTTAATCTGAAAATTACGTGTATTTATCAAGCGTATAAAACGTATACTTAGACCGTAAAATCCGTCCGAACCTACCGTTGAAGTTCGGTCTGGTCGGTTCGGATTTTTTGTAGTATCTTGGTCCGTTCGGTCCTCCATATAGGAGGACCGTAATTTTCGGTCTGGTCTCGTTTTCTTTCAAAACTCTGACTAGACTGACCGTTGAACACCCCTATACCATAACATCTATAAATATTTTAATAGAGATGTCTGCGTAAAAGTTGAAAAGTTGAGAGGGTATTAGTATAATTTAACTTTTTAATTATTAAGGTGGCACAAACTTGTAAGCTTTACTAGAACCCCCGAAATACATCTTTATTACTTAATTGGCTTTCAAATAGAGATTCACCACTAAGGACCACGTTTTTAAATGGAACCCAAGTATTAGTTTGGGCTATGTCTTTCGTTTTGGGCATCTAAAATTTTGAAGCATCTCTTTGTGCAGTGTGAGAATTTTAGACCGGTTTGGCACAAATTAATGGGGTTGTTGTGAAGTTAAGTGCTTATGTAATAAATGGGAGCAGCTTACCAATTGGCACTTGGCCCATGCTGAAGGTACGAGGTTCAGAGAAATACTTCTGCAACATCCTTTCTAGTCATTATTTATTTTGTGTGGATGGAAAGAAATAGCATACCTTTTAGGGTAAGATTAGAATTGATATGTTTTTACCAGCGTTTTGGAGATTTGTTCCGCAATTTTAATTGCCACAACAAAAGATCTTGTGGTTTAGAAACCATCGTACAACGCCGTCACCGAGAAGATGTTATAATGATGGTTCATTAAACCACAAGAGTTTTTTTTATGGCCGTTCAAAATCTCCTGTAAAGATCCAAACGACCGTCAATAACTTTTGTCGGTGGTTTGTTTTCCTTATATTAAAGGCATATAAGGTTTCAAATATATACTAGTGCTTGAAAACATGTTCTTTATAGTTGCATAGTTAGAAATGTTTGAGAGAAACTCATGTACACTAAAAGATTTGAGAGTTCTAGCAGGGTCGACCTAAGCTTAAGACAAGTTAGACTTGAGCCTAGGGCCCCAAATATAATGTGCCCCATGAAGATAAAATCTCATATAGTTATTTATGTAAAAATATGTCTATACATGGAAAAATAAACTTACATTTTCAATGGTTGTCTTTTTTTCATCTTCCCAATATGACTTTTCACTTCCCTTACAATCTTTAACGAGAGTAAATCTCTCTCTAAGTAAACACTTTGAACAGGTAAAAAATGACCGCTGCCACGTGGATAAAAGTGACCTACATAGGGCTCGTGGAAAGCGTAAGTAAAGCAAAAATACTTTACGGGCTAAAGTCACGAGACAATCATAAACAATTGCTACCACTTCCAGAACAGAGAACCATTGCTTCAAGAACGGGGGTCCACCACTTCAAGAACGAGGGGGTCCATCACTTCCAGAACGGGGGTGCATCACTTCTGAAACGAGAAAGAGCAACAGAATGGGAAAAGGGGGTTCGGGCCGGCAATTAAGTGGCCATAATTGATTGGGTAAGCTAAAGTGACCTGGACAAGACAAATTGGCAGACCACCAAGTCGTTCTGATTGATGGGCTCGAAACCACATGAAATCGTCAAGTGGCTGTGATTAAATTGGCAGGTGAGCGAGATAGATGAGAAATGAGAAAGGGAAAGGAAGAAGATCCCATCAGTCGAAAATATAGGGGGTATGATTATCTCCCTTTATCTTTATTATTATTACTATTGTAAGGCCTATAAGTACAGACTCATGTAAAAAGAAGAGGAGAAAAGAGGCAACTTAAGAAAACATCTACTAAGTGTATTGCCTTTTCTCTCTTCTCTCATCCTCAACTATGTAAAATCCATTACACAAGTTAATATGAATCGTCTTCTCGTGATTTTTCTTCCATTTAAGGGTTTTCTACGTAAATATGGTGTCTTAATATGCCTTACTAAATCTTAGTTTTGTTATCGAACTCTTATCCATTGTAACTCTCAAAGTTTAAAGAAGACCAAACAAATAGAATAACATTATATGATAAGAGAAATTTGTATGGCTTCTTCTGGGTCATCTGCCCACCCGAACACATTAAATTTGGAAGCGAATTACGGCATACCATATAACATTGAATGCCAATGGAAGTACAAAAGCTAATAGTATTTACTAAATTAGAGAAAAAGTTTAAAATTGCTAAATTAAAATAATCCCTAAAACACTTTCTTCCACAAATTCCTAATATTCCCATATGTATGTCAATAATCAATGCCATAAAATCAAAGAAGAAATTCTAAATAAATCTATATGCTTTGGGGAAATTGTAAGAAAATAGGGTAGTCAAAGATACCTAGGTTGAACTCAAGAGAACCACCGTACAGATCGGGGCCGGGCGGGGATGAGCTATGGCGAGGAGGACACGGGCTGAGCTACAGCTGAGCTTCCTCTGTCAAAACTGTGGGAAGATGAAGACCATGAGTCTGAGATCAAGGCTGAACTACGCCGACAAGGATAACCACATGGCTCAGCTATGACTAGAAGGACCACCGTACGGGGCTGAGATTGCCTATTGAAGAGAGTGTCGTTCGCCGTTCGTTGGTTAGACTTGAAAATGTAAATGAGGAATAGGAAAAATGGGAAAGAAATCACGAGTTAGATTTTAGGGTTTTCTATTGCTATCATTTGTAAAAAACGTAGCAATAGAACCTATCCCGAAGGTTAATCTGAACCGTCAGCAATAATATCTCCAAAGAATAAGAAAACAGTGCTGTTTCAATTTGACTCTCAAAGACTTTTGCGACGGTTCAGCTGAACTGTCAGCAAAACTGAATGAAGCGTCCATCATGCTGCGACCATTCTCATAAGCCGTCAGTGTTTCTCATCCAAATGTGACGGTTCAGCCAAACCGTCGTAACAAAATGGTCCAACAAGCACCTCTTTCCCGACGGTTAATCGACGTCGTCGCAATAAGTAAGTAAAAAAGTTTATTCCTGACGGTTCAAGAGAACCATCGACATATCTTAGCCTCTTCCGACGGCTTGCATAAAGCTGTCAACATAGAGCCCACATTTATCACGGTTAGATAAACTGTCGCAATTATTCTCCTTTTATACAATTAACAACGGTTTAGCCAACCGTCACCGTATAACCGTCACAATATTAGGCTTTTCTTGTAGTGACATTAGAAACCATATGTACAAAATTTACTTTTCGAATATATGCTCTTCGTATTTCATCTTCCCCATTTGGATGATAATTAGTTATTCAAATTCATAATCTAGGATATAAAAGTAGATTTCTCAAGTCGACATAATCAAGAATTCAGGTCATTTTTTAGTGAGAAATTATTTTTCTATCCTTTCTCATTAAAAATTCTTTTCGGTTCTTGGTTTAGTTTGCAAGTAATTTTTTACAATCTGAAATAGGTAAATATATTTTTTACTTGTAGCTAATAATTTGGTTACTTATCAGGGGCTGCTCTAATTTGTTTTTATGCTCATCTACAAAGAATTAGATTGATATAAAGCTGAAGATTATGTCCAATTTTTGGGTAACGTCTAATAAGAATAGGAGAGTGATAAAAAATATGATACACTAGAATATAACAAATTAATAAGTAAAGAATTTATTAATGACAAGTAAACTATATGTTTGTCTATTGATGATGAGATAGTTGCAATTGAAAGTGCAAGGGGCATGGGGCGTGGGGATCTTTCATTATATTTTTGCTTTTTTCACAAAAAAAAATAAAACTGTGATGGTGATCTCGTGAGAGATTTTAACTTTAATTGGATTTCTTGTCCATGTGTAACTATTCCAAATGGTTATTATGAATAGTTGTTTGTTTTAGTTGTATTATGTACATCGTTTCACACTATCACAATATTGTAATTCTCAACTATTTGTATAATTCAATTGCATAGCATATTGAATTTTATAATTTTGGCAGTCTCTTATCTATTTGTTGTTTGCAAGTGTTTATTATTCAAGGTTTTGTTAAGTTATTTATTTTTCTTGGAAGCATTCTGACTTTCTCTATAAAAATTATATACTCAACAGACTTGATAATACACTGTATCATGTCAACAATGCGATAAAGTAGGTGAAAGAACTTTGGGAGTCTTTGGACAAGAAATATAAAACTGAAGATGCTGGTGTAAAGAAATATATTGTCGGTCGATTTTTAGAATACAACATGATCGATTCAAAGACTATAATTAGCTAAGTTCAAGAGCTTTAAGTCATTTTATATGAGATATATGCTGAGAATATCTTTTAACGAATCCTTTCAAGTAGCAGCGATAATTGAAAAATTATCGCCATCTTGGAAAGATTTCAAAAATTATATCAAGCACAAAAATAAAGAAATAAAACTTGAAGAGCTAATAGTTATTTTGAGGATTGAAGAAGACAATCAAATGTCTGAAAATATAAGTGGGAGCCAACTCATGGTATCAAAAGTCAATATAGTGGAGGATGGACAAAGACATAACAAAAAGAGAAAGATTTCGAATGTTTGTCCAAGTCAAGGACACAACAACATAAAGAAGTTCAAAGGCGAGTGCTACAACTGTGGAAGATAAGGACACCGCTCGAAGGAGTATCGAAAGCCTAAGAACGTGAAGAAAAAGAATGTTCAAGCCAACGTCACTGAAATCGACAATATTTCAAATGGTGTATCCGATATCGACCTTTCTGCTATGGGTTTTTAATGCAATCTTGTTGCAAATACCAAGGACTAGTGGGTAGACACTGGAGCTACTCGTCATATTTGTGCTAACAAAGGAAATGTTTTTTACGTACACGCAAGCCAAAGGCGAAGAACATTTAAATATGAGAAACTCATCAAGCTCAAAGATTGAAGGACAAGGAAATGTGGTACTTAAAATGACATCTGGCAAAGAAATCACTCTCCATAATGTCCTTCATGTGCCAGATATTCGAAAAAACTTAATGTTTGGATGTATCTCTTTTGAGCAAAAAATAGTTCTAAGTTGGCCTTTGTATCTGATAAATTTATCCTCACTAAGAATGATATGTCTGTGGGGAAGGGAATTTGTGTGATGGGCTTTTTAAATTAAATGTAATAACTTTTGTACCACAACTTATTAAGAATAATAATTTTTTTTCCTCTGCTTATATAGTTGAGTCCTTTAACTTATGCCAGGCAAGACTAGGCAATGTTAATTATAAAACGTAAAATAGGTTAATCAATTTAGACTTAGTACCTAAGTTTGAAATTGATAATAATCATAAATGTGAGATATATGTGGAATCAAAGAAGATAATAATATCTTTTAAATCAACAGAAAGAATTAAAAAAACCTCTAGAATTAATTCACAGTGATGTTTGTGATTTGAAATATATACAAACTAAAGGTGGTAAAAAGTGATAAAGTACTTTTTACCACATTTATAGATGATTGTACTTTGTTATGTGTATTTGCTAAGAAGTAAATATGAGGCAATTGAAGAGTTTAAACACTATAAAACTGAAGTTGAGAATCAACTTAGCAAAAAGATTAAGGTGTTAAAAGCGATAGAGGGAATATGATTCACCTTTTGAGAAAATTTGCTCAGAACATGGAATCATTCACCAGACTACTTCTTCTTACTCACCTCAGTCTAATGGCATTGCTGAGCGTAGAAACCAAATTTTAAAAGAAATGATGAATACAATGCTAGTAAGTTCGGGATTACCCCAAAATTTGAGGGAGGAAACATTGCTTTCTGCAAATTACATTCTCAACAAAATTCCTCATAAGAAGACCCACATAATTCCATATGAAGTATGGAAGGATCGACCTCCTACTTTTAAATATTTTAAAGAGTGGCGGTTCTTAGCTAAGGTCACCATTCCTAAACATAAGCAGGTTAAGATAGGACCTAAAACCATTTATTGCGTGTTCATTAGCTATGGACATAACAGTAGTGCGTATAGGTTTCTTGTTCATAAATCTGAGATTTCAAATGTGAATGTTAACACAATAATATAATCGAGGAATGCCTCATTCTTTGAGAATATATTTCCATATAACATGCCAAGTGAATCAAATTCACTAAAGAGATCTCGCGATACTACGTCTAATAACAATCAAGGTTCCGAAATGAGGAAGTGCCTAGACATAGTAAAATGATAAAGACTGCAAAGTCATTTGGGCTTGATTTTCTGATTTTTTGGTTAGAAAATGATCCTCAAAGTTTTACAGAGGCAAAAGCATCTCCTGAAGCTTCATATTGGAAAGAAGCTGTCAATAGTGAAATTGAATCCATCATGCAATATCACACTTGGGAACTAGTTGAACTTCCACCAGGAAATAAACTGTCAGGGTATAAGTGGATTTTCAAATAAAGGCAGATGGATCAATCGATAAGTACAAAGCAAGACTTATGGCTAAAGGTTACAATAAATGAGAAGGCGTGGATCATTTTGACACTTATTCACCAGTTACGAGAACTACTTCCATTCGTATGGTAATTGCCATTACAACATTAAACGGTCTATAAATACATCAAATGGATGTTAAGACTGCTTTCTTAAATGGTTAATTAGGTGTGAATATACATGGAACAACCAGAAGGATTCATTGTTCCTGGACAAGAGAGAAAAGTATGTAGACTAATTAAGTCTCTCTATGGATTGAAACAAGCACCAAAATAATGACACGATAAATTTGACAAAGTTATGTTGTCAAATGGGTTCAAAATCAATTAGTGTGACAAATGTGTATACTTTAAGAACACTCAAGCAGGGTATGTCATTGTTTGTGTATATGTTGATGATATAATAATTATTGGTAGTAATATTAATGTTATAAAAACTACCAAACAATTATTAACTAGTAAATTTGAGATGAAGGACATGGATGTCACAGATGTTATTTTAGGAATCAAGATTTCTAGAACATCTGATGGATTCATACTATCTCAAACACATTACATTGAGAAATTATTTGATAAGTTCAAGAAGTATACTATAATTCCAGTGAAAACATCGTTAGATGTAAGTCTAGCTCTTTCTCCAAACACAAGTGATAGCATATCACAATTGGAATATGCTCGTATAATCGGTAGTTTGATGTATGTTATGAACTGTATGAGACCAAATATAGCTTACGCAGTAAGTAAGTTAAGTCATTATACAAACAATCCTGGTAAAGATCATTGGAAGGCCATAATAAGAACTCTGGGGTATTAAACATACCAAGAATTATGGATTGCGCTATACAAGATATCCACCATTACTTGAAGCTTACAATGATGCGAACTGGATATCAGATACTAAGGATTTAAAATCCACAAGTGGATATGTTTTTACCCTTGGAGGTGCTGCAGTGTCTTTGAAGTCCTCCAAACAGACTTGCATTGCAAGAACTATGGGGGTAACTGAAGTATGTATGATTTAGTAGGGACTGAGGAGAATCATACTCCATCACATTCCTACGATGAGACAGTGTACATCTGCCGCGAGAAACATGATAAGTTACACTTTTAATGATTTCTATAGTTTGTATTTGTACAAGTGGGGTATTTCAGGATACTCTTAATGGACATCACCTATATGAGCGTGAAAGGGCCGCTTCTATGAGAATTGGTAGGCCGAATTCACTAAAGCACTCATGAAATCAGGAGGTGTTCAAAGCCAACACGAACACAGACATAAGAACTAACTCTGCTCGAAGAATAACTGTGTGATTTCTATTGTCTTAGATTACACAAACAATTGACAGTTCAAGGCATCATGTCTCCTGATTAGCTAAGTAATCCCGATAAACTTCACTAGGGAAAGTTCAAAGTTTTTTACTACTTATCCCAAGGCAGTTAATTTTCATTTGTAATCGCACAAGTGTCTGTATTTTCATTTGCATGTTTGAGAAAACCAATTTTTCATTCATGTGGGGGATTGTTGGAAAAAATGATAGTTTGACAGCTTCAGACTCAATTAATGGTACTCATACTCTGATATTAGTAGGACCGAGTACAAACACGTTATACATATTATGGTAAGTAACGTGAGATAACGTGTTGTCAAAATCATTAGGTAATGAATAAGAAAATTGTCACAAAATTTACTAACTTGAATAGATAAGAAATTTAAGTTAGTTGGCTCGCCATGGTATGATACGGTACGTAGCTGATCTTGGAGTTTTGACAAAGTTCTTATAATTATTAGAAAGACATTATGTTTGGCTTATACTTCTTCGATTATCGTATCTCTTAATAAAATTGCCAAAAGTAACCAAAGGTTGATTCGAATGGCTACGAACCAACCTTTATATAGCGGTTACTTGTTGCAAAAACGCAAGATACACAACAAAATTTCCTATACATTTTCATACTCTCTCTTGCATTTGGTCTGTTGTGTGCGATTACAAGAAAAAGCCGCGCTCGCCGGTTCTTATCGATTGGAGTGCAATTTTTTTAGGAAAGAAAGACCCCTCCTATCTTGGGAGACGATTACTCAACACCTTAATCACCCGTGAGGGGGTAAATTCATCTTAAGGAGACAATTTTTGCATTGGGTTCAGATCATCATTTTTTTACTAACTACAAAATCTGTGAGCTTTCTATTTCTTTGCATGCAGGTAATAACACATATAAATTAAATTCATTATAGTACATGGTCTGAATTGATTGGTCCATGTCAGTAGTGAGGAAAGCTACTCCTCACCTGGTCATAGCGTCATAAACCAAGTATTTTTCTAAAGATAAGAACAGTCAAATACTCAATCTATGATATGAAAGTTAGAGGAAATTGATTTCACCACGTTTTAGGGTCATTCTACATAAATGTACCCTTTTTCAATTACATGTATAACCTTTTTTTTACAAGCGGCATTTCATTTGAGAATTTTTATAACTTTATTTCCCTTTCTGCCCATTACCTCCCCGAATAGTTGTGGTGTCTAGGGTTTTCGGTTCCCTTCGTTCAGCCTCTCGATGTTCATCGGTGGCCTTCGTTTGTGGTTTGTGATTCGTTCATCACAGTTCGCTGGGGGTCGCTCTTCGACGACTGCTCATCGTTCTTCTTTTCCGGCATGACAGAATCATTCTATTCTTCTTTAGGTTTTGAAAAAAATTGTAAAAGTGACCGTAAAGGATCTTTAATGCAATTTTAGGGTATAAAAATGGTTGTTTGTGCAGAATGTAATGTGTTGTTAGGGTTTCGTTCTTGGATCTAAGGGGTTTTCCGGATTATTGATTGGATTTAAGGTTTTCTGAATTTCCACAATGGTCTCTGTTTTTTTTTTCATTTTTTTCTAGATTGCTTTATGCGGGACATCAATTTTTTCCAGATCTTGTTCTACGTGATAGTATTTAAATTAGATATCATACGTATCGAATTTATATACACTACGCATAGCCAAAATAAAAACAAAATAAACCAACAAACAAACAAAAATAAATCAGTATTTAAATTAGATATTATAATTTATATACATTACGCATAGCCAGTGTAAGGGTGTTCAATATTTTCAGATTATTCTAGTGTTCATAAAAACGAATCAGTAATTAAATTAGATAACATACGTAACTAATTTATATACCATGCGCATATTTACTTTTCTTCCCTTTCGTTACACGCCGCGTTTCATTAAAGTTACATTGACACGTTGGGCCGCTGCACGCGTATTGTAGCGCGTGTTTTGGACCGTTTTTCATTAAGAGTCTAATAGTAAATGATCAACCTTTTACCATTCATTACCTACCAAGCCGCCCGATCATTCTTACAATAAAAAAGTTGGGCAGCAATTTGTGTAATTCTCCCTAAAAGTTAAGTGTTTGTGTCAACGTAAGTCGAGTTTAATCGGACGTGGTAAGCCTAAAGGAATATCAAAGTTATCAACTAGAGTTAGTTTAGGGCCAGACAGAAAAATCCGAGCTTTGCTCTGTGCTGTGCGGCCCAAATCACCGAGCTGGGCCCATGTCTCCCACATAAAGAAGCCGAAAAAGAAAGTTGGGCTTAGGCCTGGAAAAACTAGTTTGAAGATTTCCTAAGACTTCATATGGGTTGGGAATAAAAAATATTAGCTGCAAATTAATCTAATAACTAATACTACACGACTGAAGTATAAAACATTAGAAATGATAAAACAGTAACTCTGCAATTAACTGAAAAGACAAGTAGAGAAATAACTTCCACAAAAGAAGTAATGGAGAATTACATGGCTAACTCAATTAATCAATTCCATCTTTAATATACATCCCAAAACAATCTCGCATTTGCCTCGTGCATAATATAATTTGTTTTGCCTGAAAATACCGGCCTACGAAGTTGAAGGTTGCGAACGTAGGCCTAGCAAAAAATCAGTTTCTTTTGAAACGTAACATGCCAAGATTCGGCAAACGAAGCTGGATTGTAAATTAGATAAACTATATCTAATTTCTATCTATCATCGTCAGAGGTCAGGCACAGGTGTATATCAAGTTTTTCAATCGAACATGATGATTAAGAGTTTATCCTAATAGTGATAAAATTATTCATAACCAATTAAGCTTAGACTTCTTATTATATAAGCCCATATGAGATTAAAGAATAAAGAAGATGTTGAAGAAGGAAAAGCTGCAGCCTCAGAAGAAAATCTTCATCATAGGCAAAAGAGGGAAGCAGAATAGAGACTTTCCCAAACACAGTAGATGTCTAACCATTTCTGGTAAAAAACGATTTCAGGCTACAAGTAGGCATCCGTTGGATTCATAGGAGATCATAGGCAACCGTTAGAATCACTTGTATATATACATCATCCCTCATTGTAAACAAACATAATTTTATCTTCAATAACAGATCAGAACCAAAAATGGTTCATCATCTCTGAAGCTCATCACTTCCCAAAGATCAGAACCAGACATGTTCATCATTTCTTCAGAAGAAGAGTCCCTACTTCTAAAGAATAAAAGTGACGATAACACTTCAGGAAATGAAAATAATCAATTTTTTAAAGTTATTTAATAATATAATAAAAAAACATAAAAATAATAGAGGCCTCGTTTGGCAGCTTATAAGCTGCAACTTATAACTTATAACTTAAATAAATAGATAACTTATTTTTAAGAAGTTGTTTGACGCAACTTATTCAAATAAGCTATCTGCTTATTTAAGTTAAAAACTAATAAACTTTAAGTTAAATTGATGTAACTTTTTCACTTAAAATTCTTTTAGTTTTTTCCAATCATCAAAAGTAGCCCTATCTTTTTCAAAAAACTACATGAACATATTTCTAATTTTCAAGGCAAACCATTTATTAATCATTCATTACCGACCCGATCCATGTACCGACCCGACCAGACCGAACTCCATGTGGCCCGACACGACCCCTGATGTGATCTCGGCCAGACCCGACCCTAACGTGGTCCCAACTGACCTGATCTGGCCCTGACCCCGATAGAGGTACCAGCCTCGACCCTGTCCCCAGCCTGACTCAGCACCGGCCCCGACATCATTTATTACAGGGTTAATAATTAATTAATAATTTGAAAAAATATGGATATTAAATAAATTAGTTAAATGCAAACTATATCATTAAGTGTGATATTAAAGTAATTTTAGTTAAAATAATTTAATTATTAACTTATTTGCCAAAAATCAATTTGACATAGGGTATAGCTTAAAATTAATTAAAATTAAGTTGTGTCAAACACATTTTATATTATAGATTAAGACTAAACTTAAATAAATCATAACTTAAAAGTTTAAACTATAATTTTAAGTTGTGTCAAACGAGCCTCATTATATAAAGAAAAGTCAAAACACCAAAAAAAAAATAAAGGACATTATAAATTCATTCTTGCGCGTCGTTCCATATTCAAGGTGGTTTAAAAATCATCTTTTAAAAATGTAAAGTCCAAATCTGCCAAACCAGTAATGAAAGAAGGTAGAAGAGAATCAAGACACAAACTTTGAAAGTATGACTGTAGCTATACTTAGTGATAGCGTCAGCAACTCAATTATAATTCTTTTTTTTACAAAAAGTTCTTTCATTTCAAGAAAAAGAGTACATACCTAGATCAAGATAATAATAAGAAAATACATATCTACCAACAAAGATAAATCAAATCTCTAAAGATTAACAGAAAAAATTTAACAATCAAAATACATAAATCGGTAATAACAATAAGAAAACTATTGAACGAACATAGCGTATAATATAAAGCTCTTCATATTGGCTAGTTCTAACTACCTCCGCCACCCAAAAAGACTTGGCTGAGTGAAATCGATTGAAATATTTTTTGTTAATTTTTTTAATGAAGAATGGCACAATCGACCACCAAAACTTGTAGATTTTGGCTAGATCTATCGAATACAATCATAAAATAAATGCTACTGAAGAAAAATACTATAGATTTAGGTGGAGGTAGAACCATCATAGATCTAGATCGGTGGAGGAAGAATATCATAGATCTAGATCAAGGTGAAGGAAAAACCACCATAGAGCTAGATCGGTGGAGGAATAATATCATAGATCTAGATCTAGGTAGAGGAAGAACCACCATAGATCTAGATTTATGTGAAAGAAAAGTATTTATTATGAAAATAGAATGAAACAAAATTAGAATGATAAAAAAATCTTCACCGAAAAAGAATATTTGAGATCACATTCTCCGATAAAGAATAAAAATGATGAAAGAATAAATTAGAGAGAATTTTCGAGAGAGAATTTGATTCTTCCTCCCTTATGTCTAATGCTACAATCTACTATAACGGTGATGTAGAAAAGAGGAAGGTCAATATCGTTTAGGCTTTAAAATATTGGAAAATATAAGTTGAGACTATAGGTCCAGTTATAACTCCTTTTGACCTAACTAACTTTACACCTACTAATTAATTTGGCAAAGCTTCATCTTTAAGTCTTGGCAAAGAGGCTTAACTCTCCTATTAGTAATTGTAGTTGATGTGTTTCAATTGTACCATCAAATTGAGGAAATGGAATTGAATGTCGTTTTTGTAACTGGCGAATTCCATTTGGCTACATGTACAAAAATCATAAATTGAATTTCACAGCAAGGATTCATTTTTATAATCACAAATATATCAAAATTATTCATTAAAATTAAGGAGTTAAGGGTATTATAAGAACTTAAAATGGTGTAATTTATAATCCACACTTTTAAAAGTAGTATAGCATATGGTATATCTAGTTATACATATTAATGGATTATAAATTGCTTTTATAAGAATGTATTACCTAAGTTAGATCTAAATTAGATTCTCTTTTATCAGTTTTTAAACTCAAATCTAGCTTTTAACTAGTTGTCTCATTATGATACTAAACGAATTTAGAGCTACACATATTTTATTTTAAAATGTGTAGAAAATAAATTTTATACAAAAGTATAAAGTCACGTATTTTTACAAATATTCACATTTATATTAAGTTAATAGACTAATCATTTGTCATAATTATGCAAAAGGTTTTTTAAGGAATAATATTTAGATTTTAGAATACACACTTATATGCATAGAGTAGATATAAAAAGTTGGAAGGAATCAGTTCTCACTCACTCAACAAATCAATCAACCACTCTCATCATTTTTATTCATGTGTTAAACTATTTTAAAATAAAGTTATAATTTTAAATATCTTTGAAACTTGTTGTAATCTATAAATATATTAGTTTATTTATAATCTTGATTGTTCTTTGAACAATATAGCAAATAATTTTATTTCATCAATTTATCATATTCATAAAAAATAATTATCATATTAAGATATATTTTTTCTTATTTAAAAAGATATTAACGTCTTTTTTCCAAATTTATTTATTTGAATTTTTTGTGTTCTCGATGTCATAAGAATTACAACATATTTAATTTTTGAATTTATAAAAAAAACATTATTATTTACTTAAACATAAAAATTTATTGTATAAAAGATCTCGAATATTATCTTCACATATATTAATTTCTAACTATAAATATTATAAAATTATAGTCTTACTAACAACTTAAAAATAAATTGTCATTAAATAGAAAAAAAATTTATATATGAATTAAATTAAAAATATGAAATACTCAAATTGTACTATATTTTGTGAAGCTATAAAGGGTAAAAAGGAGAAAAATGGTTATCATATGAAGATACAGTTTCTCTTATTCAAAGATACATTAATATTTTTTTCTAAATTATTTTTTATGTTCTCGATATCAGAAGTATTACAACATATTTAATTGATAAATTTATAATAAAATCATTATTATTGACTTAAAAAAATTGTTATACCAAATATATCAATTTTTATCTTCACACATATTAATTTCAGACTATATAATATTATAAAACTATTTAGTTCGACTAACAAATTAAAAAAAATTATCATTAAATAAAAAATATAATTTCATGTATGAATTAAATGAAAAAGGTGAAATAGTCAAATTGTACTATATTTTATAAGGTTATAAAGGGTAAAAGATAAAATCAAAAGTTTTTCTCATTTAAGTTCATTTTAATATACTAGTTATGAGTCAGGTGCGAGTGCACGTGGTATGATTAGCATTAAATAAATTGATTAATTTATATTGAATAGCTGTTTTTTAGATTGATGAAAATTGATGTAGTATAAATATAAATTTGTAAAGTTGATACATAGAAATGATTATAGTATGACATACATAGGCTTTATGAGTATGTGAAAGCATTCATAGGCTTTATGAGTATTATATCATGTCTCCAAGCTACTCTGAATAGATGAAGAACAAAATAGTAATTAAGAGTTATGCGTCATAGTCTAAGAGATTATGAACAAGTAATTGATCAAATTTTAAGTGATCAAGTGATGTATCAATCATGTTGGAATATGACCATAAAGTAACGTGTAATAACTGTTTATTTGTATTTAGTTATTTTTCAAACATTTGTATTACTGAATTTTTTTATGAATAAATTGAAAGTTTCATTTTAAATTAAAGCATGTTTATAAATTACTCAAGTTCTGAAACTATTGCCAACGAAAGAAGAGTGAAGATAGAAATGTCTCCAGACGAACCCTTTTGAAATAGTTCAGAACGATATTCACAATCTTAAGATCGTCTTGGTAATTGAATCCGATTACGACTGTTAGGTTGAACCGTTGGATGTCAGTCTTGGGGCATAAGAGTAGAGACTCAAATGGTTAACCTATGCATGTTATGAACATGTTGAATAGACCGGTAATAAATTAATTTAAAAACCCAAAATCGTTTACCTAGCTCTAAATCTAATTGTTACACATTAAGAGTATTTTCATAATTACCTTAATCCTGAGGTGAATACGTAACTTGACCTGGTTAGTTGCAATTTTTGATATGTCAAATGAGTGAAATCGAATTGGCAGGCAATACCTCGGCTGTTGGGATGATAATTTAATCAAATAGGAGTTACGTAATTCACATATATAAAAATTCTTGGTTGGATAACGAAAGCAACAATATCACCTTATGCTTTATGATGGGTGTGTGAATAAATTAACTTGGTCAAGTATTAGATGAAATGAGTAATTGAATAAGACTTGTGAATTGTACGAGACAATTCATTATAATGTCTTTCTTATTTACTGTCAATAAAAGAGTTAAGGAAATAATAACAGGAGGGGTAAAATGATAATTTTACATTCTGCTTTTGTTACTGATATTCACGATGTATGTTATGTTAAAATATTTTGTGGACCGTGTAAAAGAATAGAGTTTATTTATACCAACAGAAAATGTAGCGCATGAATTGAGAGTTGATTCAGCATCGAACCTATAGTGGAGTCGTATTATGTCATGATTAAATAGGTCGGGAATTTATGGTGATAAATTCACCCGGTATTTGAATCCTAAGTTTTATTCATGTGGGTCCATTCGGTCCCAGAAATAGCTCAGAAAACAGTAATAGAAAAATGAACTAAATTGGACAAAAATGTATTTTGGTGCCAAGTCATATTATCTACACCTGTACGTGATAAGTGATGTCACTTAAGTTAGTTAAGTGTAATTGTTGTATTGAATTGATTATTTATTATTTTCTAATTATTAGATAATTAGTTAAATAAAATTAATTAATTAATTGATAATGATCAATTATATTTATCAATTGAATTGATGAATTTCGATACAACTAGAACTCTAGAAGATCATGTAATTTTCGGTAATAATAAATAATTAGGAGAATTTTCAGAAATTTTAAAATATATAGGTATATTTGTAAATATCAAAAATTACCTTTTGATAAATATCTGATAACTTTTTTATTGCAAAGAGATAACGAGGATAAGATACAGTTGTTGTTATCAACACAGAAAAAGAATAAACAGACGTTTTCTCCTATCACTACTATTTCCGCAGAAATTAATTTGAAGAAAGAAGATTTGATTTTTCTTTTTCAATCGTTTTGAGAGCCCACACTCAAATTTCTACGTAAAATTCTTCTTAGATATATTTCTAAAATTAACGGGTGGTTGTTGATGGACAAATTCACAAATCGTTCATGAAAGATCAAGTTCGTGATTTTGATTTTAAAGCTTGAAGAACACGAAGAACGCTCGAGGAAGTTCCACCAGTTCATAAATTCTCTGATACAAAGTAAAGGTGAAAAATCATTTTCCCTTAATCTATTCATTTTAATATCGTATATGCATAATCAAACTAATTTGGTTTAAAATTATTTAATATGAATAAATAAATTAAATCAAATATTTTTCATTCCGTCCACGAACAATTCTTGGTTCAAATCTAATTTTCTTTAATTTTAAACTGATCGATCCTAGCAAATCATTCATAGGTTAATTTGCTAAATAATTTTAATGAGTGATAGAACATCAACTTATAAAATGATCAACACTTTATTTAGTCACTTCAAATTTGGTCAATTGCTTGATTGGGGAAAATTACTCTATATAAAATATTTATTGTTGTAGGCTTCTTAATAGCAATAATGAATTGAGTAATTAATATTTGTAATTGATTTTTGTAACTCCTATTATTATGCTTGGTAGAGTTTTTATTCTACTTTATGAGAATGATTTTTCTTATTTATTTTTGTCTTTGTTACTTAAATACTAAAAATCAAATTATTATCAACGCTCCAATTTGTTTGGGATTCAATAGCTTCTAAGTTTGAAATAAAATCGAATATATACTAACTATATCACATAATTTAATTATTTAATAATTGAACTTTGTCCAAATGTATTTTTATTATTGGAGTGCTTGGGCTTCTCTCAATTATCATCTCCCTTTGCACTTAATATTTTAACTCTAATTTTATTTTAAAATAGAATTGAGATTTTATAGCCCTTAGTTTAAAAGAAATTAAATTAAATTATAATGACCATAATTTATAGCTCAATAAATTCTACAAATTATTTAAGCTACTAATTAACATTAAGAATTATAATTGAAATTTAAGAATATACAACAATTGAGAATTTAGAATGTGAAGAGAGATTGTTGTTTAATAATGGTTAATTTGTTTTAGAGTTGATATTTTCATTTGATACTATTATTCCATGCTATAAATTTTTTTAGTCACTTTAGAACTTCTCGTGGACTTTTTTCATATTGAAACATCTAGACACTTCATATTCATTTTCATGTCAAATCTAAAAAATCATAACTTGAATAAATTTGAAATTAACTAAATTAAATTTTAACAAATGCTTGTCAAAGGAAGTGAATAAATGATATTGAATGAGATTATTCGGCAGGTTTATTATTTAATAAAATAACGATTGATCTACAAATTCATTAATACATTTTATTTAGTAAATATATTTAACTTATTGTCTCTATTTCATTAACTTATCTCAATTATTGTCTCTAGCTCATTACTTTACCTCAATTTATTTTCTCTACCTCATTACTTTATCTAAATTAATTGGCATAAGGTTATTTTAGGAATACTATTAATATGTTTGGATAGAATTGTCAAAGAAATGTTTTTCAAATATCCATGCTTTTAGAAGTAGTAAGATAAGATAACATTAGAGACAACGATTAAAGAATTTTCTGTTGCAGATGCATTGCACGTGTAATTTTCTTTTCACTAAATTAAGCTTAATTAAATTATAATATATATTGGATAAAATTTTATGTACTACCGGAAACTTTTTTCAAACATTTAAAATTAGAATTTTGCAAATAAACTATATGCAATTAATCAAAATGACAATCAATAACATATTTAAAGGTAGAAATGATTAGTTGAATGAAACATTAAAATGCCTAAACAAAAATAATGTTGAAACTTTTTATAAGACGTTCAAATTTTTAAATAAACATATCTTATCATAGTATAAAAGACAATCAATAAAAGATTAAACGTTTGAGGACGTTGGACGGGGCGCGAAATACGTATTTAAACAGTAAGAGAAATGCATATAAATATCTTAAAGCAACTCACACATAACATTTTTATCGATTTTTTAGGTGACACTTCTTAAAAGTAATATGAAAATGATTAATTGTAAGTTATATATTGTGCTTTGTAACTTACATGTTTTGTGGCTTTAATTTGTACCTTTCAACATCAATTATTGTAATCACACCATATCTATAAGTCTTGAGTTCGAATCATATTCTCCCATTACCTTTAGAATTTGCAATGTAACTTTGACAAAAAAACATCAATTATTGTACTAATTTATTGTTATAAGGGTATCTTAGAAATATCATGAATATAGTTAGATTGAATGGTCTAAAAATATTTTCCAAATATCCACACTTTTAGTAGTATAGATATAGATTTTAGTCCTATAAATTCAAGGTCTTTCTCAATAGTTTATTTTTGTAGCTTCAGATTCTGAGACTTTTTATTATTCTACCATTCCAATAAAATACCGCTAGTTCCGTTTCTTTACAATTATTTTCCATTGGTAGTATTATATTCTTAGGTTTTCACAAGTTTTTTCACGAACCTCAGAAAACTTACATTTACATTGTTCTTAGGAGATATGGATCTTAAAAAGTCTGTCTAAATTTTGCTACATTTTATGTGCTTATACACATATAACACATGTACTCTTTAGTAGTAGTCTAAAGTGTTTGAGTCTTTCAAGTGTGAGGTGTTGATCATCATCTTCATTCATATATTTTCCATAATTAATCTCAATCTTGAAAGGACATTTTTAAATTTTCTTTAGCTCAAGCTCTTGTTCTTTAGGCTCCATAAGAAACTAGAACCCTTCAAATAGTTGGATGAATGTTGTGATTATCTTATCATCATATATAGCACATATCCTTTCACAAATGACATCAACTTCCAGTTAATTTAATATCTCGAAAATTGAAATCAATCTTTGACTGATATGTTCTTATCTCATATAGCCGACATATTAATCAATCTTCAGCTGAAATGTTCTAAAGTTACGGACGATATAATTTGAGAAATTAGATATCGATATGAAAACGTGTTAGAGAAATTAGGCTTCAAAAACATGACATTTTATGGCCAAGATTACTTGCTAAACTTTGGTCCATCGGCTTATCTTGCCTACCGTGATTATCTTTTCACTTACGGTTGATTGTTCGAATTGTTAGGCCATAGTTCACCTAAGATCAATTATATTGTTAAGTATAGAGAACTATATTTTCAGATGTATTTCACATTCAAACATTTATATAAATACAACCAAACTTAACAATGAATTTTGAGTGAGTATTGTAATCCTTAGTACTCTTAAGAATTCGGTCAAAGAACTCATACCATGTAATGTATAGCAAACTTCAATATAGAACTTGTAATATCATGATATAATATGATAGAACGACCGGAAAAATCAGCCTGAATTTTAGCCACAATCAAGTAAAAACCTTATTGTCTTGCGTCGAGGACATGACCTAGCAAAATACGACTTAAATGTATAAAGCTGACAAATGTCCGATGTGTCTCAAACACCAGTTAAAAACTTACCATCTTTTTAATTTAGTATACATAATTCCTTGTACATGATTAATCCTCACCAATTGTATTAAGATTGTTTTTTTTTTTCCTTTTTGCTACTAAAGAAGTTAGTATTTTGACTATTATTTGTAAAATAGTCATAATTAGCACGAACCATTAAAAACTTGAAACTAAACGTGAAATATGCATACAATTAATTCACCTAATGATTGATAATCTGTTCTTTTCTTATAGTACATAACAATTAATTTTCAAAATCAAAACTTCATAGATCAGTTTTCAAAAGTGAACTATCAAGGCTGATTATGAGGGAAAAACACAATATATATACACATTGCCAATAGCTTATTAAATTGTCTTTCAGCTAAATACACTTGAAAGGGAGAAACTTCTCCTTACATGCATAAATGTATCTCATGGATGAATTATCTTAAGCGCAAATGTTTCTCCTCTAATAATTATTCTCTCACATACTAAATAGATAGGGCAAATATAGCACACTAGCTAGAGCCTTAAGTATTTCCAACATGATCATCAAACAAAGTTTATGTAAAATGGAACATATAGAAGTGTAACAGCTTACTCCTTTTAATATGCATCTTCAAAAATAATCACCCACTTGATCATAAGAAACGATCGACTTAGCTACACAAAATTATAGGTATTGACATTTGTCGTTAAGATTAACAATATCCAAGCCGGATATATAAGGAGATTACCCAGATCTCCTCATACGCGTACGCGTATGCGTATATACGTTCGACGGTGAAATCATCACAACTTTCTTTAAGTCATCATGGGCCGAGACGATAATGACCATCACTCATGTAGTGACCATCCATGTATAGAGCTGCATTAGGAGGATGTAAGCCATCCATAACCATAAATTGCATATCTTCAGAAGGTTTCCAGTGTCTCTTCCTTTGGTTAATGAACCAATTGTTTATTTGCTTCTGGTCCAAGCCGGTTGATTCGGCCAATGCCACCTTTTCCGTCTCCTACAAAAACATCTCAACGTTCTTCGGCAAGAATATATAAATTCAAGCAATAATTTAAGGTTTGTTTTGATCAAAATTTTTACGTACCGAAGGATAAGGCCATTTGTAATGCAATTCCCACCAGCTAAGAAGCTTTTGCCTGGCATCTTTAGGTAACTTACCTTTCTTCTTTTTCTTTGAAAGCTCTTGTTTTAGGCTACTTAAATAACCACTATACTTTTTAAGTAAATGGTTCTTCAGTTCTCGATCTTCCGCACGGGGATCGATCTCTGGCAGCTCCGTTTCTCCCCCGCTGTTGTCCTGATCCTCCTCCGACGATCCAATCCCCTCGCACTTGTCATCTGTGTGGTTGTTAGTTAGACATTCAGAAAATGTAGAAATAAGAAGTAAAGACAAAATCAAAAGTAAAATACATGTTTTTTTTAATAAAGTAAAATACATGTTAACACTCAAGTATTGCCAATTTTTAATGCCCCTGATTGCTAGTCTATGTGTCCTATTGTGCTGAGCGAGATCTATAATGTAAGTTATAGTAAAGGGTTATGTGTGCGTGTTGCTTTCTCCTAGTTCACAGATCAAATGTAACACTAGGCCGATTAAGTTTATTTGATCATGTATTATAAAAACAAGTAAATAACTGGCGAGAATTCTTTACGGAACTAACATGAAATTAAAATGAAGGCTAATATCACATAAACTCGCAGTCACAACACTTTTTTTACGTTACAAAAAAGAAGCAAAAACTGTGAAGCAAAAGAAGCATCGGGATAAACCAAGATCATGTTAACTAGGTTAACATCCTTAAGGACGAGGTTTCATGTGTGCAACAACTCCAAACAGCAGAATTCTTTAATAAAAAAAAGAAACATAAAAATAGGAAAAAGAATTCAACCCGAACGCAATGCAAAGAATCCAAAACCAAAGACAATCGCTCTAGACGGACACTCAGAAGATAATCCAAACCTTACATTTGGATAATCATCGTTAAAATATGTCTCAAATTAAAACCTATTGAGGCAATTAGTATCAGAAAAAACATTGCGAGTAAAACCTATTGAGACAATTAGTATCAGAAAAAATATTGCGAGGAAATCTCTTTTGTGACCCAAACATATTAACAAAATGATAATATCAGTATCGACCTATCAACAAAAGTCAAAACTCAATATTTCACACACTTGTATTAATAAAAAATAGAAAATGACCATGACAACTATGTGATATATTTTTCCCCTTCCTTGATTAATTCATATGCAACTCATTCTTGAATAGTATATGAATGAAATGTTATATCAAGTATATATGATCTATGATAATCAGGGCAGTTTTAATAAATGTAAATGCTTACGGGGGAAGAAAATCAAAGGGGGATTCCAAATTAGCCAATCATATTTCCGTCAGTAAAATAATTAAGATAACATTATGCTCCAAAGTCAGCACAATCTACTCTTATTTGCAAAAGACTCAATAACAAATTTCTTTTATATCAAATGTACTTTCAAAAATAAGTTAGAAAGGGAGAGAACAATCAAAAGAAGGAAAAGGATAATTAATCAATAAAAACCCCATACTTAATGCTAGAAAATTAGATCATGAGCTGACAGAGAATGGGTGAATTGAATTTGTGGATGGACATTGAGAGGAAAAAGAGAGTTAAATGCTGAATGGAGCAAAACAGAAACAAAAAAGAATTGTTATAGATTAATATATCATAGACATAAAAAAAAGAAGTAATATATTTCTCTGACAGGACCTACAACCCTATATGGGCTCCTAGCTACCCAGTTGATTCGACTAGCATCCAATGTTCTTTTCTAATTTTCTTTTCTAATCCATAAAATCTCATTCTCACCTTTACTAAATGCGGTTTTGGCCATGAACACCCAGTTAACAACATAACTAATCCATAATTAGTCTCTTAATTTAAAGTAATAAACGCCTATTAGTGAGTAATCTATGGTAGTTAATGAATGCAAATAATGTAAATTTTCATCATACATAACTATACGATTTTGTTCAGGTAATTTATAAGTTAACGGGTACTGATAATTCATTGAAATGCTTCTTCTTCATGGCAGCTTTTGTTTATAAAGAAGATATCGAAAATTTTCTCAATCATACGTCAGACAAACGACTATTGAATAAAATGTGTAAATGAATTTCATATTTGATTATAGCAAATAGAAAATAATTAAGCCTTCTTGTCTTTGTTCCTCTCAAGTGGGTTCTGTAAAATTAGTAAATTAAACAATAATTAGAGACAAATTGTGTTCATTACTATTAAGCTTGTGATTAGGGTTTGGCAGGGAGTCTTCTCCTCCAACATTAAACTTCCAAATCTGCGGCAAACATTTTCTTTCACTCAAAACGACACAACAAAACCGACCCAATTTTTGGGGATTCCACGACAAAATAAAGAGAAATTTTAACCATATTAGCTAGGAAGAGATGAGTAATTAATTACCAGAATTAGTGAAGATCCGAACGTGGCCATTGCAAAGAGTATTGAGTTGAGATTCAATCCTATGCATGAAATCCATAGCTTCTTGTATAGGCCTCGTTATCTCTTCCCGATATTTCACCAACATGTCGTAATAAGCTTCCTAATATATTATTCCATTTAATTTTATATACCAAAAAAATAAATTTAAGCAAAATAAATAACCATAATTAAAAAGTTGAGTAATTGATCGGTCACCATGAACTGGTCTAGCTCAGGGTCCTTTGAACTCTCTCTTCCTGCCACCGAAGACCCTTGCCGTGCCTCGAACTCCTGCCGTGCCGCCACTAACCGAGCCACCACTTCTGGCGGAGCTCCCACCTACATATAAATATAATTTTAACACGTTAATTACGACACATCCAAAATATCTTAGAGGTGAGAACCCTAGTTGGGACATCTTTGGTTAGGTCTGATGCTTCTTTTATTTAGCAGTTTTCGCATGATCATTCTAAAAAATTACAAAATACCCCAAATCTAATAAAATATGTTACCTTTTGGCAATCCATGTAGGCTTCTAAGAGGTTAGAGTACTGAGGATGAGCAATGATCTTAGCCTTGATTGCTTCCACGTCATTGGAGCTTTCATCGTTTGCTTGATGATGATGATGATTATGATTATGATTATGATTATGAAGTGTTGATTGATTACCTCTCATTAAAGGGTAATGAAATTTCTGAGCATGTTGATGTGAAGTGTTGGCTTCGGTTTTAACTATGGGGTGTGTTTGGTCAGAGAAACAATCACTTCCTGATTGAAGATGGAACGTGTTCATTCCCATCTGGGTTTGGCCTTGTCCTCCATTTGTTGATCTTCCATAGTTACTTGAAGGTGAATTGGCTGCTAAAGCCGGTGACGCGTATAGGAAATTCCCCCTTGGAGTTGTGGTTTCGCTTAGCTGATGATTGTATTCCTCCATTTCCAAACAGACCCACTTGAGATTATTAAAAAACTAAAAAGAAACTATATATTTCTCAAAACCCTAAAACAAAAGCTGGCATAGAAACCCTAGGAGTCTACTCATTGAAGAGTGAAGATACACATGAAACATAGCTGATTGGTTTACCATATCAAACAAACTGAGGAATTTTGCTTTGTTAGTGTTGAACCAAATTATGGGAAAAACAAGAATTAAGTTCCTTGGATTAGGTTAGAAGGTTCTAGAAACAAAACTGTAAACATGAAGTCTGGTTGGATTTTCGTCACATACGGAAATGGATAAGAGGACTAAGGAGGAGGAGGAGAAAGAGAAGGAGGAGATGAGAATTGGGTTTAGGCTTTTTTTTTCATTTCCTCATTGGGTAGTTGACAAGGATATATATTATTTTCTTTGTTGAAAGAAAAAGAAGTAATTAAAAATTGTTTTTTTAATTTAGAAAAATAAAAGTAATGAAGCTAATTAAGACACAAGTGATAAGGAACTATTGAAGATATGAATTGTTTTTCCATCCTTTTGTTCTCTCTTTATATCTTTTAGTATTAATTTATTCTTCAAACATTTCCCTCGAGAGTTAACTTTTTTTCACTCCTTTTAATTTTGCTTTTTGGTTTTCTAAAATGATATTATAAAATAAACTACTTTTGTGATTTGCTTTCTTGATTAGTATTGACCACAATATCTTACCGAACACTTGGATTTTCTAAACAGAATGTGCCAAATTTTACCCAGCTGCCCAGCAAATCAATCTTATTGGGGTAGAATTAGTAGAGACTATTTAAATGGTAAAACCTAAAACAATAGCACTTCACTTTTAGATCTGATTATACAAATCTCTACTGTTTATTTTATATATAACATTACCAAACTTTTTTATGTAGGTAGGGGTGTGAGTCTAAACACATTGTTACTTTTCGTTATTTGCATGGTCACTTTAAATAAACTTTGTAATAAAACAATTACTTCTCACTGATTAACTTATTATTGTCCGGCCCATTTGTCCATTTTCTCTTTGACATTTTCCTTAGGAAACACTGATTTCTTCTAATTTTCTGATTTTTAGGCAGAATATTTCTTTTATTTTATTTTTTTTTAAATGGAGAATTTGATTGATAGGGAATTGAACTTCATACCTATAAGTTAAAAATCTCATTTATGTTCATTGGGCTATAAAGCATTGATCTTATTTAGTTATCTAGTATCTGAGTTGGTTAATTAGATTTATATGAACATATCATCTATGAGAAATTCTATTCACATGCAATAAAAACTCTCCAAGACCATACACACATTTTCTAGATTCACCCGCGTCGAGTTTAACATTCTTCTTATAATTTCTCACCTTATTGTATTCCTATTATTCTATACTTTAGTACATTCTTTTCATTCATTCTTTTCATACAATTCACATATCTTTTTTTACCTACGATATTGAAATATAATATTTTAAACTTCAACACTCTAATTTTGATTTGTAATTATTTTCTTTCTCTTACCATAAAAGATGGTGTGCAATTCATATGTTCTTGAAAAAAATAGGTAGTATTAAGTCGACATAGAAAATTTATATCACATATTGTTCTTCGCAAAGAAAAAACTCAGTCAATTATCTTGGTTCGAGTCAGAGTATGAGCAAACCAATTAAATCATATCGATTATATTTTTCAAGTACTAATTAATTGAGGTTTGTGAACACTCCTAAATTAGGTTCAGATCAACCAGTTAGTACCTAAAAATGTAATCGAATGAATTTCATATGTTTCCTCATAACTAAACATAACTCAAATAATGAGTTGAGTTTTTTTTTATCTGAAGAATATTTTATATTATAAAATTTATATATTAATTAACTTAATGAATTTCATCTTTTTTATGTTTATTTTCATTCTCATTAATGTGTTAAAAAATATTTTTTGTCAAAAAAAAATATAGAGATTTTAAAGGTTTGAATAGAATCTATCTATTTATAGTCTCTTTTTAGTTGTTAGAGGAGAAGATTTTTTTAGTTACATGGAGAATATTTTTATTTATTTAAAAAGTGAGATTTACATAAATAGAAACAAAACAAGAAGTACTGAAAGGTTTTCATTATTGTTTTCCAACTGGTTTTAAATGTCTAATCAGATAGTAAGATAACTGTTTTTTATTCACAATTTTCTCAATTAATGAGATATATATTGAGTTTCTGTGCCATCAACCAAACCACACTATATCATCATAAACAAAAGTCACATTTTTCAAGATGAAATATGTTAGTGTAGTTTCAATCGGTTAAACAAACACATCTCCCCTGTATATATCGCCATATTTTCTTTCTTTAGAAGAAACGTAATATTTCTTTGTCAAATAATAATTAATTCCAGGGAATTATCCTTGATTAAGCACCCCAAAGAATAAGGCTTTTTGATATGATCCTCCTGAATTTCTGCCATTTTATATACTTTATCATTTATATATTTGTACCTTGTGTAACGAAAGCAATGAATAATAACACTGCGTGTGAAAATATATTCATATGCTTGGCCATGTCATGGTAATGAGAGTATATTTAAGGCACGTATCTTCAAAGTTACTCAACAGAATTCCTAGTTAAACTAATTAGGAAAATAAAATCACCTTTTTGTTCATAAGTAAACGGCCTTAATTTGTCTCTCTGATCAGTTTCTGGATTTAAATTGTTAACATTATACCATTTTTGTTGTTCCCTCAATTGCATATAGTAAAACTCTGTCACTCCCACAGTGCGTCCATTCTATTGGTACAATTTGTTTGGAGTAAGAAATAAGTCTGAATGAATAGCATCAACAAAATCAAGAAGCGTCACAATTATTTATCGTCTAATTAGACTTAAAACACAAAAAGAGTTTATTTCCTTTTAGTCAATAAAGAGAAGGGAATTCTTGACATTTGTGTCTAATAAGTAATATAGCCGGTGGTATACAGATTAAAAGTGAGTATTTTATAATCAAATTACAAGCACTTTCCCCTAAAAGTCAGAAATTCAATGTCCGGACATTGTTTGAGTATTTCATTTGGGTATATATGTATGCACTACTATCTCCTAACTCATCCAACAACTGAAATGCAAAAACTAGCAATAACTAATTCCTTAATTAACTGTTAAAAACATGTTAATTTAACTCAATAATCAAACTAGGGCTTAAAAGAAAAAAATTAATAATGCATATCTTAATGGTATTAAGCAGTAAGCATTATTATGATGTGTAAGCATGAAGCACGGTGTAAAACAACACATTTAAGTCATAATTAAAAAAATTATATTTTTCATATTAATTCGTGATGTGAAAACACATACACAAAGACCTAACATTTTTCAAAATAAATCACAGTAATTACGAGCAATACCTTGCATTTTCCAAATTGAAATTGGGGAGTGGTCTACAAGAAGGGTTACAAGTGACATCACGTTGGTAGCAACATAAGCCAAGTCCAAGAGAGAAGAGAGTTCAAATCCCTAATCAGTAGTACAAAATTTCAACGGTAAGCAGTGAAAAAGGGTACAGACACTAATCTCTCTCTTCTATCTCTCTTTTCTCCCTTATCTGTGCAAATAAGTAGTAGTACTGTTAGAGATGACCACAGTTGCAGGAAGACCACGTGTGTACAATGACATAGGCATAGCAGCCCCAATTATATTAGAGGGTTACGTTGAAAAGAAAAGTGAGAAAGACAAACACACAGACAGACACGTCAAATTTGGTCTTTTATTTGGCCTTTCCAACGAGCTGGTATAGCTGGCCTCGCCCACCTCCCTTCGCTTCCTCTTCTCCGACCTCTCTCCTTTCCTCCACACTCCAACCCTAATCTTCTTTATATTTTAGAATATTGAAATTTTAGAACGTACTATAAAATTTAATGCTACTACTATAAAATATTTGTATCATAATAAAAAACTAAAATTTATTTTTAAAATGCATTCTTAAATTATAAGAAGAATTTTTGAAAATTTGAGTATAAATTACGGATTTATTAAATTTTTTTAAAGTCATAGCTAAAGTTTTTGAAAATTTGTATTTCTTTTTGTATTTTGATTATTTTTCCAAGAATTAATGATTTACTCTTTTTGTTTTGTCAGAGAATAATAGAGGTGTAAATGATTTTTTTTCACACACTCAAAGAAGAGAGAGAGTATTGATAGAAGATTGTATCTTTCGTGATTGGTATTGCCTCCTTGAACTTACAACTAACCTTTATATATAGTATACTCGTGAGATCTTGTTACATCTCTTAAAATAGAAAATATCCTCTTAAGAATGGAATATTCACTGTATTCTAGGAAGATTTAACCATAATTAAAATATTAGAATCAGATTTTGGGGAATTCACAAGCATAATTAATAAATTGACAGAATATTCTTCTAGATTTGGGGAATTCAGCTATAAATGTTAGGTTGATCATTGATTAAATCTTCTATCTTGCTGCTCATCTTTTCTCGTTTTGTCACGTCAATGGTCTTCACGACTTCCTCTGGTTTGTTCCTTTTTATACACGTGTCTCTGGCGGTTTTACTCCTGTTCATTTGCCTCAATTACACTCAATAAAATTTTATTTATTAATGTGTAATTCTTCATCATTTCTCCATGTCTTTCACCTTCCCGCTCTCAACTATTTTGTGTAGCGTACGCTTTATCCCTTTTCCTTTTCCAGTTGTCACTCTGTCATTTGTCAGTACATGTGACGGTTATGTCTTGTCACTCACGTCTCCCTATAAGACGTTCTTTCCAATTCTTATTTTCAAAAAAAAATTATAAGGTGTGTTTCATTTCCCTTTCAAATCCACAGCCTATTTAAGGACATTTATTTCTTCATTTCTCCCCTACCTCCGTCTTTTTTCGTAAGTTCATCTTCTTCTTCTTCTTCTCTGTAAAAATTTTCTGTGTATTCTTTCCTTTAAGTCCTTTAAGCATGGCCGACAATAATAGGTTCAAACCTCTCGTTCCCTTAGTTAGGACCCAAGCCAAGTTTGATCATTTCATTTCTTCCCACAAAGACGCCTTCTCCCTTGATGTCATTTATGGTTTAGGAGAGAGTGGTCATCCTAGCCTAGAGTGTTGACCCCCATTCCAAATTACCCTTAGCCTGATGCATAGAGCTTTAGGACTTAAGCTTCCTTTTTCTCATTTTTTACAAGAGTTTTTCTATACCATTGGCCTGACTTCTTCTCAATTCACTCCCAGCTCCTTAGGATTCTGTTAGGTTTCGAGGCATTAAATAAAAGATATGGCCTAGAGTTACGCGTTGACGAGCTTCGTGTGAGTCATATCTTTCCAGGGAGTCCCAAGAGAAGATAACTGTCGCTTTCAACATCTGAGGACGGGCCTGGGATGAACTTCTTGATCTGTGATGGGAGATTAATGTAGCTTTCATCCCTGACGCAGCTTAAGTCGTCTCTTCTTCCGCTCATTCATCTTCTCACAAGCTTCCGAGAGGTATTCCCATCCCCAACTCTCATTTCGTTCCAGCAATTTCTATTTCCAGTACTTTTATTTCTTCTGGATCTAAACGGGAAAAACTTCTTCAGAAATTTACTGTGAGCACAGTTATGTCGAGGCGCCTGGGCAGCACTATTGTTGGGGACGTCAAAGAGGAGAGGAACATCTGCCCAAGGCACGGAGCTCTGAGTTCTTCTCGAGTGGCTCCTAGTCCTCCACCCACTTCTACCGAAAGCCTTGCTGCCTCAGCAGACTCTTATCCAGTCATTCCTCCTGCTCATGCAGCTCTTGGAGAGGGTTCTCAACAAAGTTCAGTTTTTCCTCCTCCTCCGCAGTCAAAGCAGAAGGAGTCTATTCCAGTTCACTCCTCTGGATCCCAATGAGGAGTTGAATATCTTTCTTTGTGGAGATGGAGATGCTTCCACGGTGTTCTTCTGATCCCTTCTTCTGTGAAATTCCACAATGACCATCGTTCAACACACATCGTGCTTCGTGGCATCCAATCTGAAATGGACATGACATATGCCCGTAATATGTTTGTTGGGAGCCAACTTTGTTCCTTCATTCATAGCCTGATGAATATATTTCTTTTATTCTTTTTTTTCCTGCTTTCTTTGTTTATAATCTACATTTTCTAATTTTTTATTTTTCTCCCTTTGTATATCTTGCAGGCCATTATTTCTCACAACAGTCTCCTGGAACATTTCCTAGCAAATGAGCATAGTACGGCTCAGTGGAAGAAGGAGGTCGAAGAATGCCACGAGTCCTTGGTCATCACCAACCCGAGATTGAGCGACTGAAGAAGAGGGAGGCTGACCTCCAGGGGATAGTGGAAAAGTTCGCCAGTGCACGGCAACAGCTGCAGTGGAGCTTGCTAGGCTGGGGAGCTCGCTAAAGGCCACAAAGGAATCTTTGGAGGAGTCTGAGAGGTGCTTGACAATTTCTTGGGAGAACTTAAGGATCACTAAGGAGAAGTTGGCTGCCACAGAGTTATCCAAGGAGGAGGTCGAGCAGAGAGAGTGAGACGGAAGACATCTTCCAAGGACTTTTTAACAAGGCTAAGAAGAAAGTCTACCGTACGAGATTCAAGGATGGGAAGAAGAACAATCCTCCTAAAGTCCCTCTAAAAACTGTTTCAGAATCCCAAACCCAAGTGGATGCTTCTACTGAGGATGTTCCCACTACTGAGGATGCCATTGTTGACTCTGCTATTCTCGTCGATGAAGTCATCCTCATTGAAGAATCTTAACTTTCCCTGCGGTTTTCATTTTAGGTACTTGTACTTATATTTTTCTTTTAAGATCATTTTGTAATTTTTCCCTTTTATCAATGAAATGATCTCTTCTTTTAAAAATTTCTATAATTTCTTTTGTTATCCATCCTAACACTTAATAGAAATTTAAAAAGTAGTTTAACACATATAATATTTTCCTTCATCAACTTCCATCATTAACCTTCCAAATACTTTAGCAAAAACTTAGTAAATGGTTAAACACTTAAGAGTAGTAGCAAATTTTAAGGTTTTCCGCTTGCAATGCTTTAATTTACCCGCTTTTCTTTTTATCCACTTTCAAAGACTTTGGCTTTTGGTTTCTTCTTTGGAATAGATGTGATTTCTTGCCTTACTTATGTTTCCTTTAAGCTTGCTTATTTTTCCATCTTTAATTATTTGCTTTATTTCCTCGTACTTTTGCTTCTTTCATTGTTTTCTTTCTCGTACTCATTTATTTATTTTCCACATTTCAAAGAGAGTTTTTCTCACTCTCAAGGGCTTTGGATTCTAGGCCATCGACCTTTTCATTTCTTTATTTTAGAGAGAAGGTGTCCCCGCTCTCAAGGCTTTAGAGTTTTAACACCGTCAACCTTTAATTTCACATTTTAGAAAGAGAATTTTTCCCGTTCTCAAGGACTTAGGCTGTTAGGTGATTGTCATTTTATCCTACTCATTTTTTTCACATATTATAGAGAAGGTTTCTTCCGCTCTCAAGGGCTTTGACTACTAGGTCACTGACCTTTAAGTTTTCATATTTTAGAGAGAATATTTTTCTCGCTCTCAAGGGCTTTAACTACTAGGCCACCGACCTCTTAGTTTTCACATTAAATTTCAAGAGATGAGGGAGAGACTTTACACAAGTTTTTTACGTGGAAAACCCATGCTAAAAAACACGGGGAGAATTATTCATTATAAATACATTTAATAAGTTAAACGTAGTACTTTTTCATATAGATGACGCTCCATGGTTTCATCAGTTCTGCTCCCTCTTCAGTTGTCAGATGATAGTATCGGCTGCCACCTACTTTATTAACAATGTACGGCCTTTCTCAGGATGGACCGAACTTTTCTTCTGTTTGAAAGATCTTCTTCAGGACTAGATCTTCCTTCTGAAACTCCCTCTTTCTTATTTTTCTTCAGAAGTAGGCTTTTCTTTTGTGATTACAATTATCCATTCATACGAGTGTCACTTCTCTCTTTAATCTAATAAGTCGAGATTCTCTTTCATGAGTGCTTCATTTTTCTACTCAGTCAGTTCTAATTTCATAGTGGGGCTTCCAATTTTCACAAGTATTACCACTTCCATTTCGTAGGCTAGGGCGAATAGTGTCTTACTCGTTGTCTCTCTAGGAGTTGTTATATATGCCCATCGTACTGTTGGTAGTTCTTCAACCCATTTTTCCTTGATCGATTTCATGCCTTTCTTCATATTAACAAGTAAGTGTAATTCGGTTTGACCTCTCAGCTTGTCGGTTTCCTTCTGGATAGTAGGGTGTGGGGAACCGATTTATAATTTTTAAGTCTTCACAAAAGTTCTTCACCATTCTCCCAATGAACTGAAGTCCGTTGTTAGAAACTAGAACTCGGGGGATTCCGTTCCGGTACACTATGTTTTTCCATAGGAACCCTCTTACTTGTTCCTCGTGAATCCTGGTAAAACCCTTTGTCTCAATCCATTTAGTGAAGTAGTTTGTTACAACCAACATTAAGTGTTTCTGAGCAGGTGCCATAGGTAGTGGTCCGACGATATCCAGAGCCCACTGCATGAACGGCCAAGGACTCGCTACAGTATTGAGTTCCCCAATGGCCATTTTGACTACAGGTGTAAATCGTTGACACTTGTCACATTTTCTTGCACATTGTTTTGGTGTCTTCTGCATTTTTTGCCACTAGTATCCTTCGTTCAACACTTTGTGAGCTAAAGATCTACCCCCGGTATAGTTTTTGCACACTCCTTCGTGAATCTTTACTAACACATACTGAGCTTCCTTTTCCCTTAGGCACTTGAGATGTGGACCTGAAAAATATCGTTTATACAATGAACTGCTAATCAAGCAATACTTCGTGCTTTGCTACTGGACTTTCTTTGTGCAAAGTTTGTCGTGTCGCAAGATTCCTTCCTTCAGGTAACATATTACATCATCTTGCCATCTAGGCTCTTTCCAAATTTCCACATCTGCTACCTCTTTTACTGAGATACTTGGTTTTTTGAGAAATTCGATCGGTACGTTCTGCTTACATGAGAGTTGTAGCGAAGATCCCAGATTTACTAGCACATCCACATGTCCGTTTTTCACTCTTAAAACCTGATGGATTTGGTAACTCTTCAGTTGATTCAGTAATTCTTTTGTCTATAGTAAGTAACTGATCATCCTTTCATCATTTATCGTGAATTCTCCCGTAACCTGTATCACAACTAGCATTGAATCACATAATATTTTTACTCTAATTACCTTCAATTCCCCTAGTAAGGAGGTTTCCGCTGTCAAAGCTTAATATTCTACCTCATTATTCCAGGCATTAAATCCGAATAAAATAAAGTGCTCTAGTGTTTCGCCAAACGGGGTCCGTAGAACAACTCCCGATTCGACTCCTTTATAATTTGAGGCTCCATCTACGTACAGTTCCCATGTTCCACTCCCAATGGTTTGTGATCCGGTATCAGTTTCTTCCCTACTGTCAATAATGAACTCCGATACGAAGTCAGCTAAGACTTACCACTTCGCCATTCTTCTGATGTCCTTAGCTTCTTATAGGTTTCTTATTGGCTTAGCTATATTTCCCACTTTTCCATTCTTCCAACGACCTCAGGCGAATGCAAGAGGCTTCTGATTGGTGAATCTCTCAGTACCTTTATGTTGTGTGCTTGAATATAGGGCCTTAGTTTCCTTGCTGCCACCACAATGGCTAATATTAACTTATCCATTCTTTTTTAACATGTTTTAGTTGCCATCAAGCTTTTTCTTATGAAATATACAAGCTTTTGTTTTCTTTCCTCTTCTCGATCAGAACAGCGCTGACAACTATCTGTAATACAGCCACATATAAAAAGAACATCTCTCCAGGTTTTGGTTTTGACAACAATGGTGGAGTTGTCAAATATTCCTTGATCTGATTAATAGTTTCTTCACTTTCTTCGTCCCATCTGTCTATGGAGTTCTTCCTTAGTTTTACAAAGAATGGTTTGCACTTGTCTTTGATCTTGGAATGAATCAATTTAGTGCTGCTGATCTTCATGTTAGACATTGTATTTATTTACGGTTTCAAGGGGATCTCATTTCCATTATGGCTTTCACCTGATCTGGGTTGACTTCAATTCTCTGTTGTGTGACCAAGTGACATAAGAATTTCCCCCCTGCAACTCTAAATGTGCATTTTTTTAATTTAATTTCATGAACTCTTCCTCAGGATTGAGAGAGTCTCATCGAGGTCTTTGATGTAATCTTCCCGTTTATAAATATTTACTAGCATATCATCCATATAGACCTCCTGTGGTTTTTTTGATCTGTTCTCAGAAGATTTTATTCACTAACCTCTGGTTAGTAGCACCTGCATTTTTCAAACTGAAAGACATTACTTTGTAATATAAAGTACATTGTTCAGTCATGAAAAGATGTCTTTTCACCTGGTTATAACGTAAGAAAACATCCATGAAGCTCAGGAGCTCGTGTCCCGAGGTGGCATCCACCATCTGGTCTATTCACGGTAGCAGATATTTGTCTTTGGGGCAAACTTTATTCAAATCTATGAAGTCTACGCATATTTTCCATTTCTCATTCTTCCTTTTTACCATGACAACGTTTGCAAGCCGTTTTGGGTAATCTACATTCCTAATGAACTCCGCTTTCAACAACTTGTCGACTTCTTCTTCAATGACCATATTCCGTTTTGGTGCGAAAATCCTCTTTCGCTGCTTTATTGGCCTGACAGGAGGATCAGTATTCCACTTATGACATATTATATTTTCAGGTATACCTAGAATTTCTAGGCTGTTGCTGCAAATATGTCTTTGTTTCCTCGTAAAAATTCTGCCAGCCGTTCTTTTTCTGCTTGGTCAAGGTGGGATCTAATGTTGGTTGTCTTCTGTGTCTCTTCATTTAAGAAGATGGGTTCGATTTCTTACCCCGCTTCCTAACTCAGATCCACATTTGCGTCCTCATGTGATTTTTATTGTTTATTAGGAACCATCAACTCATCCACCTTCCTTCCTGTTGTCTTCTTTCTTTCTGACTCCAGTACGGTTATGGCACAGATTTGAGCAGCAGTTGGATCTCCTTTTATGGTCTTGATCCCGTCAGCATAAGGGTACTTCAACACTTTGTAATAAGTTGATGGTACGCCTTTCATCTTGTGCAGCCGGGTTCTCCCTGTGATAGCATTATAGGAGATGATGTGTCTAACACTACAAACTCTATGGGGTAGAACGGTTGCGCACTGACTGGAAGAGTAATTATCCCTTCTGAGTAGCTCATAGTTCTGTTGAAGCGTATCAGTGGTTGTGATGGACCTTCCAACCGTCGTTCCCCCATAGATATTTTCGCGAGTGTTGATCGATGGAGAATATTGACGGCACTCCCATCGTCAATCAGTACCATCTTTAGCAACACTTTCTAACATGTATTGAGATGACTAAGGCGTCATTATAGTGTCTGTCATGCGCCAGATCCAGGTCGTCAAATATGAGTAGGAGGTTAATGTCGTCATTCGAGGAACTTCCATATTCCCAGTTCTCTTCCAGCAATGGTTTCTTACAATATACTTTCATTTCCTTTCTTACAGTCCCCTCTTGTTCAGTCAACGCGATGTTATTGTCAAGTATCCAGAGTTGTTGTTTCCCATTATCTCATTTTTTCCCCTTACGGGCCTCTTTTTCATTTTCCCATTTCGGCTCCTCTACCTCACAAACTGATTGAGGTATCATTCTTTCACCAGTTTTCGACGTAGTCCTTTAGTTGATAAAAATCCTTTGTGTAATGTCCATTGCTTCTGTGGTACGAGCAGTACTTATCCTTATCCTTGTAGTATAGTTCCTTTGTGAGCGAGGTCGGTCTCTTCAACCAAGGCTTGTCATTTATCATGTCTAGAATTTGGTTTATTGATACCGTTAACGTTGTGTGGACTTTATCTCTAGGATGGATGTCTTCAGCTTATCTCCTCCGGCTGTCAGTGATGTCCCGCTTATTATCTCCCAGTTCACTATCCTTTTTCGCTCTCTGATTTTGTTTTCTATCTGTTCTAAAATTTCATTGTTCATTTTTTTACTCATTATTTTGTCGTTCCGTCAGCTTTAATAGACTATTTTTTCTTCTTTCCAATGTGATGTAAGTTTACGTCTGCTGAAAGGTTTATGTCATGGTCAAATGTTTGACCTTCAACAGATCCTCGAAGAGGGGGGATTCTGGGTCCAGCCCCCATCGAAAAGCTAGCCTAGCAACTCTGTCGTCACAGTTCTCCACCTTGGTCATCTCCTCTTAAAACATGTGGGTGTACTCGCATGGAGTTTCTGATTTTTTTGGTAGAGATTATAAGGAGATACTCTGAATCTTCCATCATCTCTCGATATGTAGAGTACTACTCTAAAAAGACAATAGACATGATAACCAAGTTAGTAATTGAATGAGTGGGAAGGGAATGATACCATTTATGTGCAGTTTTGTCCAAGCTCATAGGAAATATTCAGCACATTAATGCATCCTCATGTTGGTACAACGCCATAACTTGCTTAAATCATTTGAGATGGTCCACCGAGTCAGACTTCCCTACATAGCACTTGAACTTAGGTGCCACAAACGTTTTTGGTATAGAGGGTCAGGACTTACGAGCTCAACCGGGTTCTGGTGAGTGACTCAAGGTATGCTTCTCTCGCATTTCCTATATTCCTCAACTCCATCATCTTTCTTTCTAGCATCACTTCCATTGTCGCTTCTGTTACAACTTTTGGTGGACGGATTTCTCCAGCTACCTCATTTTCGTGGATTTGAGATTGAACCTCCACATCTTCATTTTACGTATTCCTACTATTTTCATTGTCCTCATGTCTAGTTCACGCCTGCCTCGTTCTCAATGATTTTTCCTTTCCTTATGGTTGGTTTGCTGACTGACTTTTGCATGTGTCTCTACGAAGTCCTGTTGCAGCGCGCTGATTTATTCTTGTAATTTGCCACGCGTTGTGTAACATTTCAGCGTTTCATTGCTCCATCTCTTGCATCATATTCAGGATAGCCTGGAGCATCTCAGCTAGGGGAGCGGGTCGATTAGCATGATCATCCCCGTTACCCTTTTCCTTCATTGAGGGTAGTGTTTGATCTGGTTCGAGACATTGTTTGGTTTTCAGAGGGGGTTTTTCTTTGAGATTTTTTATCACTCTCAATGAAAGCACCGAAATGTAAAGAATTTTTTTACTCACATACTAGAGAGAGAGAGTGAGAGACAGAGAGAGAGATACTTAAAAAAGGCTGTATCTTCCGTGATTAGTATTGCCTCCTTCAACTTACAATTAGCTTTTATATATATGTTGTTCATGAGATCTTATTACATTTCTTAAAACAGAAAATATTCTCCTAAGAATGGAACTTTCATTATATTCTAGGAGGATTTAATCATAATTAGAAGATTATAATAAGATTCTGAGGGATTTACAATCATAATTAATAAAACTAACAGAATATTCCTCTATATTTGTGAAATACATTTATAACTGTTTAGGTTGGTTCTTGATTAAATCTTATGTCTTTCCACTCACCCTTTCCTGTCTTGCCACGTCGATGGCCTTCACAGTTTTCTCTGGTTGGTTATTTTTTATACACATGTCTCTGACAATTTTATTCTTGTTCTGGAGGATTTGTGAAATAGAAATACGAGTCATACAGAGTTAGAAATTCAAAATGAGCATCTGAACTAACCACTCTGATCATATACTTTTTTTTCGTTAATGAAGATCTAATAACATAAATAAAAACACTCACTAAAGATATGATCTAACGATTCTAGTCAACAACTAATGATATAAATGACTTATTGGATATATGTAAAATATGGAGAAAATATATCCTAAAAAGCACACAGAAACTGAAAAGATAGGACCGGAGTGGGGTTGACACCCCCGTGAGTCCCGCGCTACAAGCAGTGACAGAGACTGTCTTTTGCTTTTTTTCCCATAAACACTTATTCTTTCTTTTCTTTTTTCTCCATTAACTTTGTTTTTTTATTTGACTATTAAAAAAAATAAAAATGTGGATACTGCAGAGGGGATTAGACAATTCCAAAGACTGAGAGAAGAGGCAGAGGGGGTCAGGGGTGAACCCCCATGTTCAAAATGTCATATTAATCCAACTGCACTTTGCTCACTCTCCCCAAGTTCTCTCTTCGCCTCTTTCCCATGCGTTATTACATATAAATATATACATCAGACAATATATACCCTTCTCTCGTTATCACATATACTGGCTCAAACTCCAACGTCTCAGGCTCTTACCTCTTTTCTATTACCAATTATACACTTTGACTCACTCAATTGAAGTATATTTTCTTGCATTTATGGTATTATGCGACCAACAATTTATGGTTGCATTACCATTGGTACTAAAATATGTAAACAATTAAATCATGACTTATATAATAATTTAACAAGTCAACATAAGGCGGTATTAGTATAATTAAGATATCTGTCATATTCTAACTCAAATTGGTATTTTGTAGTGGCTCAACAAGTATAGATTTTTTTAGGGAAATATGCTAATTTAGGAAAATAAAGAAAAGAATGTCTTAAAAATATTATTTTGTATAAATGGTCAAGTTTTATAATGATCCATCTAAAAAATATTGTAAATAGATTAGATTGCCCTCACTAATAAATGGCTTTATTCGCGTAATAAGTTCAGCGAAAAATGTTATTTGTGTAACAACCATGCGCTAAATATTACGCAGTATATAAATATATATTTTATGATATATAATAATATAATGTGTTATGCATATTTATCATAGTATATTTTAATATATTATAAGCATAGTTAGTTAATTCGGGGACGGTAAAAATATAGAATATTACTCGGCATGTATAATTCGGAAATTTAACGGTCAAACATTCGGTTAAAGTTCGGTCATTAATACATGATACGTAAAAATTCAGATACGGGTTTTAAACGAGAATCATACGTTTTCTTTTCAAAAATTCGGTACTAAAAATACGGTTTTAAAATTTATAAATAAATATTAATATAACAATATATTATGAATATGACAAAAAATATCATTCTACAAATTTCTTAAACATTTTTATAAACTAAAATATATTGATCAATTAATAGTATTCTATTCATACAAAATATAGTCATTAATCCAAAATATTCAATCCATAAAAACTAATTGAATTAAAAAAACTATCAAATAATGGGATAGTCAGGTGGTAAAGTTTCATCAAAACAAGATTCGTTTGGGGTACGAAATAGCTTAGACCAGTTGCACAAGCTCATGTCATCTAAAATAAACGGTTCTTCTTCAAAAAACACATTATGGTTCTTCTTCAAATCATTCTTCAACAAATGGATTGATCTTAGAAAGATCAATAGGCGTCATATCCAGCACTTCACAATCCTTATACAATTTCATCATCAAAGAGTTCATTCTCATGTACACCAAATCATCTGACATTGTCGGTGCCAATCTATTTCTCTTTTTCGTTTGGGCTGCTTCCTATGCACTCCAATTTATTTCACAAGCTAACGAGCTACACGGTTGACTCAAAATTCTAATTGCAATCTTTTGCAATACAGGGAATATTGAACCATTAAGCTGCCACTAAATACCTATAAATACAACTATTTACATTAGGAATGAAATCAACATAAAACATATGAAAATCTAATTCAAAACGAAGAAATACTTACGAGGATGACTAGTGTTTATCATAACAGTGGCTGTACAATTGAACAATGGCAAAAACTTTAAACGATATTAACTAGTTCAGTTACCAGCTGATCTCTTTCATCTAAAGAACTCAACTGTTGAATAAGATATTCAACCCCTTCTCTAATATCAATGATGTCTTATTTGTACTTCTTACTAACCATATAAGCTGGATTAAGAAATGCAGCAGTAGCATGTACCTTATGGAGAATGTTCTTCTCTCTTCGCTGCTCAAATATTTGCATCATAAGAGAATAACGAGAAGGATCTTTTACACAATATTGATCAAGCGCTTCTCGTGCCCTCTCCATAGCATCATATAAATATCCCGCTGTAAATCCCTCACCATCTACTAATCAAAGAACTCTCACCAGAGGCTCAACAACATTCATAATCTTTCGCATCTACCCAGAAAGAATCATTCTAAATTATTGAAGTTACTAACTTAGCATGTGCAGTCTTAGTAAAATTTAAACCCCTTCATTCAAAAGATGCAACCAAAATTCTCAAATTGTTTTCACGATCAATTATCTATTGAAGCATCAAAAAGTTCGAAGCAAATCTAGTCTTACATGGAAATTTAACTCCATGTTATCTGTATATTTCCTCATCAATTGCAATACCATATGATACTTATACATGTAATCTACTATTTTTTCGCATCATCAATCACACTTTTCACCCATTCAATTTGATTATAATGATCTTTCAATAATAAATTAATACCATGAGCTGCACATTTAGTCCTGTATAATCGAGGATATTTTTCCATCAGCATGCAACCAGTAGACTCATAATTTGAGGCATTATCAGTAACTATTTACACAACATGATCAGGGCCAATTTCATCGATGACGGAAGAAAGAATGTTATAAAGATACTCACCAGTCAATCTCTCATGTGAACATTCAAACGATTTCAAAAAAATAGCACCTAATGGTGAGCTAGCGATAACATTAACCTATGACCGCCTTCTTATGCCTGTCCAAGAATCTGACGTAATAGTACAACATGTACTAGTCCATGATTGTTTTACACATGCAACATAAGTCACAACATTTGTTCTTACCTCAGGTACTAACTTAGTACGAAGCGTTGAATAACTAGGTACAATATAACCACAACCAAAATCACCTAAAGGTTTACTCATGTCAAGAAACAACTTGGACTGAAATAATATTAAATGCTATGTGTTCATGATGAAAAACTGAGCAATTTTTTTGTCAACATTGCTCCTCTCTTTCTTAGCAGAGAATTCTGGGATTGTGGTTTGAGTCTAATTAAATAGACCAAAAGAGCAAGCGTTCGATCCTTCATTACTTTCATTAACCGAATCTTTTTTTCTTTTCTTACTAGAACTAGAACTTGAATCTCTAATTAAAAATACGCTTCAGCTTGAACCTCCTCTGGTACTTTACTACATATATCAATATCACGATCACTAATTCCAGATAAATGAGACTTTACTCTAAAAATCCCTCCAGCAAAATCTCTCTCACAAAATTTGCACTTGAAACGATTATTGGACTGTTCAGCGTAATCCTAAAACGTATCTTTTTTCCTCACCATGATAATCAAATTTCAGTAAATCTGAAATAGAATCAATAAAACCTATAAACAGGACATAATTTGAATTGACAGTTACTCTGAGAAGTCCAACTCCAACCAGAACAGAATTAATCAAGTCCAATTCAAGTCCAATTCAGTTCAAATTAGTTTAATTTTCTACAATCCAATTCAATTTAGAGAAGTCACGAGAAGCGCAAAATTTTCTACAATCAACCAAAACAAAATTCAATTCAGAACAAAATTTTCTACAATCAAGAATCAACCAAAACAAAATTTACCTATCATCTTAAAACAATCAAATTCAATTCAGATAGTTTAGACCATTCCTAAAGTTTCTTCATCAGCATGAGATTAATTGATTCCAAGTTGGAATCAACCAGTATAAAAACTCCTAAAACCGATGAGAAAATCAAAATAGTCAAAACTCAGACATGAAAGTTTCTTCTGAATTTGAAGTGAAGGAGACCAGAGAATTAAACCTCAAATCAAACATAAAATCAAAAACCAAAAATTTGAAGTAAAGGAGACCAGAGAATAAAACCTGAAAATCAATGAAACCCTCATTCCTTTGTCTTTAAACGAGAGTGACATAGAAGCTAATCAGTGAGAATCTTCGAGCCCTAGGTCGTCTGAGAGGGAGAAGCTCCGTCGAAGTCCATCCCTGGATGTAAAAAGCAGGAGTGCGGGAGCAGCACCGAGCATGAGGTTTCACCAAGAATGGGGAAATTGTAGATTTTGGCCATTTTAGTATACACGTTTAATACGTTTGACGTATTAAACGCGTATTATAAGGTTGAATAAAAAATGCGTATTATAAGGTTGAATCCAAAAAACGTGTATTATTCCGTATCTTTCAATAAAAAATGGCAAATGCCAAAAAAATGAAAAACGCCAAAAATACGCGTATTAACTAACTAGGACTATAAGTATATCATAATATGTATGTAGTATATTTTTATATATTATCGATATATCGTAGTATATTTATAATATATTTATATGTACTATTAATATATTTTTATATATCATCTGGTACCATACTCCTTCCCACACCCAAGCCCCGCCCCTCCTTTTTCTTCTTCATCACTCTCGCTTGAAAACCCAAAATAGAAGGAGGAAGAGAATTGTTACATAAAAATCAGATCTGGTCAAGGTGAAGGAAGCTGTCACCGGATCTGGTCAAGGCGGTCAGAGAAATTGTGACAAAATCTGGTCTTGGCAAAAGGCCAAAAAATGGTCGACGATCACGACAATGGGAGATTGACGGTCATGGCCGCTGGTCTCTCTATGGTGAAGATGAAACTCTAGTGTATTGTCACGAAGAGTAACAAAAAGCATGAGGCACAATTGAAGAAAAAGGAAAAAATGTGAAGAAGGAAAGACGTTGTAAAATATTAGAGAATGCAAGAATAAAGAAGAGGAAGAAGGAAAAGGATGGAGAAGGGTGAGAGAGAGAAAACAAATGAAGAAGAATGGCGTGCAAAAAAATATTAAAAAAGATACAATTAGTTATACAAAGAGTAAAAACGTAAATGATCAAATAAAATCATAACTAACAAAAAACTAAATGGAGAATCTGACCATTTGTGCAAAACATAAAATTAAAAGATATAATATAAAATTAAAACTTAAAGTGACCTTACTCCCTAATTTTACCACAAGTATATAAGAACAGACAAATCCTCATCCACGGTCGATGATAACATCATTTAACACTCCCCTCACGTGGAGCGTTCCAATCTAGGTAGGTAAAAACACAGACCTTGAGCCAGGACAGAACCGAGTCATGATATCATGTCAGATTTCAACTCAAAGCCAATTGACCGTGTTGGGTGGAGTGACCCAACATGTATATAAGTATAAGTAGATTCTCACTCATGTTCGATGTGGGATAACGTCCCTAAACACATGCCCTCACATGGAGTGTGCCGTGAGCTGGATATATACAGACAGAGACCGGGGCTGGGGCATGATAGATTCTAACTCAAAATCGATTGGTATATTAGGTGGAGTGACTTCACAAGTATATAAGCACATCAAAATTATCATCCTCGATCGATGTGAGATAGTATCCATTATCCTGTCAAACCCTTAACACCTCGATCCTAAGTGATAACATATAAATTATAGGTTTTATTTAATCTAAAATGCATACAACACTGTCACTGAAAAGTTAAGAGAAAAAAACATTTCATCTGTTAGAGAGTATTAACCCATATATGCTTTGTCTCGACGTACATGATAAATCTAATCACACTTATGACCTAACAATATTGTATATAACACATGATTTCACTCATACACTTCATAATTTAAACTTCATTCTTTTTTTAAATCACTTCCATAAACTAAGGTGATACCATATAAACTATAAACTCATAATAACTCACAGGGTTGCGTATTGCATTACTAGATAATATTTGATAAACACACTTATATATTTTTAGAATAATTTTAAAGTAACTAAATAATTGATTAAATTTTAAATGATCAAATGATGTTTCACTCACTTATAAATTAATATTTTTCATACTCATGAAAATATTTTAAAACATAAATTTATAAATGAGTGACACATCACTTGATTACTTAACACTTGATCAATTATTTAATCGTCGGTGTAGAATTACTCATATATTGAAATGATAATCTCTATATATAGTACTTAAGGTAAAATTATCTCACTAGAGGATGGTCTTTTTTTTTCAGATTATTGTCATTGGAAAGGGTTGATAAGGTGAACTAGAATAAACTCAAATTTAGCTAAATTAGAATAAAACTCAAAAGTAAATGACGTGATTATTCATTCTGATTATGGTGGTAGTCATAATCAAATACCTGTACGTCAATATGATTTATTTGGTCACAAAGTTAGAGCTAATCCAACAGAGTTTCTTCAATTCTATTATTGGTGCTTTGCCTTTCCTCAATCAAATCACACCATCTCTTCATCATCATCTAAAATGAGCTGTTCCTGTCACGTCATTGCGAGGACACTAAGAGGAAAAAAGAAGAAGAGAAAGCTAAGAAAATAGTAAATAATAAATTTAGTGTGTTTGATCTTTGTGTGACATTGTTTTTCTAATGGTGCACCAAACTCCGGCGTTATTCCTTAAGCCTAGACATCATCGAACGGTTCCCCACCTCTTCTTCTCTGAAATGTCATAGTCTAGTTGGCAACCAAACTTGGATGAATATGATTATGTTGTTAAGGCCGAATTTTCCTAAAATAATGAACAGATTATTTCAGTTCCATACATATTTTGATTAATTATTTACATAAAAGTTCATACATTTATTCTAATTCCTTTTGCAAGGATTTGCAATTAATTAGTTTCGCGAAGAGTTTCAAGATTTGTCTTTTCACCATTGTGTTTTAAGTACGCGGATCTATGATTACCAGAATACATCAAATCCTTAAATTCAACGGGGGATGAGACTCATTACCGACGTTATTCCTTGTTCTACGGAAAAAGAAAATTGCTCTCTTATCTTAAGGTTAATATCGTATGTCATAATATAATTTTATTTGTTTTTTTTCAAAGGAATTGAATGGCCAATTTTTTTTACAGAACTGTCATGGGAGTCTCTTTCCCAAAGTAGTTAGCTGAAAACAAAAATGTCTTTAATTTCATTGCACTCAATTTTTTTATTAGTAGGGTAGGAGAGTAAAATAATATTTCATTGATTGGGGACAAAATCAGAAAAGTCGAAAAGATCCTTGATGTATGATCCTTTAAGACATGTTTAAGCAAATTAAATCAAACTTTTAATAATTAACAAGCATCCAATGAGATCATCTTAAGCTATGGCTCGTGGTTTACAAATCAACAAGCTAATTAGAAGCTACGTGGAACAATATTGTCCATCACTGACAATTGCTAACCAAAATGAGGGTTAAATTGGTTAATTAATGATCTTATCTTCCTTTCCAGCTGCTTGGCATTTCTAGTTCTATGATAAAGCCAAAGTTAAACATCTGTATCTTTCTTTTTTTAGGTACAATATTCCCTCTTTTGTATCTAATTATGAGCTAAAGAAATAGGAAAATAGGTAATTAATGGATTAAATTTCTTCTCCTTCTTTTTTCTTGGCTTTCATCCGCATGTTTCTATAATAGCAAGAGGAATATTTTAATTATCTCATAGGTAAGCCACATTGTTGAGCACTAAGTTTTGATAAAGATGCTGAAAGCATTTCCCAATACGTGTTCAAAATTGCCCATCGTTTTCTTTTGTTTTATTATTTCTTTTATTATTCAGAAATATTTTAATTTGATCATCCAAATCTCAAGATTCTGGCTATTCTAATGCAACTATAGTTTTGTTTCGAGTAAGGATGGGTGTCGAGTTAGATGTGCGATCAAAGTCTCACAATGAATAACGGTGGGGAATATTATGAATTTATAAGTACGGATAATATTTCTATTGATTTGAGATCTTTTAGGGAGAGCATAACGGTAAAGTAGAGTGGACCTAGTCCAAAGAGGACAAAATCATACCAATAGAGGGCTATATGGGTCCATTGTACGTTCCTATAATTGGTATCAAAGTCATGTCACAGACTTAGTCTTGTGGATGAAATCTTAAGATATTTGGTGGACTTGCTATAGATCTGTGTTTAAGCTCAATGTAATGTTGCTTCATCTAAGGCGTGTCTCTTAACGTAGTAGAGAGGAGTTGACCTGGATATAGCAAGCTCTCGTGGCTAGCGATTTTCAAGAGCTTCACATAAGGTATGCGGCCCAACACAATAGAGAGGAGTTTACCACAATGGAGCATGGGTCCTTCCTAGTGAAGAAGACGAACAGATGGATGATCGTTTGATGGGAGACTCGAGCCATGACGAATGTTGTGGTCCTTTGTTCGATGGAATGGTTGTTAGGTGTTCAACCAAAAAGTCTTATATTGGCTAGATTTGTGAACAATACCTAATACCTCTATCGGTATGAGACTTTTTAAGTAGAGTATAAAAGTAAATACGTGCGGCCCTATGCCCAAAGTTCATGCCAATATAAAGATGTATGCGAGTCCCTATTCTTACAGTCTAGAGTTTCTATGTCTATTTAATCTCTTAAAAGTCATGCGTCTTGTTATCATAGATTTCTCTACACGAGTTACAAAAAATTATTGACTTAACACATAAGTTTAAATAACCTCAAAAAAATTGTTTGCATTTTAAGTATATTCAAACTTAGGATCTAGACTTTCATCGTTTAGGCTAATCCTAGTTAGGGGTTGAGTATATGATTTTTGGATGTAGTTATAGCACAGTTATTTGTGGATAAAAAGGACTTCGATTTTCACAGTTTATGCCTAATGTGCGTCAGTCCGATGTAGTTGGTCTTGTTATAGAAACAAATAATTATCTCTAATAGACAAAACGAAATTGACAAGTTGTTTGAGTTTATCTGTTCTTTTAGATAATGCTTAGATAATGAGTTAGAATCATTTTTAACTCTGTATTTAAATAGTAACTTACATTGACAAAAGAATAAACAATAATGTCAGAATATCTATTTTTAAACAAGGAGATAAAACTTAATCAGATGGTTAATTTGATGAAAGCATTCATATTTTATTATTAAAAAGTAAAACTTATATGTCACTTTTTCTAATTTTTCCGTGCTTTATTCAATTATCAATCTAAATGATAGTGTCCCTTTGCAAATGTCGTAAGCTTTGTAAAAGGTATCACACCAACCTCTCTTCAAAATATTAACAAATGGGTTTCTAGCAGAAAAAAAAATGAGTCTTCTACTTTTTAATTCGATTTCTTATGCATATAAAAAATTATTAAGACCGGTTAAAAAGTTAACTAAATAATTAATCGAGTAGACTTCTTTGTCTTTTTAATTCCATAGCGTCATGTATGCTGATGCCAAACTTAATCAGAGATGTATTTCTCAAATCCCAAATGTTTATGTAACTTTATGCGTAACATTATTTATTATTTCAATCAAATAAATAAATGGTGACCCACCTGATCATAATTTTTTAGAATCAGCTTGAACATTTCTTGCATGTTCGCCACTTCAACTGAAAATGACCAACGCAATCGTTAAGCTTACCATTAACCTCGTTAATCTGAAATCAGCATCATTAAAAAAACAATCGTAATAACTTTTAAAAAAATAATCTCACATCAATTAAAAATACATTTTAAGTTAAAAATATAATTTTAGAACAATCTTAAATTATAATCTAAGTTTTGAGTATAAGTTAAGTCTCAAAACGTTAATATAGTATTAGAACTAACTAGAATACGAGTCAGCTCATATTACATTTCTACTAATAAAGATCAAGTAAATAAACACACATGGACTGACAATACCCTCAACTCATACAAATGAGGATCTATATATATAATTTTTTAGTACAATTAAGGCCTCAAGATTTTAACAATTTTTTATGTTCTCGATCAAAAGTCAATTATAATTCTTATTTGATTCAAGGGACAAATCTAGACCATGCTTTGTAATCCACAAACCTAAACTTCACGATTGTTAAGGTGCGACTCATAGAGTGTAAGTGAGCTCAGTGTTAAAAGTGTGCGATGATTAATGTAAGTGTGTAAAGAGTGGTTTGACAGTTAGCCTTAAACTATCAAAACCGTGTATCAGTTAGGGTAGTTAAGCTTCAGTGTTGTACTTAGCTTTCTCAAGCTTCTTGATTGAAGGTATTAACGATTGTACTTATTGCTCTCCTATTAATACAAGCGAAGGGACTGCTCGAAACTCTTTATGATGAGCTCCATCTATTCCTCAAACTTCTTTCTTCACTCTTCTCTTATCTTGCTGTCAAACTATTTCATGGTATCAAAGCTAAGGACTAAATGTCAATGGCAAATCTTAGGAATACAGAAACCAACACAACTACAACAAGGAATGCTACTTCTTTGATAACCCCGAGTGGAGTTATTGGCAACATTCTTAGTAGTTCAATGTTCATCAAGCTTGACAGGAACAATTATGTGATTTGGAAATTATAAGTTACACCAGCAATTATCGGACATGAACTCGATGACATTGTATTTGATGGATCACGAAAGCTAGATAAGAAGCTAGCAAATGGGAAACTAGATTAGAAAATATCAACTTTTTCTAAGCTGGCTGCGAGCTTCCATGACATAAGTAGTTCTTGCATCTGTTGCACAGTATAAATCTTCAATAAATGTTTGGAGAAGCCTGAAGTAAAGTTTTACTAGTCAATCCAGGGTAAGGATCATGCATCTAAGAAATTCACTGCAAAACACAACAAAGGGCAATGACTTATTTACAGAATATTATGATAGGATGATGGGGTTTTCATATAGTTTGGGTGATGCATGCAGGTTATAAATGATCAAGATCTCGTGATGTATATTATGAATAGTCTAGGGTCAGAGTTTGATCCAGTTTTTTTAATATTACCTCAAGAGTTGATGAAATTACTATGGAGGAGATGAAGGCTCTACTTCTCTATCATGAGAGCAAATTGGAGAAGCAATTGGCTTTGAATGAATATACCTTGAAAATGAGTGCCAACACCATATCAGATATTGGAAATTTCAAAAGAAACGTCACTGGTGGTTCTGGTTTTTCAAATTTTAGAAGAGGTCAAGGAAAGAACTTTCAAAATAGAGGCTACACACAAGGTTTTAGAGGAGGTATGAATGGAAGAATGAGAGGAAGGTCAGGTGGCTTTCCAAAGATTATTTGTCGAGTTTGTGGCAAACATGGGCATTCTGCTAAAGGTTTGCTATTATAGGTATGAAAAGGGGAAACATGATCAGAATCACTCTCAATGACAGAATATCAACCTTACTCAGAATATGTTTTCTCAGAATCCTTCTGCATTTATGGTTTCACACTCTTCTTATATTGCCTCTCTAGATTCTGTTTGTGACCAAGCTTGGTATGCAGACAATGCTGCTACAAATCATGTTATATCAAACTTGAGAAACTTGGGTTTTTCTCAAGATTATAATGGTCTAGAAAAGCTAGCAGTTAGGAATGGTAAATGTTTAAATATTATACACATTGGTTCAACACTTTTACCTGCACAACCATTTTCTTTAAAACTAACTTCATTACTAAAAGGTACTTGATATAAAAAAGAACCTAGTCAGTATCTCTAAACTAATTAGATATAACCATGTTTTTGTTGAATTTCGTGTTAATGTTTGTTTTGTTTAAGGATAAGGCCTCGAGAGTGCTTCTTCCTGAATGGATCCTTAGAGATGGGCTCTATCTTCTCACCTATCTTCATTCGTAGTTCAGAATGTTGTTCTATTCAATGCAGCTTCTCATAGATATGTTCAAAATACCTCTGTAAATTTTAGTCCTGATACGAATAGCCTTTGTAATCAAGTTTCTAATATGACTAATAAAAGAATTTCTTTTCCTGCATCTTGCAATGTCTCAACTTGTAATTCATTTTCTGATTCATCTTTGAATAAAACATGCAGCATATCTACTACCTCAAATTGTGAAACCTGACATAGGAGACTAGGTCACCTTACATAAATTGTATTAAATTCTGGTAACATCAAAATAGTTAAAAACACCAAAACTTCTTTCTGTCTATCCTGCCAAAAGGGTAAAAACCACACACTTTCCTTTAGTGTCTCAAAAACTATCACAAATCAACCTTTAAAATTGATATATACTCATGTTTTGGACCCTTCACCATTTGCTTCTAGGGAAGGTTTTAGGTATTTTTATGTGTCTTCTGGATGATTACAGTAGATTCTCATGGATGTTTCCTTTGAAACTCAAATATGAAGTTTATCAGATTTTTGGCATCTTCAAAAAACTTATAGAGAATCAATTTGACAAAAGGATAAAGGTCCTTCAATCAGATTTAGGTGGGGAATTTAAGAGCCTAACACATAATCTTGAATAAAATGGCATAGCTTTTAGGCATATATGTCCCTGTGTACATCAACAAAATGGAAAAATTGAAAGAAAACATAGGCATGTTGTAGAAACTGGTCTAACTTTTCTTGCTTAGTCCCAAATGCGCTCACTTACTAGTGGATGCTTTCCAAACTGTTGTTTTTCTTATAAACATGATTCTCGCACCTGTGCTAAACATGATTTCACCATTTGAGAGGCCATTTGACAAAATACCAGAATATAATGCCTGCATATGAATAGTTAGTTAATGGTATGTTTACCAAATTCTGGATTTCAGGATTTGTATTTAAGATTTTAAATTTTGTTCACTAATTGTCAAGATTCATGATTTGGATTCAAGTATTTGTGTTTACTAATTTATGGATTCTGGACTTAGATTAAGTTCAATATATGATTTTACAATATTTTCCTTTAATGAAAGATGTTATTGTTTGCGGCACATGTTAATATTAAACATTACTTTTTTCTAGTAAAAAAATAAAATTATATATCACATAAATAAATATATTAAAAAAATTATATTTAGAATTAAATATTATTAGATAAAATCAAAGTGAAAATTATAATAAAAATTATAATTATAATTAAATAGTTATACAAATACATTGAAAATTATTTTTTGTAATAAAAATGAAAGTAATTAAAATTTAAAAGATTGTTGACTAAAGCAAAAATTGTAATTTTGCTTGAAGATGCTATGCAATTTTTTTATTTATTAGAAACTTTTTATTCTTTTCATTCCAAATACAGATATGAGCCTAATCTCGTATTTCGAATGAAAGTTTCCAATGCGGATATGAAAATCTATTTGTTGAAGTCGATTTGCGCAACAATACACGTGTTCGGCGATATTGACTGGAAACTTCCACACCACAAGCAAACAAACTCAGAGAATGAGGCTAATCAGTGGTGGTAACCTCGCCTAAGGGTGATGCTTTAGTCAGAAGTCTAGTACTATTTGGACAGAGGTTCTTTATATTGATTTTCACCTACCTTCTCCTCGGGTACGATGGGGTATTTATACTTGAGGTCCGATGGAGGTGAGGCATGTAGAAGAAGATTGGGTGATGAGATGTATGGCTCCTATTGAAGGGTAGGGGAGACATTTAATGCCCTCGTCCCCCCGAGCAGGCATAAAGATAAGAGGCATTCAAAATGATGTTCCCGGAGTTGAAATTAATAGAGGTGAGGTGATAAAATGATGGCTGATCTGACACGCCATAATGGTGATTGGACCCACTTGGGTACTCGACCCAATAAGGAGAGGCCACGTTGATGTTTACTTTCGGCGGGTAATGATGGTGGTGACGTAACAGATCCCCCGACCTCTTCGCCTAATCTCCTTAGCCTTACTGTTATTCTTAGCTCTGGTTCGTGTAACCCAACCAATGTTGGGGTAATGAGGGCAAGTTGATTTATCCACATCCTTCGTGTGGCAGAGCTCTGATGCCTCGTTGTAGTCTTATTGTATTCAGGCATGTGTCATCATCCTATTGGACGCTAGAAAATGTCGATAACACCATTGATCAACGGATTATAAATGCGATAAAATGATAGACCCCACAAAAATCTCTAAATTTTTATTTTGGTAATATTAATAGTACTCCCGTAGCCACTGGTTCATCACCAAAATAGGGATGAACAGAGGCCAATGGTAGCCCGAACTCCCCATGCAATCCATGCACGAGACCTTTTTTTTCACTTCTCCCTTGCTGGAATGTCACGGAACTCTTCTTACTCTTTGCTCCACGTGTTGTGACACCTCAACATTTAATCATGTTCTCAATCATTAGCTCAACAATCTACATTCTCTTTTCTCTTTCCTCTAACTATTATTATTCCTTTGTTGTACGTCTGTCGCAACAGTTCTTTTATTCTTCCTTATATGAGCAATGGCTCAATCTTTGTAATTTTCAATATGAATTCTCTAGTCAATAATCAATAGAAAGGAAAATTCATCTTTATCTTGCTGTTTAAGAAATCCAACTTGGTGTCAGAGTTAACTAGCTCGCTCCGGCACATTCCTGCAAAATCTCTCAAAGCATGTCGACTTCTTCAGCAACCATTATCACAGCAAATGTAGCTGCAAACGAAAATGTTAATGCGACTGCTAACCAAAATATGAATCAAGTTCCTACTAGTGTAAATCAGGTTCCCAATAAAAATCTCAATTTTGTTTCAGTTCCTACCTTCTCAAATCTTCTACCAAACAACATGATAATAGTATCTATCCGTCTAGATAAGAACAATTATGTATTCTGGAAGTCCCAAATATTATCAATAGTGAGAGCCTATGACCTTGAAAATTATCTTTTCGGTTTACTCCCAATACCTGATGAATTTATTCCCAACCCTTTTCCCACACTGAAGCCATTCATCTTTAGCATTCCCCATTTATTTTAAACCCTGACTATGTTGTTTGGAGATGTACTGACCAATATTTAATAAGTCAGTTGCTTTCCTCCATAATTGAGGCCATGTTTGGCCATGTTGTTCGCTGCACTACTTCTCATGAGGTCGGGAACACTCTTGAACAAAGCTTTACTTCTCAATCTAAGCCTTGAACTCTCCATCTTCGGTTTTCGCTGTAAATAATCAAGAAAGATCGATGAGTGTTAATGACTACATTCTCAAGATGAAATAAATTGCTGGCAGTCTCTCATCTTTTGGCCAGAACATCACTAATGAAGAAATTTGATCGGTACGTCAATGGTGGTTCTGGTTTTTCAAATTTTAGTAGAAGTCAAGGAAAGAACTTTCAAAATAGATGTTACACACAAGGTTTTTAGAGAAGGTATGAATGGAAGAATGAGAGGAAGGTCAGGTGGCTATTCAAAGATTATTTGCCGAGTTTGTGGAAAACATGGGCATTCTGCTAAAGGTTTGCTATTATAGGTATGAAAAGGGGCAACATGATCAGAATCACTCTCAAGGGAAGAATATCAACCTCACTCGGAAAAATGGGTTTTCTCAGAATCCTTCTACCTTTATGGTTTCACAAATCATGTTATATCAAACTTGAGAAACTTGGGTTTTCTCAAGATTATAATGGTCCAGAAAAGCTAGCAGTTGGGAATGGTAAAAGTTTAAATATTATACACATTGGTTCAACACTTTTACATGTACAACCATTTTCTTTAAAACTAAATTCATCGCTAAGAGGTACTTGATATAAAAAAGAACCTAGTTAGTATCTCTAAACTAATTAGATATAACCATGTTTTTGTTGATGTTTGTTTTGTTAAGGATAAGGCATCACAAGTACTTCTCCTTCAATGGATCCTTAGAGATGGGCTTTATTTTCTCACATATCCTCATTCATAGTTCAGAATGTTGTTCTATTCAATGCAGCTTCTCATAGATATGTTCAAAATACCTCTGTAAATTGTAGTCTTACTGATATGAATAGCCTTTGTAATCAAGTTTCTGATATGACTAATAAGACAATTTCTTCTTCTGCATCTTGCAATGTCGCAACTTGTAATTCATTTTCTGATTCATCTTTGAATAAAACATGCAGCATATCCACCTCAAATTGTTAAACCTGGCATATGAGACTAAGTCACCTTACACAAACTGTATTAAATTATGGTAATATCAAAATAGTTAAAACACCCAAACTTCTTTATGTGCATCCTGCTAAAAGGGTAAAAACCACACACTTCCATTTACTGTCACAAAAACTATCACAAAGCAACCTTTAAAACTGATATTGTTTTGGACCCTTCACCATTTGCTTCTAGGGAAGGTTTTAGGTATTTTTATGGGTTTTTTGGATGACTATAATAGATTCTTATGGATATTTCCTTTGAAACTCAAATATGAAGTTTATGAGATTTTTGGCATCTTTAAAAAATTTGTAGAGAATCAATTTGACAAAAGGATAAAGGCCCTTCAATCATATTTAGGTGGGGAATTTAGGAGCCTAACACATTATCTTGAATAAAATGGCATATCTTTTAGGTATCTATGTCCTTATGTACATCAACAAAATGGGAAAATTGAAAGAAAACATATGCATGTTGTGGAAACTGGTTTAACTTTTCTTGCTCAGTCCTTAGGGCAAGAGAAAGACTGGAGAGGAAAACGTTACTGAAAGTAAACCTTCCACCCATGACACCAAAAAGAAACACAGGAGAGGTCCCAAGAAGGCTGAGAAGAAAAACTCAAAAGCAGTGATAGGCAAGGGCACTGCAAAAGAAGAAAGTTAAAAGACAAGTTAAGCTGCTGGTCATTGGACACGTAACTGCTCAGAATATCTCAAAAAGTTTAGATATAAAGGTATAATACTTGTTACTGAGACCTCTTATGTGGTTTACTATACTTTTTCATGGATTGTAGACTCTACAGTCATTCAGCATATTTGTTGTTCCTTGCAAGGGTTCATGAAAATCAGAAGGCTTGACGAGGGTGAGTTCATCTTCCATTGGAGAAATGAAGCTCTAGTATCGGTTGTATCTATGAGAACTATTAAATTATCATTTTATAATAATTTTATGATTTTACGTGATATTTATTATATCCTAGTTTTTTAGAAGAACCTTATTTTAGTGGTTAGTTTAATTGAGCAATGATTCAATTGGAATTTCATTGATAAAAATATTAGTATTTTTAGAAATGACTGCTTAATTACTACTGCTAGTTTGATAAATAAACTATTTTACATAAAATCAATAGTACCAATGATATGCCACACAAAAGTAAATGTTGATTCACAAAGGGATAGTAAAAGGTTAAATCTGACTCAACCAATCTAACCTATTTGTGGTACTTACGCCTTGGGCATATTAGCCTGGACAAGATTAAAAGAATTACGAAGGATGGTCCTTTGCAAACTTTAAGTGTGAGATCACTACCCACATGTGAATCTTGTATAGAAGGTAAAATGACTAAGAGACCCTTTTCAGCGAAGAGTGAAAGAGCCATTCAATGCCTTGAACTCGTACATAGTGATGTATGTGGGCTATTGAATGTCCAAGCAAGAGGAGGTTATGAATACTTCGTAACCTTCAATAATGACTACTCATATTTTGGTCATGTTTATCTAATGTATCAAAAGTCTGAAACCTTTGAAAAGTTCAAAAAGTATAAGGCTATGGTTGAGAAACAATTAAAGAAAAAAAATCAAAACACTACGATATGATCGTGGTGGAGAGTACTTGCTAGGAGAGTTCAAACACTTTCTTAAGGAATAAGTTGTTCTTTATCCACTTACAGCACCTGGCACTCCAGAACAGAATGGTGTGTCAGAGAGAATAAATTGAACTCTGACGGATATGGTTAGATCCATGATGAGTTACTTATCCCTCTCAGATTCTTTATGGGGATATGCCTTGAAAAAAGAGCATATATTATAAACCAAGTTCCATCGAAGATGGTGCCTGACATGTCATATGAAAGATGGAATGGACGAAAATCGTCGGTTAACCACCTTAGAATATGGGTGCCCAGCACATGTTTTGAAACCGAAGACAAGCAAGTTGGCCAGTCGATCAGAATTATTTTTGTTTGTAGGATACCCCAAGAGAGCGAAGGGATACATCTTTTATAGTCGAACTGACAAGGAAACATTCGTTAGCACGAATGTACATTTTCTTGAGGAAGACTATATAAGAAGTGTGAAGCCGAGAAGCACTCTTGCGCTAGAGAAATTATTGAGTGGGAAGACACTGACCCACTAATCAGGAACTGTTTCTGATTCAATAATGAAAGAACCACAATAGGAGCATGAGCCTATGTAGCCTCGATGTAGTGGGAGGGTTTTGAGACGGCCGAACAAGTACATGTCTTATAGCGATGACTTACAATAATCTCATATAAGGATCATGATGAACATGTTTCTTACCCACAGGCCATGGCTAGTCTTAAAGCAAACCTATTGTGAGAAGTTATGAACGTTGAGATACATTCGATGTACTCAAACGGAGTCTGGAAACTTGTAGATCCTCCTGAAGGGGTAAAACTCGTAGGGTGCAAATGGATCTATAAGAAAAGAGAGGTCCGGATGAGAATGTAGAGACATTCAAAGTTAAACTAGTAGCCAAAGGCTATACTCAAAAGGAAGGTATAGACTATGAGGATACATTCTCGCTGGTAGCCATGCTTAAACCCATCAGAATTCTTCTATCCATTACTGTTGCCTTCAATTATGAAATCTGGTAAATGGACGTCAAAACTGCTTTTCTGAATGCAGTCTTGAAGAGTGTATTTATATGGCTCAACCATACAGGTTCATGGAAAAAGGCCAAGAGGGTAAGTTTTGCGAACTTCTTAAATCCATTTATGGACTTAAACATAGCGTCACAGTCGTGGAATATTAGAATTGATGAAACTGTCAAGAACTTTGGATTTGAACAGTTAGTGGACAAACCCTGTGTGTATAAGTTGATGCATGAAGGGAAAGTGGCTTTTTTGGTCTTGTACTTAGATGATATTCTACTCATAAGAAATGATGTAGGAAAATTATGTGATGTCAAGATTTGGCTTGCAAATAAAATTGATATGAATGATCTTAGAGAAGCTGCATTTGTCTTAGGTATTCAGACTTTTCGAGATATGAAGAACAATCAAGTGGCATTATCTCAAGCATCTTCTATTGATAAGGTGATAGATCGCTTAAGTATGGAAGACTCCAAGAAGGGATATCTTCCTTTCAAATATGGAGTTAGCCTATCCAAGGAGCAGTATCCCAAAACTTCTCAAGAAGAGGAAGACATGAGAAAGATTCGCTATGCATCAACCGTAGAAATCTCATGTACTTGATGCTTTGTACTAGGCTAGACATTTGCTATGCCGTGGGAGTGGTGCGTCATTTCTAATCTAATCCTGAAATTGAGCATTGGAATATCGTCAAGCATATCCGTAAGTATCTGAGGAAAACAAGGAACTACATGCTTATGTATTCAGGTACTGACATGAATATGATGAGGTATTTTGATTTTATTTTCCAAGCAGACAAGGATTCTAGGAGGTCCATTTTAGGATCGGTGTTCATCCTCAATGATAGAGTAATTGTATGAAGAAGTATCAAGCAATCGTGCATTGCTGATTCTACCATGGAAGCTGAATATGTGACAGCTTGTGAAACTATTAAGGAGGCTGTATGGCTTAGAAAGTTCTTGAAGACTCTGAAAGTCCTTCCAAAATCTAACAAGCTCAAGACACTTTATTGCAATAATAGTGAGGCTGTAGCAAACTCGAAGGAACCAATGATCCATAAAAGATCCAAACACATAGAGCGTAAGTATCCCCCTATTAGAGAGATTGTTTAGCGTGGAGATGTTATAGTAACACAATATCGACGGTCAACAACATGAAATATCCATTCACGAAGGCTTTAAGTAGTAAAAATTTTTATGGTCATCTGGAGGACATGAGGATACGAGATTGTACACGCATACTTTAGTTCAAGTGAGAGATTGTTGGAATTATGTCTATAAAGTAGGGTGTAATAACTATTTATGAGTATTTAGTTATTTCTCAGAAATCTTGTATTACTAAATTTAATGAATAAATAATTTTTTTCCTTTAACTAAAGTGTGTTTATAATTTACTCAAGTCCTGGAACTATCATCAACGTAAGGAGAGTAAAGACAGAGGAGTCTTCTAGATAAACTTTTCTTAAATAGTTCAGAACATTATTCGCAGTCTTAGGATCGACTAGGCAATCAAAATCTGATTACGACTATTAAGGTGAACCAATGGATGCCAGTCTTGGAGCATGAGGGTAGAAACTCAAACGGTTAACCTAGACGTGTTATGGAATATGTTGAATAGATCGGTAACAAATTAGTTTAGAGATAAAACCGTTTACCTAGCTCTAAATTTAATTGTTACCCCTTAAGGGTATTTTCATAATTACTTTAATCTTGAGTGAATACGTAGATTGACTTAGTTAATTGTGATCTTTGATATGTCAAATATGTGAGTCTGAATTGACGGACAATATCTCGGCTATTGGGATCGTAATTCAACTATGTTGGAGTTACGTGATTCACAGATATGGAAATTCGTGGTTGGATTGCGAAAGCAACAATATCACCTTATAGTTTATTGATAGGTGTGTGAATAAATAAACCGGGCCTGGTATTCAATGAATTGAGTCATTGATTAATACTTGTGAATTGTACGAGATAATTCATCATCATGTCTTTCTTATTCACAGTCATCAAAGGAGTTGAGCAAATAATAACAAGAGGGGTAAAATGATAATTCTACATCCCCGTTCTTGTTACTGATATCCATGATGTGTAATATGCTAAAATATTCAGTGAATCGTGAAATTAAAAAGTTTATTTGCACCAACAGAAAATGTAGCGCACATGAATCGATAGTTGATTCGACATCGAACCTATAGTAGAGTCGTATGAAGTCAGGATTAAATAGGTCATGAATTTAGAAAGATAAATTCGTCGGGTATTTGAATCATATAGATTTGTTCATGTGGGTCCATTTGGTCACAAAAATAGCTCATGAGAATAGGAATAGAAGAAACGATATCAGTTGGACCAAAATGTATTTTGGTGCCAATATGTATTTCATACACTCATATGTGATGAGTGTTGTTACTTAATTAGTTAAATGTGATTAATTATATTGAAATTAATTAATTAATTTTTTTTAATTATTAGATAATTAGTAAATAAAAAAAACTAATTAATTAAATGATAGAGATTAATTAGATTTATTAATTGAATTGATGAATTTTGATACCGCACAAATTCTAAGAGGATATACACAAAATTTGGCTATGGTGATTATTTTGGGGTTAATTTTTAGAAATTTAAAATATAAGGGTATATTTACAAATTCTAAAATTAATAACTATATATATATGATAGCAATTTGATTGCCACAATAGAATTGTATTAGATACAACACAACTCTAGAACATATTAATTGATACTGATCAATATAGTGCGCAATCACCCAGTGAGAGAAAATGAGTTTTCTCCATGTCCCTCACATGTTGCCACCGAATTTCAAATTGAAGGAAGAAAATTTTTATTTTTCTTATTCAATCGTTGTGAGAGCCCACACTTAGTTCCTAAAAAAATTCTTACGGGATATATTTCTGAAATTAACGAGTGGTTATTGATCTGAAGAAAATTTCGAGAAATTGGTTCTTGAAGCCTGTACTTGAATTTGGTTCTTGAAGATCAAGCTTGAAGATTTGGATATTGAAGTTTGAAGAACGTAAAGAACGAATACAAGAATTCTACCAACTCAGAAAATCTTTACAGCCAAGCTCACATCTCACTGCCCAAAACCTCAGTCTAACAAGGAGGCCTTAATTAAATAGAAAACTTGAGGTGGGGGAAGAGGATGAGTTTCAGGCCTTAATTAAATAGAAAACTTGGATCCTTATACCTTATCAACCTGACATGAACATTGTCTCCAACACATGGGTCTTTCGATTCAAATACAATCCCAATGGTTCAGTTCACAAGCACAAGGCTTGATTGGTTGCCAAAGACTTTCAAAAAAACCCTGGCAGTGACTAATTTGATACATATAGCCCTGTTATCATGCCTTGCACATTTAGATTTATATTAACCATTGATGTCATCAAAGGGTGGGACATCCAACAAATAGATAGCAACAATGCGTTCCTCAATGGCAAGGCTGAACGAGGTTGTTTACATGTCCCAACCACCTGGCTTCATTGATCCATGTAAGCCTTCCCATGTTTGCCTCATTCACAAATCTTTATACGGGTTGAGACAAGCACATTGGGCATGGTTTGACAGTCTGAAACATTGGGGCTTCACTAACTCAGTTTCAGTTTATTTTTCAAGCTCCAAGACAGTGTCATCACCTTGATACTAATATATGCTAACGACATCTTGATTACTGGAAGTAGTCCTATTTTCACTTCGGATTTGATTTAGGCACTACATCGCAAGTTTGCCTTGAAGGCCCTTGGATCTCTCAGTTACTTTCCGGGCTTTGAAGCTATACGAGATGATTCTGGTCTTTATCTCACCCAAACCAAATATGCTCTGAACCTCTTGGAAAGGACAAACATTACTACTGCCAATCCATGTTCTACTCCCATGTGTGCCTCACACAATTTGGGATCCGTTGGCACTACTTTTCCAGACCCTACTATATATCGTAGTGCCATTGGTGCTCTACAATATCTAACAATGACAAGGCCTGACATATCATTTGAAGTTAACAAGTTAAGTCAGTTTATGTCTTCTCCAAAACAATCTCACTAGACGGCTTTCAAACGGGTTCTTCGATATCTTAAAGGTACAACTCAGCTTGGTCTTCTCTTCAAACCTTCTTCCAAACTTATAATTGACGAATATTCAGATACTGACCGGGCCATCTCGTAAATCAACAAGTGGGTACTATTTTGTTTTTACGGGAAATTTGTTAACTTGGGGCTCCAGAAAGAAAACAGGTGTTGCTCGCTCAAGTGCTGAGTCTGAATATCGTGCCCTTGCTCTAGTAGCAACTGAAGCAATATGGCTCATCTCTCTTCTAAAAGAACTCAACTTTCATCTACCATAGGCACCCATTATTTGGTGTGAGAATCAAAATGCTGGGAGCGTTGCTTCAAATCTTGTTTTCCATTCTAAGACCAAACATATTGAAGTATATGTACATTTCATACGAGAAAAGGTCCTCTCCAAAATGCTTGAAGTAAGCACTACAACAAATATGACATTTTACAGGGTTAAAGTACATAGTTCATAGTCTCCTTCTATAAAAAACTCAAAACAATAAGATTCTTTATGAACCACATAAAAAATTCATGTTAAAACTTAAAAAACTAAACGGCGGGAATGAATTTTAAGAGAAGCGGGACTTAGAAAAAAAAGTGTGGGAGTGAGAATTTTACTGACGAGGCTCGCGATCTCTCTTTCCTTCTCTTTCACCTCACTTGGCTCAGTCCTCGGGGAGGACTCCTCGCTCGACTCTTACTTCATTTCTCCATCATTTTCCACTCTCCCGCGACTCCTCTCTCTCTTTCAAGCACCTGTCTTTGTTGTCAGGGTTTCTAAGTTTCTGAATCTTTTGAAATCCTTAGGGTTTCTAAGTTTCCGAATCTTTTGAAGTACTTAGGATTTCTAAGTATTTTGAACCGATTTCTTAGGGTGTGTAAATTCAGTTTGTTTATTTATTTGATTGTTTTGGGTTTTGTTGGGTTGTGGATTTCAGTTTTGTTCGAGACTATTTTCCGTTCAGTAGAGGGTTTGCAATTTTTCCTAGAGGGTTTATAGGTAAGAAACGCATTGATAGTATGTTTATGTTGTTCTTCTAGTTCGAGACATTTTTCCATTTGATTTTTTTGTTGTTCTTATTGCTTTTGTTTCAATATTATTTTTATGTTCTTACCAGCTAGAGGAACATTAGCTTCATGACTACTTGAAGCTTTACAGAAACATCACATTGAGTTTGACATTATAAGTAGAGCATAGCTTCTGAGTTATGGTTTTTCATTGTATCTCTATTATCAAAGCTAAGTTTTCAGATTTCCTCCAAGCTCTAAAGTTAATATATTTACATTATGTTGTGAGTGCTTGTACTTCAGGTAGTACCATGAAAGTCTCAGGTTGCGGGGGTTGTGTTCTTCCAAGCGGACGAGGTCTGGTATTCAATTAAACACTAAAATTGAACACTATGTGCAAAAGTACCTGGTCTTTTCCTATTTCTGTCATACAAATTCATGATTGTAAGAAGTTTATGTTAAGTGGCGGTGTTAGACTTTTGTGTTCTGCAAAACTGCAGACCGTGGTTGATTCTTGTTAAAAATGATCTTCTTATATTTATTTTAGACTCTTCATTTCATATATATATATATATACTTATATGTGTGTGTGCGCGCGCGTGAACAAGCAATCAGGAATAAAAATTTATACAAAGCAATCACGATTTTTTTTTAATAGTATATCTCTCCAAAGGGAAGAGGGTAAAAATTCTCTTACGTTAATCTGAACATTAAGCTTATGAAATAATCATAGTCCAAGCAGAAAGGTAGGAATATTGTATATGAAATTATCAATAATTGCATACTAGATTGGTTGACTTGAGAAAAGGTGAACTTTGGTTTTGATTGTAGATGGCGTCCCACCACTTCTTTGAAAGATTCAAGTCTATAACAATGTTTTAATAGTGGATTTTAACGTGAGGGTGAGATGTTATCAACTGGTTTTGAAATGTTATTAATTAGCCTTTGAATTCTATCCGTGGCATCATTTTCATTTTGTATCATCTCTTCTCTGTAGGTTACAAATGTTATTCTTTTCATTAGGTTAGTTAGATTTTATGTTCTTTTTTACTCTTCAAATCTGAGGAATACCTAAGAGCCATCCATTCAAGGTTGTTTCATCCCTTTTCCTCTTTACCATTATATTTCTACATTATGTTTGTAATGTAAGATAGGAAACTAGCTTTGCTTATAAATGGCTTTTTGTGATATTTGATTTGTTAAGTTTGCCAACGCTTACTTAGTATGTTATATCTAGATTTATTTCAATCCCATCAGTGTTTCGTTCTTGGAACCTTAGTTAGTGGTTCTTCATTCCTAGAACCTTAGTTAGAAACTGTTTTGCTTAGACATTGTCTTCTATCTCATGTTACTAGTCTTGGTGTAGCAAATTTAAACACGGTGTTGTGTCTCATACTTTTGTTTAGGTATACCCTTTCTCCTGCTTATCAAGTTATATTATGCTACTTTAGAACATAGATTCATCCGATTCATTACGAAAGACTAAATATTATACTCTTTATGGAAACTTATGATTCCTTCATAAACTATGTTTTAAAATTGCAAAATAGTTATACTTCATTGTTCTTATTGTTGTCACCATGCTGCATTCAAGAATTTTAAGAGCCATTATTTCACCTATGATTTGTAGATGCTTGTGGGTTTAGGCCCCTATTAGCTTTTGTAATTGTTAATATATAACTCGCCTGCATGTATGACTTGAGAGAACTCTTTTGGGTTTGGATTTGCATTTTACTTTGATTTAGGATTAATTTGCTACAAATCAACTTTTAGCTGTTGTGGAGTCAAACTCCCCGTTATACAAGGGAATCTTATTGGTGAAGCTATATTTATATGATGTTGATATAGTTGGCATCTTTTCAGTAACATTCTCCCATAGGTGTTATTCTATGGTCTTACCATATGCCATATTGGTGAAGTTATATTTATATGATGTTAAATGTTTCTTATATACTTTCACAACGCTTAATACTAAATAGTCTTACCACATGCTGACATATGTGTTATTCTACTGATATAGTAAATTAGTTCATAACTTGAACTCATTTGGTTGATGCTTAACATTTGATTATTCATCTTGACGTTCCCACTTGTTTTAGTTTTCTACGAAAAAACTACCTTATAAATGTCCAAAATTCTTGCTACTAAAGTAGGAAAAGACTACAAAATCAATTAAGAAGAGAAAAAACTAAGAAAATAAAAAATTAAGAAAATAAAAACGGGTAACCAAAAGTGCTACCCATTGTTTTATATTAACTTCTTATAGTTTTAGCCTCCATTAACTTCACAATGTTTTTAGATTTAGTCGTCATTATTGTATCTGCCACATGTGGTGGAATTGCCTTTGCTTGTGCTGGATAACCAGTATGGTTTTTTACCTTAGGTTATTTGATGGTGGACTGTGATATTGGGAAATGATGAATGTCTCAATGAATCAAGTGAGGCTTACATTCTAATGTTGGATTATTTTATTTTTATTTATTTTGAAAGCTTGACAAGCACACATGGTTTGTCCTAGAGAGTTTTGTATTTTACTTGCTCTCTGAAAAGGTGGATTGGAGGAATTTATGAATGGGCATTAGTCATAGTTTGAACCATAGCTATTAAAAAAACCAATTTTAAAACTATGAGGAAATTACTAATTTTTTGGGTGTTGTTTCCTAATATAACCATGCTCTGGAATGTATGCATAGCACACCATTCATTTTTATGGAAAAATTATTGTATTCATCACTGTCTATTATATGCATTCTTTGAATACTGTGAGTGGCATTTACTAATTTCATTACAAGTTTAGTTATTATTTATATAGGATGAGTTTGCTAGCTATAGTTCCGAATTGCCTATCATATTGTTATTTTTGGCTTGGTAAAACATTGTCCTTGATGCAGGAAATATCTTATCTGAAGATCAATATCAAACAGAACCAAATCCATGATTTAAGAGCTATTTGTATGTTCTTTTATGTCTACTCTGCTTTCATTTTATTCCACATTTAGACTTTTTGAGTCTGCATGGAATGTCTCGTACTATCTTTCACTAGCCCATGTTGCTTCTTTGTTTCCATGAATGTTATTGACTTTTGGGGATCTTTACAATACTCTGTGCTTGAATTTTGATCATTTGAGTTTCATCCGTCAAAAGAGATTAAATTCGTGGCTATCCAGGAAAAATCTTGTAATTATTATACATAATTTCAAGTATTATATGGGCATTAGCATGCTTATTTGGTTATTGATATGACTTATATTAGCTAGCATTAAATTCTAATTTGTTAACTTAGTTCAATGTTGGTAACTTAGTTCTCTTTAAAATGCAGGACCTACAATAATTTGAGGTTATTGAACGTGGACGTCTAAAGTTTGAAGAACTAAACTTTAGGCATTATAGGATATTTTAGTGAAACTTTGAGGTTATTTTGTAGTATTTGGTAAAACATTTAGATGCTTTTAGCTTTTTAGAACAAATGATGATGATATGTGGCTGATTAGATTTGGTGATGATACTTTTCTATATTCTTTAGTTTTGTATTGTACTTTTGTGTAATTGAAATAATATATTAATGTAATTACGCATTTCATTGATATTGTTGTATAATTTTTAATGTGTTATACATGTATGTAAACTATGAACATGTAAATTAACTATAAAAATAGCATTTATAAAATGCTATTAAAACTATTAAAACCCCAAATTAATTCACAAGTATCAAGAACACTTGTTGAATATAATGAACAAGTGTTCGAAAATCCTATTAAACAACGTTTTACAGGAGTTGAGAAACCCTATAAAAAGCGAGAGACCACAAGGTTATTCACATGAGGAATTGTGCCTCGTGAAAAAAATAGACTTTTAATATGACAGGCTATCACAAACGTCACGAGAATCCTGTGGATTACTTTTCACACGGATTTCTACCTTTTGTAGAATACCATATTTCTTGTAGTGAAAATACGTACCAACCAAGTCACAAAAAGCAGAGACATCCTCACCAAAGCTCTCTCTCCTAGTCAGTTTGTACTGCTTCGTGACAAGCTCAATGTGTTTTACCCCCTTCTTGCTTGTGGGGGGGTGTTAACAGTACTCCCATAGCCACTTGGTTCATCAACAAAACATGGATGAACAGAAGCCAATGGCAGCCCGAGCTTCCCATGCAATCCATGCACGAGACCTTTTTTTTTTCTCTCTTTTGCCTTTCTGGAATGCCACGTAACTCTTCTTACTCTTTGCTCCACGTGTTGTGACACCTCAACATTTAATCATGTTCTCAATCGTTAGCTCAACAAGCAAGATTCTTTTTTCTCTTTCCTCTAACTGTAATTATTCCTTTGTTGTACAGTTGTAGCAATGATTCTTTTATTCTTTTCTCCTATATGAGCAACGGCTCAATCTTTGTAATTTTCAATATGAATTCTCTAGTCAAGAATCAATAGAAAGGAAAATTCATCTTTATCTTGCTGTTTAAGAAATCCAACTAATAAAATCAGATTTAAATTACAAATCTATATAGTAAGTGAAAATGGCCTAAAGAGAGAAGAGATCAGAGGTTTTGATAGATAAAATGTCATAACAATTATATATTTCAACTAGCTTTTGACCAATGATTCTCTTTCAGCATTGTCATACGGATACTGGATGAGGATTTTTAATATATGATTATTTAATGATACTTTTTTCTTGTGCTAGTTCATTTTATAAAAAAAAATACACCTAGCTTTTTTGACAACTAGGGAATTTGAAATTTCACACAAGTGTCTTCTTATCAATATCAGACATAAGTACTCAAAATTAAAATGAAAATCGCGCAAAAGTGTGGAACTAAAAAAGCATATAAATTAAAAAATATACGCACCTTATAAAAATCACTCATCAATGAACTTTGGTCTAAAAAAATGTATGGAACAGTATTTAGTATAACTCAACGTAAACTTTGTCTTCATAGGACAGCTAGGATACTGAATCATTAAATTCAAACAGTAAATGTGTGTCCTTTTAAGTGAATGTCCAAGTCGTTTCTTACGAGAAAAAATGTGATAGATTTGTGATAACACATCCCTACTGTAAAATAAGGGAACGGCTAGCTTAGATGCTTCTAATGAAAACTTTAATTGATCATCTATTAATAAACTCTTGCCTGATTTAGGCTAAACATTTGGAATAAGGTTTTGCTTTATAGTTTATCTTTTCAATGAGAATTCTTCTCTCCAACATGTTTATTCTCTCTACTTTTAAAAGCACAAATATTTAAAAATATTCGTAATTAGAATTCAGGTTAATATACATGAATTAAAAGTGCTGAAAATATATTTTTTTGAAAATTCTTGAAAACTTAATTGAATTCTATTGATGAATAAAATAGTAAAATGTAGCATAAATAAAACCCTTATCTATATTTTCTTCAATATTTATTTCAATTCACAAACATGATATATGATTAAACTCTCATACTTAAACACAAGCATCATTCAAATCAACCATCCTAACTCAGTTCTGGTAAAACTGGTAAGTTGTTGTGAAAGAAATTTAAAAAACTGTTGAAAAGTCAAAGGGTCGTCATGATTTGAAATATAATATATATAAGTTTAAAGTTAAGACGGTTTGATATCCACGTTAATGAATAATAATAATTGACTATATATTCAGTAGAATTAGGGTTTAATTAATAGGTATTGATAGTCAACAATAAACAGCAAAATAAATAATAAGAAATGGTTTAAAATAAATGAAGGGTTAGGAGGAACCCACTAAAAAAATTGAAGACAAACGAAGATAGTCCGTGAAGCACAGAAATACTACCAGTGAACTGAAGTTACCATTCACAGAGAAAAAAAAAGAAACAGGTCGTAGTAGGACCCATCTGTCATTGTCTTTTAGGAGAAGGGCGCGCGAAAACATCGCGGGTGCTGTTTCTCGATGCACCACTCTCTCAAAACTCTCTCTCTCTCTCTCTCTCTCTCTCTCTCTCTCTCTCTCTCTCTCTCTTCTGTCTTCTGTTGGCAGCAGACCCACTTTCACTTCCACTTCTTCTGCCACTTCTCTCTCTGTTCATTAACTTTCCGATACGCGTAGGTCCCATTTCCTTCCCCCACAAATCACATCAAACGTAAACTCCTCTGAGTTTGACACGCACCAAAGAAAACTGGAAGAGATGGCTGAGTTATGGAGGGGGCCGATGACTTTTTTCTACAGTTTGATATGCTTACTTACACCATTAATGATATCTTCAAAAGTTTATTTATACCAGTCAGAAGAGTAAGCTTATAATTATTTGCATCCACAAAAAATTCGAACCTTACAGTTAAAAGAGGGAACAAGCCCTTCAAATCAAAAGACTTTACGGCTGGCCGGAGTAGGTTTAGAGAGAGAATGAGAGGAGGGGTTAATGTGCAGGCTGCAGCAGGGCAGAGAACCGGCAAGGCTTACTATGCACCCATGTGGGAAGTGGGGTCCAGAGGAACCAGGTATTTAGAGACAGAGATGGGACTGTGGGTGGGTCCCATCATCATCATTTACATCAACTACTAGTTGTTTGTAGTGTAGATAGACTATATAAAGAGAGAGAAGTAGGGGGAGAGGAGTAGATGGTGGGAGTCAATCATATTGATGTGATGGTGAGAAGTGGGGTATTAGTATTACCCTCCGTTGGTAATTGGGAAAATTCATTGGTTAAACATCTATATGCTCCGTGTAGGGAACTCTTAATATTTTTTCATAATCACTAATTGCAGATTTGCGGGTCCTCTTTTTTTCCATTTGATGTTAATGACATACATGAAGCTTTCAGCCTATGATACTGTGAGTGTATCATACATGAAGATGAAGTGATAGAAAGTGAGAGTAGAGAGTAGAGAGTAGAGAGTAGAGAGTAGAGAGTCGAGAGATGCGTACTGTTACAATAATATGAAATTCTCTCTCTAGCAACACTTCATTCTTCGTTCCATTACCCACAAGAGTTCTTTTCTAAATTTGTTTGGCCCAGAGCTAATGGGGTTGCCCAAGTACCCATATCAATCTCGTTTTATCTAATGGGCCATTATTTGAACTAGCCTTCCTCATTCAGTTCTCTGCTTCCCTTCTATAAATCATTGCAAAAAGTCTCATTTTTTGTTAGTGTTTACCATATGTCCTGTCAACTTTTAAATTGTATAATCACACTTTTTAGTTTAAAATTGATGTTTACGTATGATTTTATTATTCTGTCAAGTGAAAAAAAAAACAAACCACGAGCAACGCAAGAGTATTCTTGTGATTTCATTTCATTGACCATATTTGTTCACTTAAACCTCCAATTTATTCAGAAATGTCATGAATATTATTCATTTCTCTGCAACATTCACACACACACATATATAAAGAGCTGCATTTGTGTAACATCACAACCAAGATGACCATTCATTTATTTCATCTCCTGAGTATAACAAACCCGTATACGACCCCATTATTTTCTTTTCTTTTTTTTACAAAGCCTGTGGAGAATAAAGCTTCAAATATCAACTATGAATAGAATGTAATTGATTTTTTTTATATACCTTTCATGGAGCGTCATTTATTTACTTAGTTGAAGATGCAGTGAACTATAAATCAATGGAAATAACCAGTGGTGAGTCCCCCTTATCAACAACAAACGTCTTCAAAACCTTCTTGGATGTGCTCACAATCTGCACATTATAACTTCCATGGAAACCCCTAAACTTGAACTCACCTTTCTCATCAACATCTCCACTAGCATGAGACAGCCATTCATGTTTAAGAGAAAGGTACCTTTTCCCAGCTTCATTCAGGTCTCCTTCTGCATTGACTAAATGAGAATTCTCCCGACTCATAAACAATTCCCAAAATCCCCATAGCATGATTCCCTCTACAGCCGGATGAGCATAACATTCCCGAAGCATTGCTTCCAAATCATCAGCTCTAACATATTCATTAGTGGAAGACACATCAACTTCTGTGAACCAGATTGGAAGGCCAAGAATACCCAGTTTATCAAGAGCAGAACAAATAATTGGACCCACCGGATTATCTATATGCCCTTGAATTCCAATACCGCCCACCAGAGCTCCTTGTTGCTGCAAGTCAAGGATTTGGTCAATGTATTTTTCGGGACAGGAACGGGTGTCCATTCCATCCTCAACATGATAATCATTCACAAATAGGGTAGCTGATGGATCTAATTGGTTTGCAGTCTTGAACATGTTGGCTCGGATGTCTTTGCCTAGTCTATCTTGATAGAAAGATCCATGTAACATCTCATTATTAACATCGTAGTGCCTGAATTTTCCCTTGTAACGTGTTAGAAGGCCATTTAGACGGTTTTGAACGGCAGTCATCAGATCATTCTTGTTCAGTGACCGGATCCATTGTTGGACTGTATCTTGAACTTCCCAGAAGATGCAATGGCCACGAGTTTCTATCCCATGACTCTTGCACAAGTCTAACATCTCATCAGCATCTTTGTAATTGAAGTTCCCCTGCTGTGGCTCTGTCCAGTACCATTTCAACTCATTTCCAAACACTGCCCAGTTGAAGTTTTTGACAAAGAAATCAACGAAATCATCGTTGTCTATGTTTGTTCGGCTTATACATGACCCCAAGGGAAAACCATTGCGCATTTGTCTCACCCTCACAAACGTGCCCACCGAACTGTGAGAATCTAATCCTGAGAATTTCAAGATGACGTCACGCTTGCGGATCTGCATTTCATCTCATCCAATGAGGAATTGTCCGAGTGAGATGGAAAAAAATGGCAGAATAAAGAACAACTTGCTGAAAAGATTAGGCAATTCTAGTTTTCAGAATAATGAGATTCAGTTTAACATAAGCATGCCTAATGTCTTGATGAGTATTTTTCATGACAAAGGTATTATGGTGTTTGTAATAGAAAAACTTAGATAAAACAATGAAGCCTAAACATTAAACTATTCCTTTATGATAGGAAATGATATAATTCCGGCAATAAAAATTGATTGTATTTGCCTATCAACATTTTACTGCAAAATGTAGTGTAACTGCATACGCAAAATAGAGGGCTATCAGTTATTTTCGACTTTGAACAATAATAGAAGAAAAGGGAAAAAGATTCAAGTTTGATACAATCTACTATGCTTGTCAAGGGCTTTATATATCGCAAGTCCTGCATACGAAGAATTAACCTACTACATTATTATCAGTCATAGATAGTAATTACCTTATCAGTTTGACTCTTCAAATGTCGGAACCTTGCCTGCCGATCAACAGGGAAAATTTGAAGTCCGGCAATCATGAGGTCAACGCCTGGAGCAGGACCTTGGACATAAACCATTACATTAGATGGTTGCTTCTCAATTCTCAAGGACCCACCAATTTCATGCCATCTGTTATCACTGATCTCAACTTGCCCACCATTTACCCACTGATTATCCACACTGAATGCAACGTTAACATTTTGTGGACCAGTTGCTCCAACACTAATCCGGACCCAAGCAGAAACTTGGTATGTTACAAAAACTTTTAGCTTATCAGTGATCATCTGAGCAGGACCCATCCAAGTCTGCGTTCGGTTAGTCACAAGAATGTAGGTTCCACTTAATGGTTCATAAGAGCCGAGTGATTCTCTCGCCATGGGAGGAACGATGTGAGGGGAACCAGTTCCAACATTCAAACTGCAGTTTCCAAGTACAAACCATCCATTTGCGCCATTATTAAGATTGCTATTCTCAATAATGTTAACTCCATAAGCTGGATTCTGCAAAAAACATAAATCAGTCTTCATCTCTTTCCTTCAAATTTAATAATTATCCGGGAACTTCAGGTCCAAATCAAGGAAAATTCTTCCTTACTGTAAAGAAAAGTACCAGGAGGACAAAGAAAGAGAGAGTTGGGAAGAGAGACAAACTGCAGTTTTTTCTATCTCCTCCCCACTCTCTTTATCTCTCTCCTCCATGTACCTTATTGTTACAGTAAGGAAGAATAACCACCAGATCAATTATTCAACCAACCTCAACAACAGGTGGACTTGAAGGAGGAGCCTTTTCTGCATGCTTGACAATCAATCTATTGAGTAGAATATCAACCCCTGAGGGTGGACCTTCTAAGTAAATGACTGCTCTTGATGGGGAAGCATTTAAGAGGAACTTCCCCTGCAACTGCACCCAATCTTTGTCTGTTGCCTTCACACTTCACCAAAAACTAATGTTTTTTCAGAATCCTTGAGATTTATGTGAAAGTGACTGCTCATATCTAACATGATCAATAAAAATAAATACAAAAAAAAGGAAAAGTACTCGTGATTGTGTCACAACATGCGCATACATAAGATATTATTAAATAATCAGTTTTTCATCAGTGTATACAAGGTATGTTAGATTATAAGAACATATTTACAGGAAAACAAACATATAGTTTCATATATGGATAACCATGTATATCTTTATTTCAATTATGAAATATGGAGAAACTAACTTGGCAATTCCAATATACAGTTCACGTTGATTTGCCATTTGCACCCACAGAGTCGCCCGAACATCACTAGCGCTGATATTGTTGCCAAACAACCGAACAACAGCGGCAACCTCATAGGCCAGCTTTCGCTGCACTTTTCCAGTGATTTCCTGCTGAATTCCATTCCAGCTCTGTGTGCGCTCAGTTGCAGATGCAAAAAACTTACCAGACTGAGGGACGACTTTCCCATCTCCCATTGAGTCGTGTAGAGCAATCTTGCAACCTCTTCCTGACCAATTGTTCAGGCCATCCTCAAATTGAGGGTTTAGAATAATATTGCCATCTCCATCTTTGACACATCCGACGTTCACAGCCTTACCATACATATAGAGAGAACAATAGATCAAATAAACTAGAAATCATATTTTAAAATGTAATTTATATTTGACGATTTCTGTTGGCATATTGGTTTTCTACAAAAGTTCTTGGTAAGAAGAGGAAAATAGAGGGTGGAATGGCAAAAGCATGATTTAATTGACTCATACTACTTGCATGAATGTGATAAGCAGAAGATTTTGATAAATATCATTACGTCAGACTCATTTGATTTGGAACAGGTGACTACGACAGATTCTACGAGCAGGTCAGTATCAGGAGAAGGCCCTTCCAAATAGAATACAACGCGATCAGGAACATTTGATAATGAAAATGTGCCTTCCAACTTCTCCCATCTCTCTTTCGATGCAGAAGTTCTGCACAGAGTAACTATCTTTAATATTTTTTATCAGTAAACAAATGGGAATGTAATGAAACAATAACATCAATTACCTCCCAATGAACAGATAGCTAGTAGCCGAATCTCGGTATTCGAGCTTCAAAGTTGCTAGGACATCAGAAGTTCCTTGAAGAGGCCCTGATACTCTTACATGGGCAGAAACTGAGTAAGTGGAACCAGGGGAAATTGCATTTGTGATGTCTTGCTCCAGGCCCTGCCAACATTCTTTGCGGTTTGTTACAACAGCATAATTGCTTCTTGACGTTGCAAATGTTTCTTCCTGGTGAACTGAATCAGGTGAAACTACAAAGCCATCACAGCTATTGGGTTGCCACGACTGCAGCCCCATGGAGAAATCATGATTCAATATGATATTGGTAGCATGGTTACGATCAGATTCAGACATGTTTCGCACCACAATCTGTCAAGAAAAAATATGTACAGAAATGATAGTAAATAATTAGTAAAAAAAATATTTCAATGTCTAAAACCAAATAAGTCATCATCCTGAGAAGAGCGAAAATATCTAATAACTAGTAATTTTGTTAATTACAGACACCCGAAAAGTATAAGTTGTTGGATTAAAGCAAATTTAACCATTCGTATTATTTCTTACCAAATATCTGCGAGAAAAAACACATGAAATAAACAGGAACGTTCTAAAGGAAGGACAACTAAAGATAGACAGACCCCTGAATTCCCGTTTCCATTATCAGTCTTTGGGTACTCCATGCTCTGCTCAAACCTCTAGATCAATGCAAGATAGAAAGTCAAACAACTTGTATTATACAAATGAGTATGTTGTATAAATGGTAATCAGCTAAAGTTATAAAGAAAAGAAGTTAAGCTGAGGTGAGGAGCAACACCTTGGAATTTTGGTCTTGCTTGGGACTGCTGTGACGGTTCTCGGAAGTTCTGGTTGTGAAGCAGCACGCCCAGGCCTTCCTCATTTATACAGCGCCGTACAAAATTTAAGAGTGAAGTCTACGAATTACCAGGACCAGGTCACCACCCACCAACAATTTTTAAGTCCCTTCTCCCCCCAGAAAACTGTTTGGTTTTTGTCCGATTCAGCTTCTGTATGTGTTTAAGCCAAGCAATCGCAGAGAGAGAGAGAGAGAGAGAGAGAGAGAGAGAGAGAGAGACTCTTTCTTGCAGGTGAAGCAAACTGAAAGAGTTTCGTTTAAATATTTTCAAGACAATTATGCTTAAATTGGAATAGAAGCTTTGAGAAATTTTTTATTTAAGCTTCGTTCAATATCAAGTTACATCTCTCTAACTCTCTTCTCGTTGTCTTTGATTAAAAGGAGATTTCCATAAGATAAAAAATGAACTTGGATTTTATGCAAGTTAGGTAAGGTTGTATCTTTTAAGTTATGTTTAGAATGGCGTCATCTAGCCTTCAGAATTCATGGAAATAGGTGTAGATAGTCTTCATGTAGCTCTTGGATCAATCCCACGTCAAAAAGAAGAACACTTGACAACCCCCCCCCCNCCCCCCCCCCCCCCCCCTAGTTTTAAGATATCAGGTGACATCTTTTCTGAAGTTATTGAGTATAGTGCTGAAATACCAAACTGGTGTCAAACCATTCAGATTTGGAGTTAAGAACCACGAGATTTGAATGTTCATCCAGGGTAGGTAAAAGACCAATCTATGATGCTTTCATCCATAAACCGAATGAAGTCAGACATGTAGATTGTTGTCTGCAGTTCCTATAGATGAGCTTTGATCATTCTAGTCTTTATGACAACAACTCACTTTCAGTTGGGCTACTTGAGTCATTACATCTTGGAGTGAAATCCTTACTAATTCGGTAATTCCAAAATAATGGATTAGAAGAAAAGGCTCACATATATTCCTGGATATCCATTCTTTATATAGAAATTTTTTTATGACTGGACTCCTGCATAGAAGTAATAAATAAACTCAGCATGTAAACAATCAGTGATTCTGAAAATTGGTATATGCATGATAATCATTACGAATATAAGCTATCGTGTGGAAAGCAGCTACTAATATACAAAGCATCACGCCCACGACGCTCAGCGTATGCCTTTGCTAGATCATGAGTTCACCCATAAGCATGATAGTGATACTGAAACTCGCAAGAAGCCCCACAATTGAATTATTCATGAAACCTGTTAGAATTCATTAAAATAAGTTTATTTGAGAAATTATGTTTTATTTGGATTTCGACACAAGGAAAAACACTCAGCCCAGGACAGGCATAAGGCTCCAAATGCTACCATGTGTATGCGCTATAGCATACTCCTAGAAAGAATCCGCATCTGAGTCCTAACACATATTATAGAAACAAATAGTAACTAGCTGATTCTAAATATAATCTAAATATGTCCCTGAACAGCAACGGGTGCTTGAACTTGATTACTTGCTATTCTGAGAGTATTTGCAGTATGATCCAAAGATATAAAGCTAGCCTTCCATCGAGCTCCTTTAATGTGCCAGATGCAACTGTGCTTGATAACAAATTCAAAAATGTTACCTCAGCTATCTGTAGATGAAAACGTGAAGTGTTAAAAAACAAAATCATTCCTACAGCATCCCATTCCTACTAACATGGTAGCAGCCAACATTCACCCTTAACAGAAGTGAGAGGCCCTTTAAAAGGATCACCTGCAATCAAATCATGTTTCGTCATTGTCATTACCTGTTTTTGGATCTTGTACAGTGTTTCCCTCTTGATAGTTCAGTGATCTGCAGTTCATACAGCTACTACACAAGCAAAAAGCTCATTGGGGCGTGGCTTTTTAGCTGAAACAACTCTGCTGTTACTCCAAGTCCACATGGGACCAACTCCACAAAATTTTCAGAAATATCACCTTAAGGAATGAATGTCTTCTCCCTATAAGATCACATTTATGTCTGTATATTTCACCAGGTGCATCAGCCGCTGGTTTCAAATGCATGCCCTGACTATCAATCTGGAACGGAAAGATTATAACAGAAGTTAAGAACTTGGCACCAAAAGATAGCAGAGAGTTCACACAATCACTTCTGCCATTATTGCTTAAAACTACTTCCAGCCTCAGAAATCTCATGGGAGTTTTCTTTAGGAAATTGATAATGTAAGTTATCACTGACTCAACAACTCAATCAATATACTTTTTATGTCATATGCCAGGATGACAGATTCAGAGGTTCAACCAAATCTAAAGTGTAACAAATCATTTTACATCCTCTACATGCTAAACCTTGCTTCTTTTGTTTCAAATTGAAGTATATCAGACAACAGACAGGTTTAACTCAATCAATTTCTTTCATTTCTCATATTGTTGAGAATAATTAACCGATCTAGCCGGAATAACAGCATGTGTGTAAGACGTTCGCATCCACAATTTTCCTCTAGGTAACATTTTCTCATTGATAGAAATACTCTAAGACTCCACCTTTATCATATATTCCATACGTCATTATAATTCACTTTCAAAATGCTTTGGTGGTGAAATGATAGACACTGAGACTCAAATTCTCATGCTAAAGAGCGTGGAGGTTCGAGTCGGCATAACGTTGAGAATGTCCGTTTAATTGGAATATAAAGGCTTACCAAAATTCAATCTTCTAATCAACATACCAAAAATCAACTTTATAACCAACGATTTTTAAGGATAGAGAAAAGTTATTGATTCGACGAACATTTTGTCACAGGCAATTGAGAACGAATCCGTTTTTCATAAGAACCAAGCAGCAGAAAAGGGATAAGTTTTTCAGACTTGGCTCCACAAAAACTTGAAACAACTGTCAGAACCCAGACAATGAATAATGCAGACTCCTGAAATTGGAAAGGAATGCAGCTGAATTCCAAACAGAAAGGGGCCCTAACCCTAAAGGCAAAATCTAATCGAACCTGATAGAGACACAAACGGCTTCTGTTGCTATTTCCTGATGGAATAGCCGACAAGTAAGCATTGATATTTGATAGAAATGATGGAAATGGAGAATCCGTGCTTTGGTACGTGAGAATCTGCGAGAAATGACGAGACAGAATAGAAAAATGAGCGAAGTAGGAGAAGAATCCTCCAACCAGTCAAGTGATTTTTCAAATAATTAAAAAGGGAATCTCTCCAAAACCTGAGGGCAGCCTCCTGATTTTCTGGTCAATCCAATCTTTTTTATAACAAGAAGTCAAAATACGTGGGCCGAAGTAGTCGTCCGACGGAGAGAACTTCTGATTTTTTGTTTTGTTTTTTTCTAATGAAACATTTAACATATGTCCAACCTTACACGAGAATAATCCGGATGATTTTGGGGCAAATTCAGGTTCAACATGTTAAATCTATATGAGTATGTTTAGCAATTTGGATTGTACTATATTAGTTCAATTAGATTCAACTCTATTAATTGGATTAGATTCGAATGTATTGAATTGTAGTGCTCTAGGCATGACTATTTAATATTGTCATATGTACAGTGTTGGATTGATACAAAACAAAAAAGAAAGCCGAGCTCTAGGGAGTTGTGGAGAAGTTGGCCCAAGATGTAGCTACAGCAGTAGTGGAGTGTCTAAAGCTCGACGAATCTCTAAAGACAATCGAGGATTCTTTGGCAGCAACTGAGCTAGCCAGAGTCTGAGTAGAGGAGAAAGAAAAGAAAACGGAGAGGATTTCCGGTTCTGTTTGATGAGGCTGAGCAAATGGTCTATAGCTTTGGTTGTAAAGTTGGCTCAGTGAATATTTCCCCCAGGATGTCGCTTGTTGACACCTCCTCTGCTCAGGATGAGATGAACTCCTCTACAGAAGATGTTGTAGTCAACGCTTCTAAGCTTGTTGTTAAACCCGTCGACGTTGATCCTACTGCGACTACGACGAACAATGCTGTCGAGGCTACTGTTGATGATGAAGATATCACAATCTCTTAGGCTTCTTTTCTCTTTTTGTATTTTGTATTCTATTTATGCATTGTAATTCATTTCAAGCACCATTTGTATTTCTATGCTCGTTTAATGAAAGTTACCTTCTATTGAATCATTCTCTTGTTATGTTTCGTCCTTTCTTGAAAAATTAGCGATCTTTAAAGGAACTTACAATAATTTCTCGTGGAACTTATGAAAACTAAGAATTCTAGTGGATATCATCCGTTCTAGAGGATTGTAGTGATTTCAAACTTTAACAAGATGTGTTTTCAACGTTGGACGTTTTCTTCATCTTTTCTTTAGAGAATGGATCAGCATTCTTGTTCGTTCTTAAAGACTTATGTTTTTCAAAGTTGCTTTGATCTTCCTTTACACATGGTCTGCCTGTTCTGAAGGACAGATTTTCAGAACCACGGTCCCGTTTTCTTTTTTAATTCTGAGGGAATGACTTAAGAATTTTAATGTTTTTTTTCCTTTTGGTGATGGAGCACGGGCTTGTTTTCCTTCTAAGAGTAGGACTTATAAATTACGCGCTCTCAAGGCCTTACGCCCTTATTTCCTTCTGAGAGTCAAACTTATGAATTGTCACATCTCAAGAACTTACGCCCTTGTTTCATTCTGAAAGTAGGATTTATGAATTAACCGCTCTCAAGGACTTAAGTCATTATTTCCTTCTGAGAATAGGACTTGTGAATTATTTGCTCTCACGGACTTACGTCCTTATTTCCTTCTAAGAGTAAGACTTATAAATTACCCGCTTTCAAGGCCTTACACCCTTATTTCCTTCTGAAAGTAGAATTTATGAATTACCCGCTCAAGGGCTTACGCCATTGTTTCATTATGAGAGTAGGACTTATGAATTGTCCGCTCTCAAGGACTTACATCATTACTTCCTTCTGAGAGTAAAACTTATGAGTTACCCGCTCTCAAAGACTTAACGTCCTTATTTTCTTCAAAGAGTAGGACTTATGAATTGCCCACTCTTAACGACTTAATGCACTTACTTCTTTCTGAGAGTAGGACTTATGAGTTACCCACTCTCAAGGTCTTGCGGTCTTATTTCCTTCTGACAGTAAGACTTATAAATTTCCAACTCTCAAAGACTTACGTCCTTATTTCTGTCGTTGTTTATTGAAGAAGAGAGAGAGGGTTGACACCAAGTTTTTAATGTGGAATACCCTTGCGGAAAAAATCACGAGAATAATTTCACTATAAAATTTTTATAATTCAAACGAAATAACTTTTCAGATGGATGGCATTCCATGATTTTTCCAGATCTTCCCTTCTTTCATTGCTAAATGATAATACACACTGCCTCTGATTCCATTGACAATATATGGCCCGTCCCAGGTTGGTCCAAGCTTTCCTTTTGTTTGGAAGATATTTTTCAAGACTAGGTCTCATTTCTACAATTCCAGTCTTCAGACTCTTTTTCAAAAGTAAGCTCTTCTCTTCTGATTATAGTAGGTCATCTGGATTAGAGCCGTCTCTCTTCGTTCCTTCCAAAAGATCAAGATTTTCAAAAGCTCCTCATTTTGTTGCTCACTCAATCCTGATTTCATAGTAGGGCTCCCAATTTCAGCTGAAATTATTGCTTTCATTCCGTATGTCAGGGAGAAAGGAGTTTCACCTGTTATTTTCCTGGGAGTAGTTTTGTATGCCCATAATACTACTTGTAACTCTTCTACCCATTTTTCTTTGGTCGTTTCTAGTCGTGTTTTCACACTTTCAAGTATAATGCGGTTTGAACTTTCAGCTTGACCATTCCCATACAGGTAATATGGTGTATAAAATTGATTAATAATTCTTAAGCCTTCACAAAAAGCCTTGACCGTCTTCCGTGTGAATTGAAGTTCATTGTCAGAGACAAGTACTCGAGGAATTTCATATCTACACATTATATTCTTCCCTAAGAATCCCTTTATTTATTCTTCTTGTATCCTCGAGAATGCATCGCCTTCGATCCACTTAGTGAAGTAATCTTTTGCAACCAACAGAAAACTTTTTTGCGCTAGTGCCATGGGAAGCGGGTCGACAATGTCAAAGGCCCATTGCATGAACGGCCATGGGTTCGCCATGGTATTGAGTTCTCCAAGTTCCATTTTGGCTATAGGAGCAAAGCGTTGACATTTTTCACGGTTTCTCGCATATTTCTTGGCATTTTGATGTATTTGGGTCAATAATACCCTTCGTTCAATACTTTGTCAGCTAATGATCTTCCCCTGGTATGGTTTTCACATATTCCTTCGTGGATTTCAGTTGACACATACTAGGCTTCTTTCTCCCTTAGACATTTTAAATATGGACCTGAAAAAGACCTTTTACATAATAACCCGTTAATTAAGGTGTACCTCACACTTTAGTGCTGGAATTTCCTTGCTTGAAGTTTGTCTTCAAGTAACGCCCCATTTTCTAAGTAACGGATTATATCATCCTACCAGGTAGGTTCTATTTCGATCTCTACATCTGCTACATCGTTCAATGAGAGTGAAATACTTGGCTTTTCGAGAAATTTCATTGGCAAGCTCCTCCTGTCGGGAGTAGTAGTGATGACCCCAGGTTTGCTAATGCATCCGCATGTCCGCTCTCTGTTCTTGGGATCTGATGAATTTCGTAACTTTTCAGCAGACTCAATAACTCCTTTGTCTGTTGCAAGTAGTTTATCATTCTTTCATCTTACGCTGTAAATTCTCCCATAACTTCTTTCACAATTAACATTAAATCACATAATATTTTCACATTTGTTTCCTTAAATCCCCGTAGCAAGGTGATTCCCTCTATTAAGGCTTCATACTCTACTTCGTTATTTGACGCATTAAAACTGAAAGAGATAGAGTGCTATTTCTCCAAATGGGGTATGTACTACTACTCCTGCTCCAGCTCCTTTGTTGTTTGAGGCTCCATCAACATACAATTTCTTGGGCCCTCTTTCTTCCTTGATTTGAGATCCGTTGTCGACTTCCCTTCCATCATTGGTAAAGTCTACTACAAAGCCAACCAGTACCTTCCCTTTGATTTATGTCCTTGGCTCATAATGGATTTCATATTGAACAAGTTCAATTGCCCACTTCTCCATTCTCCTGCTTACTTCAGGAGAGTGCAATAGGTCCTAATAGGTGAGTCTGTTAGCACTTTTATGCTGTATGCTTGGAAGTAGGGTCTTAGCTTTCTCGCAGCAGTTACAACGACCAATGTCAATTTCTCCATTCTTTTATATCTAGTCTCGGCTACCACCAGACTTTTTACTTATAGAGTACACGGGTTTCCGTTTCATTTCCTCTTCTCTGATGAGGATGGCACTAACAACCATTTATGACACAACTACCTACATAAGTAGCTATTCACCTGGTACTAGTTTTGATAACAACCGGGGGGTTGGTAAGTACTCCTTTATTTTGTTGAAGACATCTTCATATTCTTCGTCCTACCTGTCAACGGAATTCTTTCTTAACTTTGTGAAGAAGGTTATACACTTATCCGTTGATTTTGAGAGAAATCTATTTAGGGCCTCCAATCTTCCCGTCAAGCCTTGTATCTCCTTATGATTTTTATGGAACTTTATGTTGTGAATTTCCTATAGTGCAAGTGTACACTGTCGTCGTCAAGTAATAAATTTTTATAAAATAGAGTATCATCCACAAGATTAATTGATATTAATAATTAAAATTAACTAAATCTTAATTCTACTTGAAAATGTTGAAAAGTTAGGATTTTTAATTAAAGTATAACGATAAAGATTTGACAAAGATAAAATTGATTAGTTAAAGCTCTATTTTTTTTATTTCACCAAACCAAACATGCTCTAAATTCCAATTCTCAATCAATTAACGTTTATTCAAAACATTGATAGCAAACTTCTCTAATATAATTATCTATATTTCTCAAGCATCGATAATCATGAATAAAAAATATGAATCATACATCTCTATCAAGATTCAATATAATGAAACTCATTAAACACAAGAAATTATAGTTGCTACACTAGATTCATAATTATCTCTAACTTATGAAATTCTAATGGTGTTATAAACAAAGAGCATGTTCAATCATCACTTCTCAGTCTCAGAATTAAAACCAAAATCATGCAATAGTTAGCCAGACAATCACAAGCATTAAGAACGGATTATAACACTTAATAATACTAAATAAATATTGATTGAATTAAAAATCAATATTTATGAACAATCATGGTTTTGCTATATCGTAGCCCTAGATAAAAAAATTAGAACATAATGAAATAAGAAATCATTCTATTAATATTCATAAACATAGAGAAAGAAGGGAAGAAAAACTAGTTTTGAGGATGGAATTGAAGTTGAAAATTATTTCCGAGTTCGATCTTCTTGTTCTCCTCTCCAACTTTGAAAGTTGGCTTCATTAGAGAAGTAGATTTCCTGAGTGGCTCGCCAATGTAATTATGGTGAAGAAAAAGAATGGAAAATGGAGAATCAATGTGAACTTTACCGATCTGAATAAAACTTGCTCTAAAGATAATTATCCGCTACCAAGAATAGACCAGATGGTGGATGCGACTTTAGGACATGAACTCCTCAGCTTCATGGATGCCTTCTCCCGATATAACCAGGTGAAGATGTTCTAACGTCATAAAAAACCTCATTTATAATTGAACAGTGTATTTTTTGTTATAAGGTAATACTATTTGGACTTAAAAATGCAGGTGCAACTTATCAAAGGCTTGTGAACAAAAATTTTCAAGAACAAATTAGGAAGACCATGGAAGTTTATGTGGACGATATGTTAGTCAAAAGTTGTAAAGGGGAAGACTACATCAGAGATCTTGATGAGACCTTCTCAATTTTAAGAGAAAGCTTTATGAAGCTAAATTTGGAGAAGTGCACATTCAGCGTTGCACAGGAAAATTTCTGGACCATTTAATAGGCAGCAGGGAATCGAAGTTAACTTAGACTAGGTAAGAGGCCATTTATGGAGGTGAAGTGATGAATGTATTTTTCACTCATAATTTAAATAATCTTAACCTTATTTTTGTTAGTTCTTTTAGATTTATTGATTGATTTATGTTTATTTTTGTTTCTATCTTGTAGATTTGATATTCAATTGCATTTGAATTGAAAAAATGGAAGTTAAGTCAAAAATTCAAAAATATCGCAAAAAGAACGGAATTGGGAAGGAAGGTCAGCGTCGCAACACTGGTAGTATAGAATGCCAGGGTCGCGGCGCTGGCTTCCCAGCGTCGTGATGTTGGCACGTGATAGATTGGGCAGTGTCACGACGTTGGATCCCACCGTCGCGATGCTAACGCGATTTTATATTTTTTTTATGAGTTTTTTGCTCAAATATAATCTTTGACGAATCCTAGTGTATAAATAGAATATCTTAGAGTTTTAGAAAGGTCTTTGGACATTTTCTGAATGTGGGAGGCAAAGGAGAAGAAATAATTTTAAAATTATATTATAAAATTATTGCTCACTCACACCTTGTACTTATATATACCCTAGTATAACCCTAACCCCATTTTCATCATTGATCAAGCAATCTCGACCCTCAATTTAGTTTCACTCACACTACATGCATATACACCTTAAACTAACATTTAACCTATTTTATATATATATATATATATATATATATAAAATAGNCTCTCTCTCTCTGATTCTCGCTGATTTTTGTTACCTCTATTTCTGTTCTCCTTCTTTTTTTTTATTCTCTGCTTCTCCCTCTTTTACTTCGTCTACCTCTCCCTGTTTCCTCCCCTCTCTATTTGTTTCTTCTCCTTTCTACTTCTTCTCTGTAACCATTTGTTGCTCTCCCTCCCTCTGTTTTTCTTTTCTTTCCCCTCTCTGTTTCTTTCTCCTTCTCATTCTCTCTCTCTCTCTCTCTCTGACTCTCTCTACATCCTTCTTCTTTCTCTCTCTCTCTCCCTTTGCTTCTGCCATCACTGGTGGTTTATCACCGAGGCTCCTTTTCCCCTTCGCTATGTTTTCCTTTCTCTCGTCCTCTGTTTTTCTCTCTCTGCTTCTCTCTATCTTTGTCTCTCTCTGCTTCTCTTTATCTCTATCTCTCTCTCTGCATCTCTCTTCATCCCTCTCTCCATTCCCCTCTTTGTTTTCTCTCCTTCTCGTTTTATCTCTCTCTCTTCCCCTCCCTGTTTCTCGTGTTTTCTGTTCTGCAACTGGTTTTGCAACCAGCTGCTCGGCCCTAAACCGGTTCATCACGAACCAAACCGGTTCAGCCTACTCGGACCGGTCCATCAGATAAAATCAAATCGGACTGGTCCGAACCAGCCCAGTCTGAACCTTTTGACCCGAAGCTTTATCTTTTGACTCTGGACCCGATATATTGTTTTCCGATCTCATTCTGACCGTTTTGCACTGTTTTAATTAAATATGTATTTTTTATTTAATTGATATTAAAAATGTGTTTATATTATTTTATTTCAAAATAATTTAGTGATTATATTTTTTGGGGATTTCAGGTCATTAATTATTCAATTTATTCTTCCGCTTCAAGTAAGTGGGCTTATATAATGATGTGACTCCTATTGTTATAAATGTATATGTTTTGTGTAAGTGAAATTATATCGTAATGTGACCCATGTGTGATAAATATATAAGCTTGTGTAAGTGAATTTACATGTGTTATTCTCATCAGCTTTAATTGTCTACAAGCATGTTACTTTCATAAATATGTTTGCGTAAATTGACTTATATAACGATGTGACTCTGCTGTTATATTTGTATCATGTATTTATTATATGTTTAACCATTTTTTGATAATGATTATATTTTGGTTAACATTTTAGTAATTGATTTATGTTCAGTTATTAATGTGATTATCATGAGATAAATGTCTGAGTATGACTGATTTTGTGTAGTATGATATCATGTTTGATTCTGTTATATGTATCAGTATGCATTACATGATTAATTTTTGTCATACGTTGGATTCTGCAAGTTATGAGGTTAATTCATTCAAGTGGTAATTAAGCAAAATATGAACTTAAGCATGATCTTTAGTTAACAAGGAATCAGGATTGTTCATGTTATGTTCTGTTAAACGAATGGGTGTCATCTGTTCATGCTTCATCATACATAGGGTGTCATCTGTTCATGTTTTGGTCATTCATTGGGTGTCATCTGTAAATATTTTCCGTCACTCATGAGGTGTCATCTGTTCACATTTTTTTGTCACCTATGAGTGCCATCTGTTCTGTCACCCAATGAGTGTCATCTGTTAAGTCGCCCGATGTGTGCGATCTGTTTCGTCGCCCAATTCGTCATGGTGAGGTCCTCTCTATACACCGGAGCTCCTTCTTTTCTTTCATTGAATCAATGCTATTGTTAACTTGTACAGTTCACCCTCTTTGGCTCTACCCATGAATTATCTAGGAATCGGTCTTTCACAACGAGATCTACCTATACAGTAACGGTATTTAATTAGGAAGATTAGCTGGGTAGCTGACCCTCTTAATCCGTTCTTGTAAGAATAAGGGAATAATCCTTCTGTTAAATAGGATTTCCTCTGCTTAATGGATAAGCATTTGTTACCAATGGGGTTTGAGACACGTGTTATCTGCGTGCTATGTTAAGCCATGTCATGATCAAGTACATTACTTTATTGCATTTATGTTATATGTCAAGTTCAGTTATGTTATGTCATGATCAGTACGTTACTTTATTTCATTTATGTTATATGTTAAGTTCAGTTATGTTATGTCATGATTGCATTTATGACATGTGGATGCATGTTTATTATGTGAGTCTGCTTACTGAGTATTTTAAAATACTCATTCCCCCATAGTTATTTATGATGCAGGTGGTGATGGCGAGCAGTATGAGTGGAAGACTGCCATAACCAATTAGATCAGATGAATTTATGTTTTCAGTTTATGATTTGATTAAAAACTTAGGAAAACATTTTCTGTTACACTTGGTTATTCAAGTAATTTATTTTACGATATGATTTTCTACGAATTATGATGAGTGAAAGTTTCATGGTTTATGGATTTCAAGTTTTGACGTTATTTCAGAATTTAATTCAGTTTTTCAAGGTTTTATTAATTATGCATTTAAGACACTTTATCGCTTCCGCTATTTTATGATTAAGATTCTGATTATGGATAAGTTTAATGCTTGCGCTATTTAAGGTCAGGGTTTTTCCCATCATGGTAAATTAGTAATTTTCAATTTGGGAATTTTACCAAAATTAGGGTTTGTTTCTAATTGGAGATTTCAAAATTGTGAAATTGCACGTATGTTTAACCCTCGGAGATCGGGGCGTCACAGAGTTGCTCTTTCATCCTTCACTGAATAGGTTCTCTTGATCATTTTACCTTATATGCAGGATTCACACGTGGGTAGTAATTCCACACGTAAGGTTTGCAATGGATCAATAATTGTAAGTTTTTTAATCTTGTCTAGCTAATGTGACCAAGAGCAAGTGCCACAAGTAGGTTAGATCGATTAGTGGTTACATGGTCTACAATCCACGAAAAAATAGAGTAATGCACATAGCATGATTCAGTTACAAGTAATGCACCTTTGGATTTCATCTCCTTGAGATAATCCGGGCAGTTGCATTTTTAATGAACAGTGACTCTGTAATAATGACACTTATCTTTCGACTTGTCCACGTTCGTAGGACCCTTGCCTTTCGTAGCTTTTGAGTTCGCCTTCTTAGATTTCTTCGGGCATCTCTTGTATTTCTTTTTAGCACCAGAGGTGGAAAGACTTCCTTTCAGTAAAGTTTGCCTCTCCACTTTTCCTTATGCTCTTCAGAAATAGGGTCTCAGCAGCTTACAACTTTTTCTTGAGTTCCAAAAGAGAGTACATCAACTTATTCATCGAATAATTAAGTTTGAAGTTATCAAAAGTATCTGGCAATATTTCAGGGATCATATCAACTTGGGTATCGCCATCTACCTCAACTCCCATGATCTCCATCTCATTCAGATAACTAATGATCAGCATCAATGTTCTCTGACAGGAGTTCTGGGTTTCATCTGACCGTTCATGAAGTTTCGCACATCGGCTTGTTTGGTTTGACGATCCTGATTCCTGAACATTTCACTGTTGTTCTATCAGCGGCGGTCTCCGTGTTCTGAAGTTGTTGTTGCAACACATTCTTAACCGATGCTAAGATGTAACATCTGGCGATCTCATGAGAACGCAGCCAAGACACTTAGGCATCATTTTCCTCTTGAGAGTGATTCGACAACAGGCTCAAGGGGATAACGGGTGGTGAGCATAAACTTGTGCTTTTCTAACTTCAGTATGATATCGAGGTTATGTTTCCCATCAACGTAATTTTCACTAGTGAGTTTATTTTCATTCAAGATTGTTGAGAGTGGGGATAAAGACATGATTACTGAAGAAAATAAGTAAAGTGAAGTAATTAAATGCTTAATCATTTAGGAAAGTATGACGTATGATGCAAATACTTAAATTGGTAAACATTTGAGAAAAATATACTTCTTCCATGATGTTATGATCAACAATGATAGCTCATCTCATCTAGGGACAACGTCTGAGCAACCTCCTATCACAATGAGACTTTACTCATTTGGTTCACGCTTTTCAAGATGTCACTACATCTAGCTCAACCAATCACCAATGGTTTTGCTCACCTTAGCCCCATTGACTAGCTCCAATGAGAGATTCCAATGTGCTTCGGTCTAAGTTTTTAACCAACGCATCGACTTTAAATGTTGCTATGAACTAACGGTCCATCTAAGAACCAACTCATTCAGATAACTAATGATCGGCTTGTTTGGTTTGATGATCCTGATTCCTGAACATTTCACTGATGTTCTATCAGCGGCGGTCTTCGTGTTCTGAAGTTGTTGTTGCAACACATTCTTAACTGATGCTAAGATGTAACATCTAGCGATCTCATGAGAACGCAGCCAAGAAGCTTAGGCATCATTTTCCTCTTGAGAGTGATTCGACAATAGGCTCAAGGGGATAACGGGTGGTGAGCACGAACTTGTGCTTTTCTAACTTCAGTATGATATCGAGGTTATGTTTCCAATCAACGTAATTTTCACTAGTGAGTTTGTTTTCATTCAAGATTGTTGAGAGTGGGGATAAAGACATGATTACTGAAGAAAATAAATAAAGTGATGTAAGTAAATGCTTAATCATTTAGGAAAGTATGACGTATGACGCAAATACTTAAATTGTTAAACATTTAAGAAAAATATACTTCTTCCATGATCTTATGATCAACAATGATAGCTCATCTCATCTAGGGACAACGTCTGAGCAACCTCCTATCACAATGAGACTTTACTCATTTGGTTCACGCTTCTCAAGATGTCACTATATCTAGCTCAACCAATCACCAATGGTATTGGTCACCTTAGCCCCATTGACTAGCTCCAATGAGAGATTCCAATGTGCTTCAGTCTAAGTGTTTAACCAACGCATCAACTTTAAATGTTGTTATGAACTAACGGTCCATCTAAGGACAGTCTCGCCTCACCATTTCTTTTACAAGCTTTAGCTTCGCAAGCAGCTCGATGATTCAAAGCGACACGATTCTCAAGTTTCTTCCACTGAAGAGAGGACCGCTAGGGAGGCTCTAAATCATTTCTCGTGCCACGATCAAGTTTGCGCTGGGGACCTTGGAAACGTTTCAACGTAAATGACCATCGCACTTAGTTTTTGGAAAAATTGGACTTTTCTTTGCTTTTACAAAAAATCAAAACTCTTTATAAATTTGAATAGAAAGTTTTTATAAATTTGAATAGAAAGTTTAAAAAATTATAAACTTTTATGTAATTTAAAATTTATAACTTTTATGAAATTCGCATTGTATTTAAAAATATAACACATTATAAATTTTAACTATAATTATGCATGTACATGTTACAAGGTAATTTGATATTGACATATCTCTATTCCTATATAGCATGATATATGTGGATGCGAGATTAATATTAAAGCAATACATTCAAAATTAACCTGTCTATGACTCATTTCTAATTACAACTCATAAAAAAATAAATTATTATAATTTAAATGCTAGTCTTCATGGCGTATGTAAATATCTCATTATCCTTTTGGAAGTCCCACCTCTATGTAACCCTTTATCAAGGTCCAGTCCCTTTTCCAAATTCAAATTTCAATTTAAAATTAAAATTTCAACAATTTTTACTTTGATAAATAATTACCAAGTAAATTAATCAATTGATTTATTTAAAAAATTACAAAAAGAATAATAATTAATTAGTGTTGAAAGTTTACTAAATTAAATAAATTTAATTTTCGGGACTGGAATGGGCTTGGGATCATATCCCAAGTCTATCCGAATGATTTGGGTCAAACAACCCTTGCTCATCCCAAACCCTCAACGGGCTAAGTATGTTTGCACCAGCCCAAGGCCCAACAGGATCTTAGGCGCCCTAGGGTTTCCAAAACCTTAGTGCCGCAGCAATTGGAGAATGGCGGCGCACGCGGGTGGAACGGCAGAGGCGACGTGGTGACGATGCGGCGGCGGTGGACGACGCGTTCCTCAGGGTGCGGGCGGATACAAATTACATGGAATTTACAATACAACTCTTGGAAAATTAAGTTACATAAAATTCTATGCGACAAATCGGCGTACACAAATTCTAAAACAAAAAGAAAACACCTATAACTAAATCGATCGAGATCTATCCATAAAACACATTTAAACTTGCTTTGAATCTACCATACAAAAATATATGACAATATCATCATATTCATCCATTCACACGTTCAGGTACAAAATATTCATATTCAAAAATCATAGGATCTGATATCAATTGTTGGATAGGGTTTTAGATTTTGCAGAAGAAAAAATTGAAACATGACAATTCATGGGCGGAATATCAAAAATTTTCATACAAATATTTAATCGTATTAAACACAAAACAAACCAGTGAATATGCATAACAGTATAAACGTATCGAGAAGAGATAGAAATGATTTATATATTTTCTGTTAATGGAGAAATTCTGATTTGGCAAGATCCAAATCTCTATCTCACGTTCTTCGTTCCTAAGATTCGTAGAGCTTTTAGTTTATCCTTACACCAACAACCACTCATTAGAATCAGGAGTATATCTCTCAAGGATTTGTGTTGGAATTGAATGTGAGCTCTCAAAATAACTATAGAAGAGAAAACATAATGTTTCCCTTCCTCTATGAATTTTGGCGGCAACAGTGTAGGGAAGAGGAGAGAAACTTTTTTTGCTCTGATTGACACACTTAAGGATGCAACCCTAATGCAATCTCTTTTATATTTAGTTACAAAATTTACCCATTTATCTTTATATGTTAAGAAATGAAATTTCCCTCTCCATATACACTTATATGCGATTTTCACTTCTTTTCCTAGAGTCAAAATTGTGTTCAAATTCATCTGTCTAAACTGATAAATTAAATTGATCCCTATCAATTAATTATTTTTCTTTCATTTACTAATTATCCAATAATTAGAAAATAACAAAATAATTAATTTGGATATTAATTTTGATCTTCACTGATATAGTGATGACATCCATCTTATATGGGCTCGGGGAGTGTACCTCGGTCCAAGACATGTTTTTTGTCCAACTTACGTTGTTTCTTATTCTTATCCTTATGAGCTACTCCTGAGATCGAATGACCCCACATGAATAAAGCTATGGGATTCAAATACCCGGTTAATTTATCTCCGTAAATTCTTGACTTATTTAATCCCGACATCATATGACTCCACTATAAGTTTGATGTCGAATGAACTCTCGATTCATGCGCACTATATTTTCTGTTGGTGTACATAAATATTTATATTTCACAGTCTACATAATATTTTATGATAAAATCCTTCGTGAATATCAGTTATAATAGTGGGATGTAAAATTATCATTTTACCCCTCTAATTATTATTTCATTAACTCATTTATTAACTGTGAATAAGAAAGACATATCCGTGAAGTATCTCGTACAGTTCAGCATGTCTTATTCAATGAATCATGTCATCGAGTACAGACCCAGTTTATTTATTCACACACTCATCAATAAAGAATAAGGTGATATTGTTACTTTTACAATCTTGTCACGAATTTCATATCTGTGAATCATGCAACTCCAAGATAGTCGAATCACAATCCTGAAAGCTGAGGTATTGTCTGGCAATTCAAACTCACTCCTTTGGCGAATCAAAGATCGTGAGTAACTAGATCAAGTTCTGTATACACCTCAAGATTAAGTAATTACAAAAATACCCTTTAAGGTATAACAATTAGATTTAGAGTTAGATAAATGATTTTGCTCTAAATTAATTGGTTACTGGTCTATTCAACATGTTTCATAACATAGCTAGGTCAACCATTAGAATCTCCACTTCCATGCCTCTAGACCGGCATCCCTTGGTTCAATTTAAGCATCGTAATTGGATTCAATTATCCAGTCAATCCTAAGACCGCGAACAACATTATAAACTATCTCAGAAGAGTTTGCCTGGAAGTCTTCTCAGTCTTTACTCTTCTTTCATTGATAATATTTTCAGGACTTCAGTAAATTACAAACACACTTTAATTAAAGAAAACTTTCATTTATTCATAAAATTCAGTAGTACATAGGTCTCAGAAATAAGTGTTTACTCATACATAGTTATTATACCCTACTTTGTGGACATAATTCCAACATCCTCATCTGAAAGCCAATATGGTCACTTGGTCGTCGCATTCCACTTCGGTCATCTCGTCTTTGAATCTATGAGTATATTCCCGTAGGGGTTATCCTTTCTTGACAGAGATGGTCTAGAGGTATTTTGTATCCTCCATTATCGGGCGATAAGTGGAATATTGCTCTAAGAAGACAAAAGACATAACAGTAAAGTTAGTAATTGAATGTGCGGGGAGAGAATGATATCATTTCAAAGCGGTCCCGTTCAGGCTGATGGGAAACATCATGCACATTAGTTCATCTCTATGTTGATGCAGCGTAATCACTTGTTTGAACCATCTAAGATAGTCCACCAGATCATATTTCCCTTCGTAACATTTGAACTTGGGTGCTACGAATTTTTTGGGTATGGGGGCCGCTAGAATCTTCGGACACAATGGAGTTTGTGTGAGTGATTCAAGGTCGTCTTTCTCGTACATCACATGTTCCTCATCTCAATCATCTTTATATCTATCATCTCATCCACTGCTTCTTCCGTTATGATTTTAGGCAGTCAGGCTTCTCCCGTTATCTCATTCATATGGTGTTAGGGCTGGATCTCCTCGTCTTCATACTGCACGTTTATGTTATTCTCATTATTTTCTCGTCCTTCATCTTGTCCATCTTCAACTGAATGGTTCTTCTGTTCCTCGTTGTTAGTTCGCTGGCTAACCTCTGCATGTGTCTGTGCCAATTCCTGTTGCAACACGTCAACTTGGTCATGCACCATTTGCCATGCATTGCGCAAAGTTTCAATATTTTGTTGCTCCATCTCCTACATTCCAATCTGAATTGTCTAGAGTGTGTCATCTGGCGGAGTGGGTTGATCAACGTGACCATCCCCGTTCCGAGTTTCATTTCTTTCGTTGAGGGCAGTATTCGATCTGGTTCTAGGCATTTTGGTTTTGAAAGGATTTTTCTTGAGTTTTTCTTTTCACTTTTAATGAAAGCGCCAAAATGTAAAGATTTTTTCAGCGAGGGAAGAATCGATTACGAAAAGGCATAAATAATAAAATTTGAGAGAATAAAATAATAAGAGCTCAAGAGCTTGAGTTGGCCTATATTTGATTGATTTTCTGAGGTAATACATACCCTTATTTATACATAAACTTCACAATCACAACAAACTCTCCCTGTCATGTCACTGAAAATGAGAAATTGATAAGCTTCTAAAAAGAATATTCTCAGATGAAATCTTTTTTTAACAGTATAATTGATCATACGGTTCGTGATCCTCATTCTCTCTGTATTAAATTTTCAGTTTAAATCTCGTCACATGTAAAATAAGATTTTAGTTTGTTAAATTTAATAACAGCAAAGCTTGGAGGAATGATTTGGCTGTTAAAACTTGAAGGCACAAAAATCCTGATTGGTATTTTGTAACATAAATTGGGGGTTGGGGGACGGGATACAAGTTTCAAAATGCATATTTTTAGTGCCATCTGAAATTTAGTACTTTATGAATAAAGATTAATCACGTAAGAAAGATATGAATATGTTAAGAAATCAGTACATTTAAACTGTAAATTAGTATTGTAGATTAGGATTTGAAACTGGAGAAACTGGAGAAACAATCGCAATCCTCACAGTTTTATTTTATTTTTGTCATTTACTCAGGATAAAAGGAGATCCTAATCCACCTATTAAATAATAAATAAAATGGGAGAGAAGCTTAGACATGTAAAGCTGAAATGAGCTTTATTTTCTTTAGATTAAATTGAAAAAAGAACAGTTTATCGTACGAGAAGATCTTATCTTTTTTAATATAAATGATTTAACTGATGTAGTGGGATTATAGATAATAATATCCACTATAGATCAATTAAGAATATGTACGTGACAGGACATAAAATTAAATTAATGTTTATTTGGGCTTCCTTATTGCTCTTCAAGCTGTCGGCCACAAGCCCTGTCACCAATTAGGTCTCGCAATATTTCTCAACGAATTTCACTGCGAGTGTGTAATTAGTTTAATTTATATTTAAATTAAAAATAATATATTTATAAAATTAATTAGTACTTTAATTTACTTTCAGGACAGTATGAATTATTAATCTAGGTTAATTTGAGAAGGAGCTAATTCTCACTGGTCAAGGACTCGAGCATTTTCTAATTTTTTTTATGAAAAAATATTTTCCAAAGGCTGATTATAAAATTTCCACTTGTTTCTAATAAGATATGAAAATATGTATTATATCTTTGCTAAATAATAATGAAATGGAATAAGAGGAGATGAATTGCATTCACAAAAATGTTTATTTTCTTCCACTTATGTCTAAGATAACGTTGATTCGATGATTCTATTTCTAGTGGGATTTTGTGAATTTCAAAAACGAAAAGTCAATTTTGCGTTAATTATGTTTCACACATTGAGCAGAAGATGAAATTCTAACGAAATGAGAATAATTTATACTCTGTAAAGGATTAAAGAGGAAAATATTAATAAAAAAACTTGCATGTATCAATGAGATAAAGGGAGGTTTCATGAGTAAGAATTTATATGGAGTAATTATACTGTGTCATATATGCATGACTTATCTTGAATGTCCTCTTTCATTTAATACAATGACATTTATATAGGCTTTTCAAATTGTATGAGTTTTATTAAAATAATTAATATCAAAGAAGACACTCATTATGTCTAAGGACTATACCCATTTGTGAGAATTATTCTACTAGGTATGGGTCTCTTTATCTTTCTCATTTCCCATCTATCTAGTTTAGTCGTCAATCAATCACAACCACTTGGTGATTTCTTGAAGTTCTGAGCCAATCAGTCACAACTACTTAGGGGTCCACCAATCTGTCATGTCTGGGTCACCCAACTTAATTAATTACGGCCACTTGATTGTCGGTCTGACCCCCTTTTTTTCGTTTTGCTGTTCTTTCTGGTTCTTGAAGCAATGGTTCTCCGTTCTGGAACCGATGGTTCCCCGTCTAGAAGCGATGGTCCCCCTGTTCTTCGAAGTGATGATAATATGTTTATGAGTGTCTTGCGACTTCAGCCTGTAACTCATTTTTACTTTTCTTCCACTTTCCGTGAGCCCTGGGTAGGTCTCATGTGTCCATGTGACAACGAATATTTTTTACCTATTCATTTGCCCTCATTGCTCTTCAGCGATGCTCGTCGATGTGCAATGACTGCTCTCAGCACGCGTCCCATTTTGGGAGAGCGGCTATCTTTGGTTCACTTTCATCAATTTAGGATCTTATTTTATTCCGTAAAATATTAAGTGTTTGCACAAGAAAAGTCATTTTATTTTTAAATAATGAATTGGAGTACCATCATTGCTTCATTTACGAGGTTGTTGACACGTTCCTCAGAAATTTCATTACGTCTTTATGTTGTCTTATATCGTATCGATATGCGTGCACGTAAGTTTTGTTTTTCATTCTCCATGCGTGTTGCTTCATTTTATGGTGCTTGCGTTATGCGTATTTCTGGTCTGTTAGGTTTTCTCTAATCCAGTTGTCGCGTTGTCATTGGCTTGCCTATTTTAGGTAGATCGACACTAATTTTTCATTGTATATCTTCCCTACGCACCCGGCGTTTACCCTTCCCCTTTTCAGGATTGGTGTATTTTCACATTCAAATCCATTAAACGTTTTGAACTTGATTTTGACGTCCGTAGCCTATATCACATTGGTTTCCCTCATTCTTTTTTATTTTCTTTTCACGCGCATTCCTATCTTTTGTAAGTTCTCCCTTCTTCCCTTCTTCATCTTCGTTATCTCTTTTCTTCTCGTCTTTTCCAGTTTCACATTTCTTTCCCGGGTGATAATGGAAGAACATCCATTTAAGGTAATTGTTCCCCTAGTTAGAAATAGTAACGAATTTAACCACTTCCTTGCTCGCCACAAGGACGCCTTCCCGCCAGACGTAGTCTGTGGTTTCGGGGAAGGAATCCCTAAATCTTTCCCGCGTAATCCTCCCTACCAAATTTTTTTAGCCCTAATGTACATAGCATTAGGTTTAAAGCTTCATTTCTTTCTTGTTTTCCAAGAATTTTATAGTACTTTCAACCTCGCACCTTCCTAATATACCCCTAGTACTTATAGAGTTGTTCTAGGGATTGAAGCACTCAATATGAGGCATAATTTAAATATAAAGGTAGATGAAATCCGCACCGTGTAAATAGTGAAAAGGCGCGGACTGACCTATAACTTCGCTCCACGCGTGAGTGAGGAGCGGGGAGGATTAGTCACTGACCTCCCCAGTGAGGATAAAGGCTGGGAGGAAGGTACACTTCTCATAGGTGGAAACTGGGGTGGTGACGACCGTTGGGTCATTCCCCAGATCTGGGGAGAGTTTAGTAAGTGGTCGGAGCTCTCCTTTATTTTTTCGCTTTTGTTTTAACTTTATTGTTTTCATCGTTGAGTTTATCTTTTCTAAGTACTAACCTGTTTTTTGTTTTGTGAAGACAAGAATATGAACAAGAGATCTTTTACCCCGAAAGAAGTTGTCGCGTGACTCTGCGTCGCCTATAGTTGCCCGGAGCAGATGGATCTTCTTGACCCAAGGAGAGAGATCGAAGTTGCGGTCGCGCCTGTTCCGGTTGCTGAGTTTGTTGCCCCATCATCTTCTGTGACAGAAGTCCCTCAGACCATTCCCCGTTCCCACCATTCCGTCAAGTCGTCTGGTCAAGCTCTTCTGATTCTTTAGAATCAGAGCAGGAAGTAGAGGGGTTTGATGAGGAAGAAAGAAAGTGTGAGGCTCAACAGGAAGTAGAAGATCATACCCAGTTTTTTGTTTCTCGTATAATGAGCTTGAGATGTCTAAGTGTCTAAGGAGTAATTCATGGGGGGTACCTGCCGAGGGCAAGCGCCTAAAGACGGGGAACATTAGCTCGACAGAACCGCTTAAGGGGATGTTACTCCCCCGTCCCTGATCTTCCTGCTCCCATTGTTGATCTCCCCGCCCCCGTTGCTGGTGAGTTTCTCCATTTTACAGAGAAGACTGTCGTGCCTCCTCCCTCGCCTGCTATGAAGTCAGTCACCCTTTCCTCTGGTTCTCCGCATCTGTCTGAGGAGATGGGTGTCTGGAGGTGGCGGTGATACCCCGTAGCTCCACCGGTTCCTATTGGTGTTAGTTTCTTAAAAGACTCACATTCTTCGCACGTGGTGGTGAAGGGGATTATGTCTGAGGTGGATGCTCATGTACTCCGCTAGATGTACATTCACAATAAGGTCATCAGCCTGAGTCATGCTCTGATGTAAGTATTTTTATTTTTGTCTTTTTACATCCTTATTTTTCCTGCGTAAATATTTTTCCAATTTTGTCTAACACTTTCTGAACATGGCGTGACTTACCATAATAGGATACCGGAAGATATTCACGCTGCTGAGGAGAAGGTAGCCGGTTGTAGGGGAAAGGTAATGGAGACCACCAAAGCTTATGGTGTTGTTGCCTAAGAACGAGATGACCTTTAAAAAGTGGAGGCTGACCTTTAACGGGTTATTGCTCGCCCGACTTCTGAGCTTTATGCGGCCATAGCTAAAAAGTCAAAGTTTGAATGGTCATTGCAGGAGGGAGAATGGGTCACCGAGATAAGTGTGGAAAACTTGTCTATCGTTGAGGCAAAGCTGGCCGAGGTCGAGGACGCGTTGGCTAAGTTGCGTGAATAGGAGGCTGGTCTTACGGTAAAGTATCAGACCATCATCGATAAGTATGAGCAGATGGCCTATACGGTGGGTTATTGCGACGTCAAGACTGATAAACTTCCCTGTATGTCGCTGGTCCCTCTTCCTGATGAGCCCGTTGATCCTGAGGTTGGGCTTCCCGCTTCCACAACTGAAGTGGCTGCTAATGTTACTTCCGAGGACGTAAAGACTTAGCATTTTTTTTCCTTTTTTCTTGCACTTTTAATTTCCTTGTACTCATTTTTTTTAATCTTTTTGTAATTTTCTTTCTTTAATGAAATGACTCATTTCCTCAATATGTGTTTGCCACTTCCTTTCATTTTTTGACACTTAGTATAAATTCATTAACCAATCTTTCCTTTAGTAAATCTCCATAAGCAATAAACGATACTTTTCTTTTAGTAGTTTCCATGGTTTCAATTTAAGTAAAATCATAAACTATTTAGTCATTTAAATACTCATGAGTTATTTCAAGAAACGTCTAGACAAGAGTGTGTTTACCCGTTTTGTCTGTTTCTACTTTTCATCTGTTGGTGCTGGAATTTCCTTTCCATCTATTGCAAGCGGGCCTGTTAGGGTCGCCTGCTTCCATGATTTCTCCTTCTCTAGTCATTTTTTCTTTATGAGAGTAGAACTTAAGGGTTTTTTCGTGCCCTTAGTTCCTTCTAAGAGTAGGACTAATGAACTGTCCCTCCCAAAAAGTTTTCCATGCCCTTAGTTCCTTCTGAGAGTAGAATTTATGAACTGCCCATTCCAAGGACCTTTTAATGCCCTTAGTTCCTTCTGAAAGTAGGACTTATGAACTTCCCCTCTCAAGAAATTTTTAATGCTCGTAGTTCATTTTGAGAATAGGACTTATGAACTGCCTATCTCAAAGATTTTTTCATGTCCTTAGTTCCTTTTGGGAGTAGAACTTATGAACTACCCCTCCCAATAACTTTTTAATACCATTAGTTCCTTTTAAGTAGTGTCCATTTGAGGAGAGAAGATTGACGTCACTATTTTTACGTGGAAAACCCTTGTGGGAAAAAACCACTGAAAAAATGCGTCATTATAATGGATCTTTCAAATTCTTTACACAAAATATTTTTTTAGATGAATTGCACTCCATGGCTTCTGAAATTCCATTCCTTATCTTGTTTCCAAGTGGTAATAACCGCTTCTTCCTATTTTACGGATGATGTATGGTCCTTCCCACATTGGCTCTAGCTTCCCTTCCATTTGGAAGATTTTTCTGAGGACTAGTTCTCCTGTTCAAAATTCATGTTTCCTTACTTTCTTCTGAAAATAAGATCTCATTTTCTGATTGTAACGGACCATTCTGATCATGGTCATTTCCCTTCTTCTTTTTAGTTCATTGATACCATTTTTTTAGGAGTTCTCCATTTTTTGTATATTTAGCTCAGATATGATGGTAGGGCTTCCAATTTCTACGAGAATGACCGTTTCGACTCTGTATGCTAATAATGCGAACGAGGTTTCTCCCGTAGTTTCTCTCAGGGTCATTCTGTATGCCCATAAGACTGCGAGTAGTTCTTCCACCCATTTTCCTTTGGCAGTTTCCAGCCATTTCTTCAGGTTATCAAGTATGACTCAGTTTGATCTTTCCGCCTGCCCGTTCCCATGTAGGTAGTAAGGCGTGGAGAAGCGATTCGTGATCTTAAGATCTTTACAAAATGTCCTTACTAAATTCCTGGTGAACTGAAGTCCGTTGTCAGATACCAAGATCTAGGGGATCCCGTACCTGCACATCAAGTTCTTCCATAGGAACCAATTTACTTCTTCATCACGAATTCTGGCAAAGGTTTAAGCCTCGATCCACTTCGTGAAATAATTTGTTGCAACCAATAAAAAACATTTGTGGGCAAGTGCCATGAGGAGTGGCCCAGCAATGTCCAGGGCCCATTGAATGAACGACCAAGGGCTATCCACGGTTTTGAGTTCCCCGGGAGCCATTTTTTCTACGAGCGTGAAACGCTGACACTTGTCACACTTTTTTGCATATTGTTTGACATCCTGATGCATTTGGGGCCAGTAGTATCATTCATTCATGACTTTTATGGGCTAGTGATCTACCCCGTGTGGTTTCCACATATGGCCTCATAGATTTCCACTAGCACATATTGGGCTTCCTTTTCTCGTAGACACTTTAGGTACGATCCTAGAAACATTTTCTTATATAATACCCCGTTAATCACCTTTTAACTGGTACTTCGTTGTTGCATCTTTTGGCAAGTAGTTTATCTTTAGGAAGCTTATTTCTTCAAGTAAGCGGGTTATGTTATCCTGCCAACTGGGCTCATGTTCAACTTCTACATCATCCACGTTAGCCCATGGGAGCTTGGTTCCATCAGAATTTATATGGGGACGTCCCTTTTGTAAGGGAAGCGTAATGAAGATCCTAGGTTTTCTAGGGCATCAACATGCTCATTCTCAGTTCTTGGGATTTGCTGGATCTCATAATCTTTTAACATACTAAGGAGATCATTTGCCCATTGTAAGTATTATACCATCCGTTCATATTTTTCTATGTACTCTCCCGTGACCTGCTTCACGATTAACATGGAATCATAGAAAATTTTAACCTTAGTTACTTCATATTCCACATTGAACTCGAAGGAGATGGAGTGTTCCAATATTTCACCGAAGGGAGTTTATGCCACCACCCCTACTAATGCTCATCTACTATTCGAAACACCATCCACAAAGAGTTTCCAAGTTCCATCTTCTCTCGTTTGGTGGGCTTCCCGTTCAACTTCCCCTTCTGTGAAGTCTGCTACGAAATCTACTAACGCGTGTCCTTTTATTGAAGTTTGGGGCTCGTAACTGATGTCATATTGACTTAGCTCAATTGACCATTTTGCTATTCTCCAGTTTGCCTCTGTCGAGTGTAAAAGTCTTTTAATGGGAGAATGGGTGAATACCTTGATGCTGTGGGCTTGGAAGTAGGGCCTTAGCTTCCGTGCTGCAGTTACAACGTCCAGTTACGGGCTTCTTCATTCGTTTATATCTCGTTTCCACCACAACAAGGCTTTTACTTACAAAGTATACAATTTTCTGTTTCCTTTGTTCTTCTTTGACGAGTACTGCGCTAACTGTCTCCATTGAGATGGCTATATACAACAAAAGTTACTCACCGGGAGTAGGTTTGGAGAGTAAATAAGGGCTAGTCAGGTACTCCTTAACCTTGGTAAAGGCTTCTTCACAGTCTTCATTCCAACTGCTCGCGGAGGTTTTCCATAACCTTTCAAAGAAAGATTTGAATCTGTACGTTGGCCTGGAGATGAACCTGTTTAGGGCAGCCAATCTTCCCGTTAATCCTTGGATTTCTTTGAGGTTCTACGGGGACCTCATTTCTATGATCACCTTTACCTAGCCCGGGTTTACTTCGATTTTTTGTTGTGTAATTAGAATCCCAAGGAACTTTCTTGTGAACACTACAAAAGTGCATTTATCCATCTTTAGCTTTATAGAATTTTGCAGAAGGCTTCTTTAAGATCTTGAATGTGGTTTTCCCGCTTCTTACTTTTGACCAGCATGTCATCAACATAGACTTCCATATTCTTTCTGTTTTGTTCAAAGAAAACCCTGTTTACCAGTGTTTGATAAGTTACATCTGCATTTTTTAGACCAAAGGGCATGACTTTTTAGCAATACACGTCATACTCAGTAATGAAAGAAGTTTTCTCCTGATTGGGTTGGAAGATTTTCACCTGATTGTAACCTGAGTAAGCATCCATGAAGCTGAGCAGTTCATGCCCTGAAGTGGCATCCACCATTTGATCTAGCATTGGCAGCATGTATTCATCTTTGGGGCATGCTTTGTTTAGGTCAGTGAAGTCGACACAGATTCTCCACTTTCTGTTCTTATTTCATACCATTACTACGTTAGCAAGTCATTCGAGGTAGTTTACTTCTCTGATGAAATCTATTGCTAAGAGCTTTTCAACCTCCTCTTTGATCCCTTGGTTACGTTCTAGAGCGAAGCTTCTCTTTTTTGTTTCACATGTTTCATAACGAGATTCGTGTTCAACCTATGGTAAATGATCTCTTTTAGAATGCTAGGCATTTCCTGTGCCGCTGCTGTCAATATATATTTGTCTTCCCTTAGAAATTCTATCAACTTATTTTTCTCACTTTCTTCGAGATGGGTGCCAACGCTTGTTATTTTCGGGGTCCCTTCCTCTAAGCATATGGACTCTGTTTCCTCTCTCGCCTCATAACTTGGGTCGTCTTGCCCTTCTTATATAATTGCTACAGGCCCACGTGTCATTTTCCTTCGACCTTTCACATAGCCTTTTTCTTTGCAGATTCTAAAGTGGCCACTGAACAGATACGAGCCGCGGCCTGGTCGCCTTTGATTATTTTCACTCCTTCTGGTGATGGGTATTTCAACACTTGGTAGAATGTTGAGGGTACAACTTTCATTTTGTGGAGTCAATTCCTTCCTAGGATTAAGTTGTATAGGGAAGTTGTTCCCAGCACCATGAGCTCACTCATATAGTTAAATGGATCTACGCTCACCGGGAGAGTCAGAGTTCATTCTGAGTAGCTGATGGCTCCATTGAAACCGATCAACGACTGCGATGTTCCTTGTAACGTTTTACCTCCCCTGGACATTTTCTCCACGATCGCTCGATACAGGATGCTCGCTGCGCTACCATCATCTACCAGGAAGCTTTTTAACAAGCAGTTGCCAACTTGTATCGAAATGACATGGGCATCATTATGGCGTTCGTTGTGTTCTAGATCGGAGCCGCTGAACACTAGTTGTGAATCTTTGTTGTTGCTCGAGAGCTTTGGCTGATGTCTTTCTAACATTGGTCATTTGCAGTATATCTTCCTTTCCTTTCTTGTCGTCCATTTTTGCTCGGTTAATGCTATGACCGTGTCGACGATGCGAAGGGGTTGCTTCCTCTTATCCCTCATGTCTTCTTATCGGTTATCTTTCTCAGTCTCGTGTTTCTAATCATATCTTTTCACAAATTGGCTAAGGTATCATTCTTTGATCAGTTGCTCAATATAGTCTTTGAGATGGAAACAGGCTCGCGTGTAATACCCGTTGCTCTTATGAAATGAGCAATATTTGTCTTTCTCTTTACAGCTAGGTTCCTTAGTGAACGGGGCTAGTCTTTTTAGCCAAGATTTATCTTTAATTGCCTCCAGTATTTGGTTGATCGGGATGGTCAACGGTGTATAGACCTTGTCCGTCCGGTAGGTGCTGTCAAAATCTCGTCTCTGGTGGACGTTCCTGTTTTGTTGGACTTTCTTTCCATATGTTCTTTATATTTCATCATGCCTCCTTCCTTCAGGTCTTAAACTTCTTTCCCGCTTCCCGGATTCTTCTTCTTTCTGTTCAATCGTTGTTCTCATACTCCTCATCTCTTCCTTTAATGTAATATAGGTAAGCGCTCGTTGGAATACCTCCGCCATGGAAATGGGCTTCACCTTGAACAGGTCCTCGAAAAAGGGTGACTCTGGGTATAGACCTTGCTGGAAGGCCAGTCTGGCGAACTAATCATCGCAGTTCTCGATTGACCTTTTCATCTTTGAAGCGGTGAGTGCACTCCTGCAAGGACTCCCCTTCCTTGGTGGAGATCGTCATTAGATGTTTTAAGTCTTCCATGATGGTGCAGTATGTTGAGTACTGTTCTATAAAAATGGAGGACGTAATAACAAAGTTTGTGATCGAATGCATTGGTAAGGAGTGGTACCACTTCAAAGTCATCTTGTCTAAACCGGTAAAATTGTTTTTAAAAATAAATCAATTGATTAATTTACTTTGTAATTTATTTATGAAAGTAAAAATTGTTATAAAAAATAAATTTTAAATTGAATTTTGAATTTTGAGAGTGGGACTGGACCTTAGTAAAGAGTTGCTAAAAGGTGAGACTTCCTGAAGGAGAATGAGACAATTAAAGACGTCATGAATACTTGTATTTAAATTATTGTAATTTATTTATTATTTTTTATGAGTTATAATTAGAAATTAGCCATATAGAGGTTAATTTGAAATGTATGATTTATTATTAATCTCGTATCATTATAAAACATGCCATATAGATACAGGGATATGTGAATATCAAAATGTCATATAATATGTACATGCATCATTATAGTTTAAATTTATAATGGATATAATTTAAATATAAATGTGAATTTTATAAAAGTTATAAATTTTAAATTGTGATTTAAATTTTACAAAAGTTTATAACTTTTAAAACTTGTTTTTTCAAATTATAAAGAGTTATGTTTTTCGATAAAGTAAAGAAAGAGTCATTTTTCCAAAAACTAAGTGGGATGGTCGTTTACGTTAAAACGTTCCTAAGATCCTCAACGCAAACTTGGTCATGGCATGAGGAATGGTTTAGAGCCGTCCTAGCAGTCCTCTCTTTAGTGGGAGAAACTTGGGAATCATACCACTTTGAGTCATCGAGTTACTTGATAAGCTAAAGCTTGTAAATGAAGTGGTGAGGCAGGACCATTTCTAGACGGAAAGTTAGTTCATAGCAACTTTTAAAGTTGATGCCTTGGTTAACTACTTATACCGAAGCACATTGTAATCTCTCATAGGAGGTAATAAATGGCTCTCTTGAAGAAAGCATCTATATGATGCAACCAGAAGGGTTGGTGAAAAATGGGCAAGATCAGAAAGTATGCAAGTTGCTTAAATCTATTTATAGATTAAAGAATTCATCTAGATCTTGGAATCTTACCTTTGATGAGATTATCAAATCATATGGCTTCGAGCAAAATGTTGATGAAGCTTGTGTTTATAAATGCATCAAAGACAAGATAGTCATTTTCTTAGTTCTTTATGTTGATAATATTTTACTCATTGGTAATGATGTAGAAACTTTGTCAAAGGTAAAGAAGTGATTAGCTGTGAAATTTCAAATGAAAGATTTAGGAGAAGAGAGCTATGTTCTAGACATCCAAGTCATAAGGGATAGAAAGAACATGCTCTTGGCACTTTCTCAGGTATTTTATATTGATAAGGTGCTGGAGAGATTATTTATGGAGAATTCCAAGAAAGGTCAACTACCGACCAAACATGAAATTGTCCTCTACACGGATCAACGTCCTAAGACATCTCAAGAGGAAGAGGATATGAGAAATGTTCCTTATGCTTCAACGGCTGGTAGTCTCATGTATGCCATGATGTGTACAAGACCATATATCTGTTATGCAGTGAGAATTATCAGTCGTTATCAATCGAATCTATGTTTGGAACATTGAATTGCAGTAAAGCACATTCTCAAGTATCTTGGGAGAACGATAAATATATGCTTATTTATTCAGAGACTAAACCCCACTGGATATACTGATTCTTATTTTCAATCAGACAGAGTAATTGAAAGTCGACGTCTAGATCAGTATTCACCCTAGGTGGAGTAGCTATAGTTTGGAGAAGTATCAAACAATCTAGTATTACAGATTCCACTGTGGAAACCGAATATATACAACTTGTGAAGCTGCGAAAGAAGCGATGTGGCTTAGAAAGATCTATACTGATCTGGAAGTAGTTCTAGATATGGACAAGCGGGGCATTAGCTAATTCCATAGAACCAAAGAGTCAGCAGAGGGGCAAGCACATATAGAGGAAATATCATCTTGTAAGAGAGATCGTGCATCGAATGGATGTGACTGTTACGAAGATAGAGTCGGATCAGAACCTGGCTGATCCTTTTACCAAGACACTTCCTGCGAATTTATTTGAGGGTCATGTACGTAACATGGTATTGAGAGAGGTGGCACATTTTCTATAAGGCAAGTGGGAGATTTTTGGGGGTTTATACCCTCAAAGCATGTGTATTGATATTTTAATATAAATTTTAATAGAATTATATTTTTCTTAAATTATTTTTGAATAATTCGTATAAATATCTAAAAATTCCCTATTCATTAATGAGACTATGATCTTGTATTAGTACGAGAGGATTAAGATCATAGATAATGAATAAAATTGTCAGTAACGTATTAAAGTATGAAATTTTTAATGAATGATTGTTAGTACAGTTCACTAAGTATTATGAATGCATGTGATCTTGATCTGGATCATTGATGTGGATAGACATCTCAGTGAAGGTACTTTATATAATAAGATTATATATAACAGTAACAATGTAAATTGATATCTTTATCAACGTACCATTTGTCATAAGGATTTAATACACATCAATCTATCGATCATATGTAGATCAGTTTGAATTGTGAGTTGTCATGAACTTCTATACATGTCTACTGTATCTTTTGATTCACTCGTTAAGGTTTGTTTGTAAAACAAGCTAATGACTTTTTTTTGGAGATTTAGTGACATGGATGGCTGGGAACATGATCTTACAAGATTTAGAATCCAAGCTTTCCTAACGGATCGTATACTGGTTCCCTTAATTGTTAATTCTAGAATTGAATGGTTATTGAGGTCAAATTTATAATACGATTACAAATTAGCCATTCACTAGTGAATTAATGGTACTTAAGGATCAATAGGTAATCAAAAGGGTAAAACGGTAATTTTTACTAGCTCTAATTTACGAACCAATAATTGGAGGAACAGAACCACGTGAAATGATTATATCAATGGATTACATGAGAATACTCTGTAAATACATTATATAATCTTTAAGAGTGCAATTCCATATTTATAGTGCAATAATAATAGAATTAATAAATAAGATTATTTAGTTAATAATCTAATTTATTAGAGCTTAGGATTATAGGTTCATGGTCTTTAAGTGACTTTTGTACTATGCAGTATAAGGTGTGAATATTTTAAGACATGAGAAAAAGACTGACTTGCAAAAATAATTTTTATTATAGGACAAATACCTAATTATGAGATGATTATGTGTGATTAATTAATTAAATTATTTATATATAAATTTCTGAAATTAAATATAAATATAAATAATTATATCGATTAATTTTTTAATTATCTATAAGTGAGATTGAATATCTAATTTGTGAAATTAGATAATTATAAATTATTATTAGATAATAATTTGAACCAAATAAATCTGTTATTTGTGAGCTAACAGATAAATTAGTTGATAGAGATAATCATATATGTCAATTTTAAATTAACTGATATCTAGATATTTATCTGATTAAAATAAATATTTAATTCACAGTAATTACCTTATTACAATCACTCATTGGGAATCAGAGATTGACGTGAACTACTGCAGTAACATGGGACGCTGCAGTAGTGGGAGTGCAATCTTGCATTGCCACACAACACTACAATAGGGCTGTGAAATTCAGTGTCGTGAGACACTATGATAGCTCACGGCAACTACAGTGCCGTGTGGCACTGTAGTTGTGCACAGATTGCAGTGAGTCCCACTGCAATGGTAATTTTAAAATTAAATATTATTTTATATTTATCCCTAAAAATCTGATATGTCATTATCTAGAAAATATATAGATATTATTCCATTGATCTTAGTGTTGATAGAGAGTTGAGAACACAATTGCTATCAATGTGAATTTTCTCTGTGATTAAAAAGTTAATCAAAAAGCTATGTGAGAATAATCATTGTATTTTCTCAGAGAATTGCCTCACTAAATTAATCATTCTCAATAAATCTCTAGATCTCATGTGTTGAGTACATCTAGAGACAGAAAAATGTCTTTGAATTATTCTACTTGCTCAAACACGTCCCTCGTGTGTTTGTGGATGGGCTTGGAAGATCTTGGTGTGGATCTCAAAATTCATTGTTCGTGGGAACATGTGATCGTTAGTTTGCGAGTACGCTCAATATAGATTATAAGAGTTATATAATTCTTATCCATGTATGTCTGAGATTTAATATTTAAATATAAATGGACCCTGATTGAAAATAGTTTTTCAATAAAGTTTTTATTTTATAAACCGTTGCATCGCGCTTGTTTTCATTCTATCGAAGAACATACGATTCATCTTTAATAAATTTTTTAAAAGCCACCATGCCTCCGCCACGCGTGCGCTGCGTTTTCCAACATTTTCTTAACTAAAGGGTTTTGTTCAAACCTTGAAGATTATAAAGATGTACCTCTAATGAAGAAGGAGCATTTTTTGAAAGTATGTATTCTTGAAGCCGCTTTGTATTTTTTTCTTTTTTCAAGGGTTGTAAATTTAGAAATATTCAATAGTCACTATGTTCATCATTTGTTATTTATATGTTTAAATAAATATTTATTGATTTGATTAATAATATGACCATACATTAGTCGATCGCAGCCATACATGAAACCTCACATAGTTTTATTTAATCATGCATCTCATTTGAAGAAACATGATTTATTAGGATTATCCTAATGTTTTATATAGATTATTTTGTTAAATCAATTGCATGTAAACTGCTATGTTTTAGTTAGTTAACGTGATAATCACTCCACTTTAAAGGCATATGTTTAGCTAGGCCTTTATGTAACGAACTTTATTAAAAGTGTTTTATTAAAGCTATATGAATGTAGTTGGCTAATTATTCTAAGTTCACCTAAATTAGTCTTAGGCTCTTTGGAAGATTAAATAAACTTAGGCCAATTCGATTTTTTTTTTGTCAAAAAGGTCAATTATATTGGATTAATAATTAATTTTACATTCATATAAGGTTATTATAACTAGTAATTAATTGATTAGTTAAATAGAAATACAGTAATTCAAAAATAGTGAGTGAGAGAAGGTTGACATGAGAATGTCATCTATGGTCTTCATTATTAGTACAATAATGTGCAATATGATGAGGGCTTCCAGACGGCTTTATTTTCATCCCCCTAAGGAAGGTTTCGAACTGTATCATAATCAAGGATGACTTCTTATGAAGATAGGACTAAGTGATGTATTTTAGACTTGACCGACCCTAAGACGGTATTTTCTAAATTAAGTCATGGAATTCAAAATAATGAGCTACACTCACAAAGTCGCAATTAAGTTTTGAGTGAATAATTGTGACTTGACCAAATAAACGGTACCATATTATTAAAAAAAATATGAGATATTTTAAGTTTTAATTAATAAGGATGTGAATGCCTTATAGACAGTTTAAAATTAATATGACCGACCCTAAGACAACAAATTATTTTTAGGTTGTCTTATCATGGATTAGTAATTACTAAATTCATGCATCACATTTACTTTCCAAATTTTTTATATTTATTACAATTGTATTGGATGTATGTTTTATTTCTTTTAAGTTATTATTATATCTACCATGGGCAACCATTTTACTGCTTTACTTACACTTAAAAAACTTAATGGTGATAATTTCATAAGATTGAAATCAAATTTGAATTTTATGCTCATATGTGAGAACCATAAATGTGTTCTTTCTGAGAAATATCATAAGGAGCCCGCTGCCAATGCCCCTAAAAACGTTAGGGACAAACTTCATGCTTGGATTTAATCCAACAACAAAGCTAAGTGCTACATGTGTGTGAGCATAAATGATATTCTCAGAACAAAACATGAAAGTATGAAAACTACTTATAAGATTATGAAATCTCTACAGGCGATGTTTGGGCAGCAATCTGATCAAAGTTGTCATGAAGCTACTAGGAGCTACTTGACTACTAAAATGAAGAAAGGTACTTCTGTGCGACAACATGTTTTGAACACGTCACATAATACATGAGGTAGAATATACATGGGACTACTTTTAATGAGTGAACTCAACTCAACATTATATTTGAATCGCTCACACTTACTTTTTTCGCGTTCACTACCAACTATGTTATGAACAAGTTACAATTCAACTTGACCTAGTTGTTGAATGAACTGCAGACTTTTGAGTTAGTCAACAAGAGTATGACCAGAAATGGTGAGGCAAATGTTACTGACCAAAAGCCTTTTTTCACTGTTGTTAATGGTAACAAAAGGAAGAAGAACACTGGTAAGGGCAAGAGTAAGAATAAGAAAGGAAAGAAAGCCAAGACATCACCCAAAGTCAAGAAGAACAAGAACGACAACAAACCCATGGGAAAATGTTTCCATTGTGGGGTTGAAAGTCACTGGAAGAGAAACTGTAACAAGTATATATTCGCGCTGAAAAAGAAAGGTGAATATGATTTACTTGTACTTGAAACTTGTTTAGTAGAATATGACCTGTCACCCTCGATTATAGATTCAAGAGTCATTAATCATGGATGTTCTTCTTTGTAGATGCTTGATTCATCAAGGGAGCTTGCTGATGGCGGGGTGATAATGAGAGTTGGTAAAGGTGTGCTCGTATTAGTGAAAGCATTGGGGACAGTCCGGTTGAATTTTAGAAATAATTATCTTATTTTGAACAATGTTTTTATTTTATTCCTGAAATTTCTAAAAATTTGGTTTCTTTATCGTTATTGCATGAACAAAGTTTTGATATTTCTTTGGATAATAATGTGTTTATTATTTCTAAGAATGGATTCGATATTTGTCATGAAAGATTTTCAAACATACTGTATATGCTTAAACAAACTGAACGAATATTAAATAATTCAGAATTATTTAAAGTAGCAAATCCAAAAAGTAACAAACGACAAATGGTTTCTCAAGAAGATGATATGTATCTATGGCATCTTAGGTTGAGACATATTAATCTAGATATAATAAACCGATTAACATAACATGGTTCTTTGAGAGAACTAAGATTTGGAACTCTTCTGATTTGTGAACCTTGTATTGTGGGCAAAATGACCAAGAGATCTTTCTCTGGAAAGGGCAAAAAATCTAAAGAACCACTTGAGCTGGTACATAGTGATGATGTCTATGGACCAATCGATGTACAAGCTACAAGTGAGTATGAGTATTTTGTCACTTTTATTGATGATTACTCTAGATACGGTTATAATTACCTAATGCATAGAAAGTCTGAAACTTTGAAAAAGTTTAAAGTCTTCAAAGTTAAAGCTGAAAAGCAATTAGGTAAATCTTTGAAAATACTTTGATCAGATTGAGGTGGTGAATACTTGGATTTAAAATTCAAGGATTACCTGCTGGAGTATGGCATTTTATCCCAACTCACAGTACCTGGAACGCCATAGAAAAATGGTGTTTCAGAAAGGAGAAACCAAACCTTATAGGATATGGTTAGGTTGATATTAAGTTACTCTTCACTACCACTCATATTCTGGGGATATTCACTTCAAACGGTAACTTACATTTTGAATGTGGTTCCTTTTAAGTCTGCAAGCAAAACACCTTTAAAGCTATGAGATGGCTCGAAACCTAGTTGCGTCATTTTCGTATATGAGGGTGTTTTCCGTTCACGTTCTTAGACCTAAGACTAGAAAGATACATTCAAGGTCTAAAGTGTGTATTTTTGTTGGCTATGCTCTAGAAACAAGAGGTGTGTACTTTTATAGTAATAATAATCAAAAGGTATTTGTATTGATAAATGTTATTTTCCTCGAACACGACTATATGGTAAACTACAAACCTCGAAGCAAAGCAGTTCTCGAAGAACTAGCATCTGATGAGATTAGACCATCTTCATCCTTAAATGATAAATGACAAATCATAGAAATCATTGTTCCTGTTCAGAAAACCTCGGTGCAACATCGTAGTGGGAGAGTTGTAAGAAAACCTATTCATTGTGAACTCGAGGCACATATCCTAGTGTCAGACACTGATAAGGATGATCTATTAACCTTCAAATAGGCAATTGGTGATCCTGAAAAGGAGAAACGACAAGATGCCATGAACCAAGAGAATGGAATCGATGTATTCCAATTCTGTCTGGGAACTTGTAGATCCACCTGAAGAAGTCACACCCATTGGACGCAAATACTTCAAAAATAAAAGAGGTGTAGATGGGGAAGTAAAGACTTTCAATGGCATGACTAGTAGCCAAAGGCTATACTCAAAGGGAATGAGTCGATTACGAAAAGACATTCTCTCCCGTTGTCATGCTAAAATCCATTATCATTCCTTTATCCATAGCCGCTAGTTTAGACTATGAAATATGGCAAATGGATGTCAAGACAACCTTTCTGAATGGCTCTCTTGAAGAAAGCATCTATATGAAGCAACCAGGAGGTTTCATGAAAAATGGTAAAATTAGAAAGTATGCAAGTTGCTTAAATCCATTTATGCATTAAAGCAAGCATCAAGATATTGGAATCTTACTTTTGATTTGATTATTAAATCGTACGGCTTCGAACAAAATGTTGACGAAACTTGTATTTATTAATACATCAAAGATAAAATAGTAGTTTTTTTAGTTCTTTATGTAGACGATATTCTACTCATTTGAAATGATGTAAAAACTTTATCAAAGGTAAAGAAGAGATTAGCTGAGAAATTTCAAATGAAAGATTTAGGAGAAGCGAGCAATGTTCTAGGCATCCAAATCCCAAGGAATAAGAAGAACAAGCTCTTGACACTTTCTTAGACGTCTTATATTGATAAGGTCAAGTACCGACCATATATGGAATTGTCATTTCCAAGGAGTATTGTTCTAAGACACCTTAGGAGGAAGAGGATATGAGAAATGTTCCTTATACTTCAGCCGTTGGGAGTCTCATGTATGCCATATTGTGTACCAAACTAGACATCTGTTATGCGGTAAGAATTGTCAGTTGTTATCAATCAAATCCTGGTTTCGAACATTGGATTGAAGTAAAGTACATTCTCAAGTATCTTCGTAGAATGAGAAATTATATGCTTGTTTATTCAGGTGGAGACCTGAACCCCACTGGATATACCGATTCTGATTTTCAATCTGATAGGGACAGTCAAAAGTTGACGTCTGGATCAGTATTCACCCTAGGTGGAGGAGCTGTAGTCTGAAAAAATATTAAATAATCTAGTATTGTAGATTTCACTATGAAAGCTGAATATATAGCATCTTGTAAAGCTGTAAAAGAAGCGATTTAACTCAAAAAGTTCTATATTGATCTGGATTAGTTCCAGACATGGATAAACCGCTAATCCTGTAATGTGACAACAGTGGGGCAATAACTACTTCAAAAGAATGAATGGGTTTCAAGAGGGGCAAGCACATTGAGAGGAAATACCATCTTGTAAGAGATATCGTACACCGAGAAGAGGTGAATGTTATGAAGATAGCATCAGATTAGAATCCTGGCTGATCATTTTACCAAGACACTTCCTGTGAAGTCATTTGAGGGTCATGTGTGAAATATGGGGTAGAGAGAGATGCAATATTTGCTTTAGGGCAAGTGATAGATTGTTGAGTATAGTGTCTTCAAAGCATGTGTAAAGATATTTTAGTTTGAAATTAATAAAAATACATTTTTCTTATTATTGTCTTTTCTGAATTATTAATTGAATAATTTCTATAAATATCTAAAATTTTATATTCATTAATGAGACTATAATCTTGTATTAGTACGAGAGGATTAAGATCATAGATACTGAATAAAATAGTCTGCAACATATTAAAGTATGAAATCTTTAATGAATAGTTTCTAGTACGGTTCGCTAAGCATTTTGAATGCATGTGATCTAGATCCGAATCACTGATGTGGATGGACATATTAGTGAATGTACTTTATATAATTAGATTATATAAGACATGAGCGATGTGAATCAATATCTTCATTAACTTGTCATTTATAATAAATAGTTAATACATATCAATCTGAAGATTATATATAGATCAGTCTAAACCCTGAGTAGTCATGAACTCTTATATATGTCTACTGGATCTTTTGATTCACTCGTTAAGGTTTATTTGTAAAACAAACTAGTGACTTTTGTTTTGGAGATTCAGTGATATGGATGTCTGGGAACATGATCAGTCTAAATCCTGAGTAGTCATGAACTCTTATATATGCAAACTTTACTGAAAGTAAGCCTTCCACCTCTGGCGTAAAAAAGAAACACAAGAGAGGTCCAAATAAAGCTAAGAATAAAAATTCGAAAGCTGCGAAAGGCAAGGTACTGCAAAAGTGGACAAGTTGAAAGACAAGTGTCATCATTATGAAATCACTGGCCATTGGAAATGCAACTGCCCGGAATATTTCAAGAAGTTGAAATACAAAGGTACATTACTTGTTACTGAGGCCTGTTATGTGGATGTTTCTACTTTCGTGGATTGTAGACTCTGCAATCACTAACCATATCTATTGTTCCCTGTAGGGGTTCAGGAAAATCAAAAGGTTTGACGAGGGTGAGTTCAACATCCGTTGGGGGAATCGAGCACTAGTATTAGTTGTATCAGTTGGAACTATTAAATTGTCATTTGATTACAGTTTTTTTGGTTTTAAGAGATGTTTATTTTATCCTGATTTTTTGGAAAAATCTTATTTCAGTAGCTAGCTTAATTGAGCAAGGATTCACTATATTTCCTTGATAAAGATATTTGTATTTTTAGAAACGATTGCTTAATTACTACTACACAGTTGATAAATAACTTATTTTATGTAAAACCAAAAGTTCTAATGATATGTGACACTGAAATAAATACTAATTTACAAAGGGATAATAAAAGGTTGAAGTCTGACTCAATCGATCTAACCTACTTGTGGCACTTGCATCTTTGTCACATTAGCCCAGACAGGGTTAAAAGACTTACAAATGATGGTCCATTGCAAACTTGAAGTGTGGACTCACTACCCACATGTGAATCCATCATAGAAGGTAAAATGACCAAAAGACATTTTTTAGCAAATGGTGAAAGAGTCATTCAATGCATCAAACTCATACATAGTGATGTATGTGGGCCATTGAATATCCAAGCAAGATGCGGTTATGAATATTTTGTAACTTTCATATATGACTACTCGCATTTTGGACATGTTTATCTAATACGCCAAAAGTTTGAAACCTTTGAAAACTCCAAAAAGTACAAGGCTATGATTGAGAATCAATTAGAGAAACAAATCAAAACACTACGATCCGATCGTAGCGGAGAGTACTTGGTAGGAGAGTACAAATACTTTCTTAAGAAAAAAGTATTCTTTCTCAGCTTATTGCATCTGACACTCCATAAAATAATGGTGTGTGAGAGAGAATGAATCAAACTCTGATGGATATGGTTAGATCCATGATGAGTTACTCATCCCTCCTAGATTCATTCTGGGGATATGCTTCAGAAACGACGGCATATATTCTGAACCAAGTGTCGTCAAAGACGTTGCCTAGTACACCATATGAAATATGGAGTGGGCGAAAGTCGTCTGTAAGCCACGTTAGGATATAGGGATGACCGTAACACGTACTAAGACCGAAGACAGGAAAGTTGACCAGTCGATAAGAATTATGCATCTTTGTAGGGTATCCCAAGGAAATGAAGGGATATGTCTTTTATAGTTCGATCGACATGAAAACATTCATGAGCACGAATGCGAGTTTTCTTGAGAATGATTATTTATGAAGTGTGAAGCTGAGAAGCACACTTGTGCTAGAGAAATTATTGAGTGGGAGGCACCGACTCCCCAATCAGGAACTGTTCCCGATTCCATAATGAAAAAACCACAGTAGGAGCCATAGTCTAAGGAGCCTCAACATAGTGGGAGGGTTGTGAGATAACCTAACATATACGTGTCTTATGGAGATACCTTAACAGTGGTCTTAGATAAGGATCATGATGAACCTGTTTCCTACTCATGCGCCATGATTGGTCCTAAAGTAAACTCATGGCAAGAAGCCATGAAGGTCGAGATACAATCGATGTACTCGAATGGAGTCTGGAAGCTTGTAGATCCTCCTGAAAGAGTAAAACCTGTAGGATGAAAATGGATTTACAAGAAAAAGATAGGTCCGGATCAGAGTGTGGAGACATTCAAAGTTATGCTAGTAATCAAGGGATACACTCAAAAGGAAGGTACTGACTACGAGGATTTCTTGCCGGTGGCCATGCTTAATCCATCTGAATCTTCATATCCATTGTTGTAGCCTTTGATTATGAAATCTAGCAAACGGACGTCAATACTGCATTTCTGAATGGTAATCTTGAACAGTGCATTTTTGTGGCTCAACCATACGGGTTCATAGGAAAGACTAAGAGGGAAAGGTTTACGAAGTGTACCGATGGTGGAATATAATATTTGACAAAACTGTCAAAAACTTTGATTTTGAACAGTTAGTAGATGAACCTTGTGTATAAGTTGATACATAAAAGAAAGATGGTTTTTCTATTCTTATACATGGACGATATTATACTCATTAGGAATGATGTAGGAAAATTATCCGATGTCAAGGTTGCCTTGAAAAACAATTTCATATGAAACATCTTGGAGAAACTGATTTTATCTAAGGTATTCAAATCTTTCGAGATAGGAAGTACAGATAATTGACATTGTCTCAAGCATCTTTATATTTGATAAGGTGATGGATCACTTCAGTATATAAGACCCTAAAAAGAGATATCTTTCCTTTAGTCATGGAGTCAGCCTCTCCAATGAGCAGTTTCTCAAGCCTCCTCAAGAAGAGAAAGACATGAGAAAGATTCTATATGCCTCAGCCATAGGAAGTGTCATGTATGCGATACTTTGCACTAGGCCAGATATTTACTATGTCATGGGCGTGGTGATTTAATTCCAATCTAATCCTAGACTCGAGCATTGGAATTCCATCAAGCATATCTTCAAGTATCTTAGGAGAATGAAGAACTACATGCTTGTGTATTCAGATACTGACTTGAATATAACGGGTTGTACCAAATTCGATTTCCAAGCAGACAAGGATTCCAGGAAGTCCACTTCAGGATTGGTGTTCATCCTGAATGGTGGAGAACTAGTATGAAAAAATATCAAGCAATCTTGCATTGCTGATTCTAGCATGGAAGTTGAGTATGTGATGGATTTTGAAGCTACAAAGGAGGCTGTCTGGCGTAGAAAGTTCCTGAAGACTCTGGAAGTCGTTCAAGATGTTGACAAGACCATGCCACTTTATTGCGATAATAGTAGGGTTGTAGTAAACTATAAGGAACCAAGGAGCCATAAAAGATCCAAACACATAAAGTGAAAGTATCACCTCATTAGAGAGATCGTTCAGCGCAAAACTATTGTAGTAACACACATATCGACGGTCAACAACCTGGCAGATCCATTCACGAAGACTTTAAACAGTAAAATCTTTGATGGTCATCTGGAGGGCATGATGATACGAGATTGTATACGCCTACTTTAGTCCAAGTGGGAGTTTGTTGGAATTGTGTCCCATAAAGTAGGATGTAATAACTATTTATGAGTATTTAGTTATTTCTCTAACATTTATGTAGTACTGAATTTTATGAATAAATGAAATTTTTTCTTTAATTAAAGTGTGCTTTTAATTTACTCATGTCCTGAAACAATTATCAACGTAATAAGAGTAAAGATATGGGGTCTTCCAGTCAAACTCTTCTGAAATAGTTCAGAATATTATTCACAGTATTAAGATCGATTGGGCAATCGAGTCTAAGTGACTCGATTGAACCAAAGGATGCCAATCTTGGGGCATGGGAGTGGAGACTCTAATGGTTAACTTATATATGTTATGGATCATGTTAAATAGACTAGTAACAAATTAGTTTAGAGCAAAACTGTTTATCTAGCTCTGAATCTAATTGTTACACCTTAAGAGTATTTTCATAATTACCTTAATCATGAGGTGAATATGAAACTTGACCTAGTTACTTGCGATTTTTGATACGCCCAATGAGTGAGTTTGAATTATCGGACAATACCTCAGCTATTGGGATCGTGATTCAATTATGTTGGAGTTGCATGATTCACATATATGAAATTCGTGATAAGATTACAATAGTAACAATATCACCTTATGCTTTATTGATGAGTATGTGAATATATAAACTGGGCCTGGCACTCGATGACATGTGTCATTGAATAAGAAATTGTGAAATGTACGAGACATTTTACTGATATGTTTCTTATTCACAATCAATAAAAGAGTTAAAAAAATAATAACAGAGGGATAAAACAGTAATTTTATAAATAGATATTGTTACCAATATTTCACGAAGGGTAACATCGTTAAATATTTTATGGACCGTGAAATAAAGATGTTTATTTGTAGCAACAGAAAATGTAGCGCGTATGAATCGAGAGTTGATTCGGCATCAGACCTATAGTGGAGTCGTAACATGTCGGGATTAAATAAGTCAGGAATTTTTTGAAATAAATTAGTCGGGTATTTGAATCTCATAATTTTAGTCATATGGGTTCATTCAATCTCATGAGTAGCTCATAAGAACAGGAATGAGAAACTGTTGAATTAGTAGTTTTAAAATTAAAGAAAAACATGTTTGAACCACGAACGGTTCGTGGACGGAATATAAAAAAATTCTAAAACTTATTTAATCAAATTGAATAATTAAAAACCAAAACAACAAACGATCATGCATATCAGATATTTAAACGAATAGAAAAAATTTGAAACGATTTTCACATTTACTATGTATCGGAGATTTTCTGAATTGGTGGAATATTTGTATTTGTTTTTCACGTTCTTCAAACTTCAAGATCCAAATTTTCAAGTTTGATCTTCAAGAACGAAAATCCAAGTACGATCTTCAAGAACCAATTTTTTAAAATTTTCTTTACACCAATAACCACTCGTTAATTTTAGAAATAAAAAATATCTCGTGAGAATTTATTTAGAAACTGAGTGTGGGCTCTCAAAACGATTGAATAAGAAAAAAATATTTTTTTTCTTCCTTCAATTTGAAATTTGGACCAAAGAAAACTCTTTTTCTCTCTGTGTGTAATTACACACTGTATTGATCAGATCAATTACTATATTCTAGAGTTGTGTTGTATCTAATACAACTCGTATGACAATCAAATTGCTATTATATATATATAGTTGTTAATTTTAAGAATTTATAAATATACCCCTATATTTCAAATTTATAAAAATTAACCCAAACCACCATCGCCGAATTTTGTATATATCCTTTTAGATTTTGTGTTGTATCTAAATTCATCAGTTCAATTGATAAATCTAATTGATATCTATCAATTAATTAATTAATTTTAGTACAATTAATCATGCTTAACTAATTAAGTGACAACACTCATCACATATGAGTGTAGGAAATACATCTTGACACCAAAATACATTTCGGTCCAACTGATATCGTTTCTTCTATTCATATTCTTATGAGCCATTTCTAAGACCGAATGGACCCACATGAACAAATATATAAGATTCAAATACCCGGTAATTTTATCTTGATAAATTTCTAACTTATTTAATCCTGACATCGTACGACTCCACTGTAGGTTTGATGCCGACTCAACTCTCGATTCACGCGCGTTACATTTTTCTGTTGGTACAAATAAACTTTTTTATTTAACGGTCCACAGAATATTTTAACATATTACCCATTGTGAATATCGGAAACAAGAGCATGGATGTAAATTACCTTTTACCCTTTTTATTATTATTTTCTTAACTCTTTTATTGACTGTGAATAAGAAAGATATAATAGTGAATTGTCTCGTACAATTCACAAGTCTTAATCAATGACTCAATATATTGAATATCAGGCCCGATTTATTTATTCACACACCCATCAATAAGCATAAGGTGATATTGTTGCTTTCACAATCCAACCATGAATTTTCATATATGTGGATCACGTAACTCCAATATAGTTGAATTACGATCCCAATAGACGAGATATTGTCCGTCAATTCGAACTCACTTATTTGACATATCAAAGATCGCAAGTAACTAAGTCAAGCTACGTATTCACCTCAAGATTAAGGTAATTATGAAAATACCCTTAATGTGTAATAATCATATTTAAAGCTAGGTAAATAGTTTACGTTCTAAACTAATTTGTTACCGTTCTATTCAATATGTTCCATAACATATATAGGTTAACCGTTTGAGTCTCCACTCATATTCCCCAAGACAGGCATCCATTAATTCAACATAACAGTCATAATCAGGTTCAATTGCCCAGTCGATCTTAAGACTGCGAATAACGTTCTAAACTATTTCAGAAGAGTTTGTCTGGAAGACCCCTCTGTCTTTACTTTTCTTACGTTGATAATAGTTTCAGGACTTGAGTAAATTATAAACACACTTTAATTAAAGAAAAAAAATTATTTATTCATTAAATTCAGTAATACAAAATATCTTAGAAATAATTAAATACTCATCAATAGTTATTACACCCTACTTTGTAGACATAATTTCACAGAAACATCATCAGTTGGACTAAAAATGTGTTTTGGACCAAGATACACCTCTGAACTCATATGTGATGGGTGTCATCACTAAATTAGTGAAAAGTAGAATTTATATTCAAATTAATTAATTAATTAATTGATATGGATCAATTTAGATTGATGAATTTGGACATAGTATTGGCTTTAAGGGAGATATAAAAATTACACAGAGCAGCGCGAGGAGATGGTGAATTTCAGAAATTTACAATATATGGGTATATGTGTAAATTTTATAATTATTATATAAGTGATTACAATAGAGTTACATCCCTAACCTAAGATTAACTTAGTTATAGTGTGTGATTATTCAGAGCAGGAAAAAGGTTTTCTCTCTACCCCTCCCTTGTTGCCGTCGAAATCATGGGAGGAAGAAGAAAATTATTTTTTCTTCCTCAATTGTTTAAAGAGCCCACACTCTATTCCTAACAACATCATTGCGAGACATACTTTTAAATCCTACGAGTGGTTGTTGGTGTGAAGATCAATTGAAGTTCTGCGAATCTCAAAAACGAGGAACGCGAGATAATAAATTAGATCCCGTCAATTCAGAGATTATCCATTACAATAAAAGGTAAAAATTGTTTATATCTCTTCTCAATATGTTTATTTAAATATGTATGATCGTTGTATGGTTTTATATTTAATATGATTAAATATTTGTTTTGAAATTTTTTTTATGCCCACGACCGTTCGTGGTTCATTAATTTTCTTTAATTTTTAAAACTCGATCCAACAACCTAAACATAGGAGTTAGAGTTGAAACTTAACCGTCCAAATTTCTCTTAGACATTTCAATTATACTTTAGATTTTGTATTTTTAAAATAAGTACAAAGAGAGAAAAACCAAAAGATAAACGTTACGAATGACAATAAATTAATTAGTACCCTCCCTCTATTATAATAAAAAGTGAAAGTTATGAGAATATATGGTATATCAGGATTGGAGATCTTAGATCCTCTAAAAAACTTGATGAAGAAATTATTTCATTCAGCGATAAATAGCTAATGTGTTGGGTATGTAAATTTTTATTGTATGATTGAATTTGTATTCGATTATGATTTTTTGTTTAATTTTTCCCTCAAATTATATTATTGAAGGATGTTTCCTGAAATATCTTTTAATATAAATGTGTAACTACAATTAAGAATTAAAAACTAATTTATGGTATCTTAAATTAAAATTTTAATAATTTTTTGCTCTATTTTGTGGTACATGAAAATAAATTACGGTATTAATTTTAAATTTTTATATTTTCAGGAGGAGCAGAGATATTAGTATGTTTTTTATCTATCGGTTAAAATATTTTATTTTACCCTCTTTATTTATGCTTTTTCTCAAATAAAATAAAGAATTAGTTGCTTTAGTTTGCTGTAGTAGAATTTGAATAAATTTAGGCATATTTTTATCAAGTAAATATAAATTGCTGTATGGAGTGCAATTTTTGTAATTTTATTTATTTATATTATAGAAGCTATTTCTTCCCTGATAAAATATGCATGTCAATTTTTCTGATATGCCACATTTCTCTGTTTTTTTACAAACACTTGTTAAATCAGCATGTGTGGATTTCAATATATAAATATCTTTTCAAATTTCAATAAATTTTATTTCAAACTACAAAAATTTATGTTTACTTACTTATATTTACCTATACTAATATTTATATTAATTGATTTATTTTTTCATAATCTCATGCAGAGCACGAGCATTTTATTAGTATAAATGCTAATATTGATTCATAATAAAAAGATGATCTAAAATAGAGAAGGAAAAAGAAATCTTATGGAGAAACAATTTTTTTTGTCAAAGTTACATTATAAATTCTAAAAGAAATGAAAGAATGTGATTCGAACTCACGATTTGTAGGGTATCGGTGTAGGAACTTAACCAACTACGTCAACCCAACTTGTCTATGGAGAAATAATTGACACTGATGAAACTTGTCATAAGAAGGATTTAGTCATTGTAGGAAGCATGAAAAAATCAATTTTCGTTTCAAAATATAAATGAACCGTTAACCTAATTCAATATGTACAAATAAATTGTTAACATGGTGCAATGCACGTGTTGTTAATGAACTTTTATTAATGAAGAGTAAAAAATTTTAAAATGAACTTTTATTAATGAAGAGTAAAAAATTTTAAAATGAACTTTTATTAATGAATTAATTTCTTTGCCTTCTTCTTAGGGGTGTACCTTACCGAGCTGACCCGAGCTAGATTTGGTTCGATTCTTTTATCGCGTAAGTTCAGCTCATTTTGGCTGATTTAAAGAACCGTAAATTCGGATAAATTACATTTCTCTGAGATAGTAATATGAAATAACTTGAATAAATAT
>QANY01013855.1:153523-430131 GCA_003255025.1 Datisca glomerata
GGGGGGGGGGGAGGGAGGGGGGATTACTTCATAAAATCTAAGGATTTCTTGAAAATCAACATTGATTCTTTCAGACCATTTTTGGGTTAGTCTCCTAAACAAAAGTTGAAGCAGAGGGGCCAATCTCCAACAAATTACTTACCTCTCTCTTTCCCCTTAACTACAACAAATTATATAAATTTGATTATAACATAGAATTTGCTTTGCATATCCAAAAATTCATAGCATCAAAATTTTCTCTTGCTTTCCCCTCGATAGAAACTATCAATCATTTCATAAACTGATAGATTGATTTGTGTTTGTTTGCTCTAAGAAGGTTGAGTTCCATATAGCATTCTCATTTTCGCCACACCTTCTATGAACTTCCTTCAACCTCTTCACTGAATTGCAAATCCCACTGCATCTCCAATCAAATGAAACAGCACATACACGTCCTGTCACTTTCTTTAACTCACAATCTGCATGCACCAGATAAAACAAACAAAAATACAGCAAATTTATCAGATCACCCATTCATTTTCATGACCAAACATGTTATATTCGCTCCAATTGATGCAAAAAGTGGTTAGCAAAAAGAAAAATTTGAACTTACCAGGTGGGGTACCGCAGCAAAGTCGCTTGTTGTGAATGAACTTGACGTTTAAACCAATAAACCAAGACCCAAGTGTAACATCTTCATTCGCATATTTATGCAGTAAATCCCTTAGATAGGACAGTTTTGATGCTTAATCTCGGGACTTTCAAATTTAAATTCAGAAATTAAATATAAAGACACAAAACCACATGTAGACCCCTATAAGAGGATGAACATAAATGACATATATAGACTTAGTGTTATAATGTAAGAAATCTTACTGGTTGTTTAATATATAAGTAGCCATATCCTTAGAAATAGCGTATAGTTGTCCAGTAGCATGACGAAAGTACTTGTTTCCTTTTTCCCCGAATCTCCAGTGTTCAGGTTCATGGTATCTTACACCCCTGTTCTCATACGTACAAAACACATAATAATTAAACTTCCCCTTTTACTGATTTATATCTCTGCATATTAATTCGCAAGTAATTAACTAAATTGGTATTAACAAGAGTTTCTCGAATCTTACTTCTGGGAAAGGACAGGTCCAGATTTCATGCAACCCATATAAACACGCGGTTTCAACCGATGTTTAGTCAGAATGTTTCCAAGCGTCGCTGAACCGAACCGAGAAAATTATACGAATACAAATGGTTCTTATTTTTACAACATGAGATTCTGATGGAAACCATTCTTTAGTTCTATAGTATTGAGCTCTAAGAGAAGATGTTAGTGTTTTAAGTGGAAAATCCTTCTATTTTGCTGAAAGAAAAATTGACGCATTGGCGTAGGAACTTATAGATACTCCTAATCTGTTTTTAAAAAATAGGACATTTTTAACGGGAAAATACTAATTTATTTTATTTGAAAATTTTCTATTAAATTTAGTGTCTGCTAGACCATGATCTAATCAAAATATATTATTAGACTGTGCTCTAATGAGTGTTGATCTTATCGTTAGAATGCTAGATTTGAATCGTAGTAAAAAAGCTTTGTTTGAGTATGGTCCGGCAATAAGCAATTTAGTCTTTGGTTGTGTACAAAATATCATATTTCGTTAAAAACAACAAAATAGTCTAAATATTTTTTGTTTTGTTTTTCCAGTGTTCTATAAACTGCAATTTCGCCCAAAAAAAGAGGGAAAATTTAGGGAATCATCGAGATTTATTTACCTAAATTGACATGAACATCATCGTCTACTTTAATGTAAAAGTCAGCATCCCACAAAGTAACGGCGGTAGCAAAATAAGTCTTTGTCTTGGCTGATAATCGCAGGTAACCCTCAACATGATTCTGCTCATTGCATTTCTATGTCATTTATAAGCTTAAATCGCATGATTAATTACAGTAAAAGGAAGAGAAATAAAATTATATATTAATATGTGTGTGTGTATATGTGTGTGTACATATTACGCATAAATACCAGCCTCAAGAAGTCTCCGTGAGCTTGCTCCTCTAGCTCAACAGCTTGCTCAAGAACACCACCGGCTTTCGAACTAGAATTAAAAAGACCAATTAATTGACAAATAAACACGAAATTGCAGATAAAAAAACATGATTTATAGATGTATTAATCTGAAATCTCACCTGTGTCCTATAACAAAGCGCATCACTATCCCTTTCTCTTCCTCCAGCTTCTTTCTTTTTTCACCTAAAATAAAATTATGTTTTAATTCGAACGAATTATATAAAATAGAACATAATTATAATTAAGAAAAGAACACAAAGAAAAACATTATTATTATTATTATTATTATTATTATTATTATTATTATTATTATTATTATTATTATTATTATTATTATGAGATTATCTGTCTATTGCAATATTGCACCTTGAGGCATCCAAGTTGCACGAATTGAATCTCTTCGTCTACGGTTGCTAAAAGATGTGTTAATTCCCACAACCATAAAGTATTTCCTGTTAGAAGTTGGTTCAGTAATATTCAACTTCCCCGGTGGTACAGAGACATGAGCTGCCTTTTCTGCTCGTAATTCATTCTCTAAATTCAAGATGGTGTTATTCAACGTCCTGCAAATCGTATATTATGTCACAAACTAACAATGAATCTCTAGAAAATGGAGAAGAAGAAAAGGCACGACATACTGTATAACAAGAGCCTGTGCCTTAACAAACTCCGTTTGGTTTTCATCAGATGTGTTCTTCTTCTTTACAACCTGATGAAGCAAACACAAATTGAAATTGAATACTATGAATTACGTGCTAATGAGGGATCGAAATGCATATCTGAATGTGACAAAAGAGACTCACATCTTTAATGTTGTCATGTTTATCATTGATTGCATATATTTTTGTATTATATTTAGTCTCAGAAAACACCCATATCCTGATATAAAACGTATATTGTATTATTATTACTATCATTAAGATATCCTCATGAAAAGTTGGAAAACAATGGCGATAAACGACGACGTATTTACTTAGTTTAACCAAAGAAAAATCAAATTTAGAGATAATAAGGGACACGCCTGTTAGTGAAGAACATTCCAACACAAAAGCTCCCAAAGCATAGCAGAAGAGCCCATTTCCTAGACCAAATATTTTTTGTAGCAAACTCTCCTATTCTTTCTCTATTCTTCACAGGCATTTTGATCTTCTCCCTCAGGTTTTCTATGTTGAATTTTCTTATTTTGTGTGTTACAGAATTTACTTATTGATTTATATATTGAAATGTAGTTACACATTTAAAGCTAATTAAATTATTCAACAGTTACAAGCTTTTTATTAACTTTCTTGACACTAGTTACGTTTTTTTAATTTCTATACGTAGATAGCATTTACAATCAAATTAAACGAAGTTTAAATCAATTTACTTTGGATAGTTCTCTACGGGAAATTAATCGAATATAAATAAACAAAGTAAAGATTAGATATTAATTATTGTAGGCAAAAGAGAATCCTTTGGACAGTTATGAGCTTTGTTTTCAATATAAGAGTACTAAAGATTGATGACAGATATAGGACTCATGGTTCGGTTTGATGGTTTGACAATAAAATTTAACCGAACCAAATCGTTCATGTTAAAAGAATCGAATTGAACCGAAACTTAGGTTGAGCTTTATTAATTAAAAAAATTTAAATGATATTGTTGAAAAAATATAGAATCAAAGTTTTGTTTCGGTTCGGTTCGGATTGATATGAAATTATATATAAAAAATAAAAAATATTTATGAATTTAGTGTTTCGGTTCGGTTAAAAAACCACCAAAATTTTGAACCGAAACTTCAGTTCTCTCATTTACTCGAACCGAACCGAACATATATAAAGAACTGACCGAACCGGTCATATTTTGTTCGCTTCGATTCAGTCAATTCGGTAAAATAATTTTTACCCTAGACAGATATAGCCTTAACTCACAAGCTATCAATTGTAGCGCATTGCATGAAGAGGTAAAATTTGAATCTCATACATCAATATAGCTTAAGGGAGAAACATCATTTCGAGTTCCTCGTCTAACTAATTTTAAATTAATTCTAATTTACGACTATTATAATGATGGAGATTTGGATTGAAACATTTAGTAACTTATTTATGTCAAAAAATTGATTACTTAGTGATATTACTCCTTTCACTATATACATAAATTGTCTTTCACAATTAATCAATCTAAATTTACGTATAAACATACATTTGTATATAAATGTATACTTCTACATGTTCTGCAAAGTATGAATAATAGTATCTTTCTATTAGGTATAATAGAAACAACCTCCATTTCTTTTAAATTCTCTCTCTCTAATCACTATTATTTTCTGACTTTTTTTAGCTCTGAGATTAGGAGTTTTGATTTTGTTTTTGAGATTTACTTACTTTAGAACTGATACATGAGCCACGCTTTAACCAGCTATTTAGTCATGTTCTGTTCTTTTGTTTTCTTTTTTTCCCTTTTGAAAATCAACAAAAACAATTTTCAGAGTCTAGGATCATAGCTTGGTTGTCATTTTATCTCTGTAAATTTTGCCTCAACAGAATTTGCCTTCCCTTGTTTCAGAATCCGAATTTGAACTAATTTTTGTTATGATTGAAGTTTTGGTAGATGTGTGGTTGTTCATATGCAATTCAGGGTTTTGGTTTGAGCAGAAACTCAATTCATCCGCTCAAGCTTGTTGGCGCAAACACTGTTTGCTTCAGTCACTCCGCAAACACTGCTTGTTTCAGTCAGTCCGCAAACACTGTATGTTTCGGTCAGTCCGCAAACACTGCTTGTTTTAGTCAGTAAAACGAATTATTTCAAATTATTTACACATTGTAAAAAAATTATAGACTTTTATGTTAATAAATTAGTGACGTACATAAGCTATTTAATGGGATAAATTTAAATATTAATTAATACATGTTGTAAAACAACTATTTATCATATGTAAAAAATTTTCTTACTGTCAACGTGTCCACCCAAAGAGCCGGTGCTAAGGTTATCAGTAATCTCATTGTCCTCAATAATCATGCAACCATTGAAGATTTGTTACCTTAGTATCCACCTACTATAAGCGGGGGTTATTCTAGAGCCTGTGCCAAAATATCCCCGTATTGTAATCACGCACTCTCCAACTAATATTTAAATGCATTATATATTTTTTTACCAAATACATTATGCAAGTGAATTTTCTTCTTCGTCTTTAAGGTAGGGGTGTAAGAAAAATCACTGAAATCGATGGAACTGGACCAAACTGATGCGGTTCGGCCAGTCTCAATGTTTTAGACGGTTCGGTTCGGTCTTTGATATATGATAAGTCTACGGTTCGGTTCGGTCTGCGGTTTTTATGAAGAAACTGCACCGAACCGAACCACATATTCAATATATAAAGAGATTTTAACAATACCCTAACCATAATCCATATATATTTTCACCACTTCCTTACTCTCTCTCTCTCTGTCAAACTCGTTTGTATTTTATTTTTTTAGTTTGAATTTTGTTTTTTTCCCTTATGAATTTTTTATGAGGATTTTATTGTTTTCTGATTTTATTTATAATCTATTAATAGAATTTTGGATTAGAATGTTCTCAATTTTTTATTCTCTCGTTTCACACCAAAATTTACGTTTTCAGAAAGTTGTTCAAACCAAGATTTATTTGTTTTCAATAGAACTTATTATGTTTATTTTACAAGTTTGAACCGGTTCGATGCGGTTTAGAAAAAAATTTGACAGTTCGATTTGACACAGTTTATTCATTCTGACCGGTTCGATTCGGTTCCTATTTTTGATAAACCGCATTTACGGATCATTTCATTAAAACACTCTAAACTGCACCGAACCGAACCGTTTACCCCATTACTTTAAGGTATATGTTCATCTGACATGATTAATTAGTTATTAAATTATATATGTCAATCTACTTGGTGTATTTAGTTACTTAGCGTCAATAAATTAGTTATTTAGTTGCAACAGTCTCACACTATATATAGCATCCTGATTAATTGCTCCTTGAAATGAGCAAATTTAGTTTGACATGTAACAAAATACATTAACATCAGCCTGAAAAATGAGTGAAAATTTTATAGATTGCTTCTCAAAAGGAGCAAAAATGTTAACTGTCACAGTAATTTAGACTATTCACTTAAAGGTGAAGGCTAAAATCTAAGTCCTCCTTCTAGGCTTCCACCATTTAAAATGCAGTAAGAAATTTATTAAATACTTTTAGTGGTCGTTTGGTACGAGTTAAATAAGAATACTGAGAAAGTCAAATGTTCAAATTAGATGACAAGATATTAAGATTATCATATTTGGTAACATATGGTTAAGTGAAAAAAGTTATTGAAAAATATGATTTTCTTGTTTGGTATGTAAGATACTTGAGTAAAGTTGTGTGTGAAAGTTTGATAAAGTTATTGAGAAAGTTATATAAATTATATTAAAGTAAAAAATTATTTATTATTTATAAATTTTTTTTATCAATTGTTAATTTGTTGGCAATGATTGCTTATACATTCTAATACACATTATGTCTTATATATATATATTATTTACGCACTAATTAATTAACTATCAAGAAAATTAAATCAACTATTTGTCGCTTATCACGCCAAAAACTAAAATAATTTTTACTTTACACCATAGATGAGCCAAAAGCACTCACATGAATTGTGCTAATTCCCATGTTCTTTCTAGTCTCGTTTGGTTTCAAGAGCTTCCCCCGTCACGTCCCTTACTCATCTTTTGACAGCCGTCATCCTGAATTTTTTTCCGTATGCCGGGGAAAGTGAATCACCTTTTTACATTAATTCTTAGAATAATTTCCTCGTGTCTCTATAAACAGAATGAAAAGTCGGGGCAGAAGCACACACAAAAGGAGAGAGGGAAAGTGGAAAGGGGGGAAGAAGTCTAGTGTTAGTTCTTAGAGTATAGAGTCAGTCTGAATTTCACCATGAATACTAGACATGCTACTATCAACAAATGAATGCAACTAGAGGGATCCGACCATCAATCTTCGTTCCGCCGGACCCATGGATAAGATGATCCATTCTCTTTCCCTCCCCTGGTCTGAATGAAAAGTTATCGACTGGCCCAGACAATCCACCCACTGGGGGAATGCAAAAAAAATTATTAGATTGTAAGAGCACCCAGAGAGATAGAATGTGGAATTAGAGGATCCCAAAGTCTCTGCCTAGCGAACAAATCGCACAAATTGTTCAAAACTACATACCAAAATTGTATACAAATTATCTATTAGCAACTACTAAAAAATTTTAATAATTTATGACGTGTTTGATTAACTATCATACAAATTTCATCTTTTATATATAAAAATAAATCTGATATAAATAACCATAATTTGTATTAACACATCAAAATGCTTAATAATACATAATAATTTTCCTGTTACATGTACTTTTTCAGTATATATGTATACAATGGTTATCAATATTCTTTCGCTTTGGCAGGAATGGGCAAAATATTTTAGTTCTGCTACAGGAACAAAACAGAACAATGATGTAATTTTTTTTATATTTTGATTAAATAAAATCTAAGATTAAATATAAATAATTGAGGGACCCCTCATTCATGGTTTCGTCCCACGTGTCTGATCCTACACACAAAAAATGAGACGTGATAAACAATCTAGTTATATTCTCTTTTATAAATTTAGTATTTTTTTAATATTGATAGTTTATGAATAATATTACTTTAGGGAAGAAACTAATTTTAATTTCAAAAAAATATTTGATATTATTAACATGTATTTTAATAATTTAGATTTTAGATTTTGTATATATGAAGACTTTATTTATCATTAATTCAAGCTTAATATTTTATTTCATTTATTTTGATTAACGTGCACGTCTTAATCTCACGAGACGACCCCGAGATGAGTTGGCGAACGAGTCGGAAGGGACGAAAAAAATCTCAAAATTCGGTATCATGACCGTTTCGGTTCCATCAAGATCGAAATATTTTACGACATTTTTTTGAGGCTTTGGTTTTAAATAAAATAAAATATCAAAAATGAAATTTTGAATAATAAATTTATCACAAATTTTACCAAAAAAAAGGGGAAAACAAACAAACTCTCAAGTTAAGGAAAGATTGCCATTATTTCTGATTCCTTAGATGTGGTCACCGTTTTGCAAAACCCGAATAAAAATTTGCCGCAATTGGAGCTGTGATCGAGGACAATCGTCTTTTATGCTCATTGGTGCTTTTGCATGTTCCTATTGATAAAAATGTTTTAGCTCTTATTTGACTTTCAATGAAACTTTGTCTTTCACCAAAAAAAAAAAGAAGCAACGACCTGAATAGTAAATTGCTTCTTTCTAAGTACTACATTCTTCAATTTTCCCCATAATTGAATTTACAGATTTAATATGATAATGATGACTGTAATTCAAAACTCTTCCCCCCAATCAAACACAGCTAACTTCAACCTCCGGAGGGAGCACATCTGAGAAATAATCGGCGACGATCCTCATTGAAGACCAAGACATACTATAGAGAAATTAGAGGAAATCTGGCGTTGCGATGAGGGAGTTGGTGGCTACCTACGATTCGATCGATTGAGGGAGACAGAGAGATCGTGAAGAAAGAGTAGTCCCGCGGAGAGAGAGAGAGAGGGTTCGATTAAAATAGTGTGAAAGAGAGAAGAGTTTTTAAACGAGGGTAAAGTTGTAAAAATATATGACATTTGTATCAGTATTTGGTCAGTCCGACCGTTGTTGTAACTTTTAAATTTGCAGGTCATTTAACTACACCGATGGCCCATTGGGCCATTTGGTAGTTCTCATTTTTTTCTACATTTTTAATTGCAATTGCACCTTGAAATCAAAATAAACGTTTTCACCCCATGTTGGATCATAAACTTGATTCATCATGGAACCCAAACCTAATTAAATTAAAGTTTAAGTCCATAATCAATATTCACTCACTTAACAAGCCTTTTCTACCTAGAATTTTCTGAAGTTCGATAATTGTATATATGAATCATTTAATAAATTAAAATATCGTTAGAATGTTATAAAAAAATGAAGTGTGTTGTTATTATTATTTTAAATTATTTTATTTATGTGGTGTAGGAATGTTTGTAAGTAGTATAAATACCCCTCCTCATTTTAATTTAAGCGTCAAGAATAATAAGAGTTGTTAAGTGAGTGAATAAACAAAGTCTTATAAGAGACTCTAAATTGTAGTATCTCGAAATGAGTTGATTAAGAGTGTTCTCATAATATTTCTTTGTGTTTAAATAAAAGTTATTTGTTTTATTTTCAACACCCTAGTCTTGCTAAGCATTATAAAAATGTTAAATAAGAATATTCGGGAGCAGTAAAACTCACGACAATTATATATCACATGTTACGTTTGCATCTTAATACGTTCAATTTAATAGTAAAACAAACAAAGTTTTGTTGCCATTGACATGTTTTAAACTATATTTATTAAGATACCGTAAATTTTAATTATGATAATTCAATACATTGATTACAATTTTTTAGATAATACAAAAAAATTTAACACGTGCGTTATCTATTAATATAGTAAAAAAGGGATAACATTAAGCTATAGTTCTTAACTCTTCACAAAAAAGCTATAGTTCTTACCAGTTAATCTGAGAAAAATAAGAATTGAATCCAATTAGCACAATCTATAATGAATAATAAAAAAATACACATCAACTTTTGGAGATCTTTTACATTGTCGGGAATAATTTGCCGATATGCTGGGTCATTGTGAGACTTAAATTATTTTTTAAGCAATCTAAGCCACACAAAACTCAGTAGGTAACAAGTTTTTTTTGGAGAAGTTCACTAAATACGTACTGGGGTTCACCAAATACGTAGTAAGGTTCACCGATTACGTAGTGGGGTTCATTAAATAAGTACAATATAATAATTCTTCGAGTGGTTCATCAAATACGTACTAAGGTTCACCAATTACGTAGTAGGGTCTACCAATTACGTAGTGTGGTTCACCAACTACATATAAAATAATAATTCTTGGAGGGGTTCACCTAATAGTACTTGGGTTCACCAATTACGTAGTGAGGTTCATCAAATACGTACAAAATAATAATTTTTGGAGGGGCTCACTAAATACGTAGTGGGTTCACCAATTACGTACAAATTAATAATTCTTGGAGACGTTCACCAAATATGTATTAGGGTTCACCAATTACGTAAAAAGTAATCGCCATACTTAATAGGCGAATCGCCTATTCTTAACCCCTAAACGACATCCCGAAAGTGTTAATCGCATCTTCAAAGTCAAGCGCTAGTTTTATACCTCCAATCGTCTGTTTCATTCTCCAAACTCCATGTTTAAATAGGCGATCGCCCGTCTCCCTCTCAATTATCAGAATGGGCCGTTGCAGAAGAAGACGAGTATGGGTGTTGTGTAGACTTGTCCATTCATCCGGTCATGGCCGCATGAGTTTGAAGAAGACCTTAGAGAGCGATTAAGAGAATTTCTTAGGCATTTGTAATGGTGACATGTGTCACGTTTTGAAGGAACTTGCTACTTTAGTGTGATTTTGTGTACAAATAAAATATTTTTGTATAAATTATACTATTGGTGGAGAAAATAAGAAAAACATATTCTATCTTACGTGATAAACGAATTTTTTCGCATATAATTATAAATATGCAACCGGGCTTTCAATTTGGCATCTTAAGTTAATACATTAAATTAAACATTCACATCTATACGATAAAGTCGTGAGTTCAAGTAATAAAATTTCTAATTATATGTAAAATTTGTAAATTTGACAAAAAAAATAGTCTTAGATTTTTACATTTTGAGGTTGTTTGCTCACATTTAGTACAAGTTTGAGTTACACATTAGATTTAGTTACTTTTTATTGGAAAAGTTAATTACTAAATTTTTCATTGATCAAATGGTAAAATTTAACTGAAGTATAATATTATAAATTTTCTATGATGGAAATTATATTTTTGTGTGTTATAATAGATTTACTTGTTTGAACATATAGAAGAATTTTTCTTAAGCTCGTTTGATCATGAAAGCTGAATGTGTACGAACCTTTAATAGTGTGATTTGTCACGACTCAATCTAAAATCATCTAGTGATATTATTTACGTTTCTAATAATATCTTTCTTAATTCCCAATAATATATATATTTTTCTAATAATTTTAAAGTTAATTATGTTAGTGTGCATGTAGCCGCCATTACATATGATTTTAAGCTTAATAAAATCGCAGGTCACGTGGTTATCAATACTTTTGAAAGAACAAATACCATTGATTGTTTGGAATTATGTTAATTGTATGTTAGATGATTAGCATTTTCATGGACTAATATTGGTTCATCAATAAAGTAATATAGTTTAATGTAATGTGTAGATCATTATTCTACCAATCTATTGAATATGCTAAACTCTTAGCCATTGCTATAAATAGTTGAGCTGATGGTACGTCGGTACTTTTTCAAAGCCATGAATGCTATATGAACAAGCATTCCTATTTGTACCTAAAATATCTTAGAATTTAAATCATATAGACATTGATAAACTGAGACGATCCTTAATATCATATTTAAGATGGATGAAATTATAAGCCAATGAAAAAAGTTGGATACTATGTTACCGATACGCAGCTCAATTTGATCTGGTTTTTAGAATAAAAAGTGGACTAAAATAAAATTCGCGGTCTTGTCAAAATGAGAATTGAACCGTCCAATTATGTGCATATAAACCATTGTATTATATGCATATTATTCATTTTCTAAATTTTATATCTCGTTCTCGATTTTTTCTAAAAAATATGGAGAAAAATCACGTATTTTTTACTCCAATAATATACCTATAACATGGGAGCAATATAAAACGACATAAAAAATTTGGCAGTGTATGTAAATAAACTTTGCAGCATTGTTCATGTTATACTCCACCGGCATTGCTTTGTTTTTTTCTTTTTACTATTCATTTTGCCTTTTTCTTTTGTTATGCATATCTTTTCTTTTACAGCTTATTTTACTTTTTCTTTTGTTAAGTACTTTAGTTTATAAATTATTTTTAATGATAAATTTTTTATTTGATATTATAAAAATAAACAAATCATAATCAATGATAATGAGATTTTTTTATTTTAGAAATATGAATATAACATTATTATATATTAAATATATACTATATTTATTTATACATATATTTTTTATAATTGACAATATAATATATTTATTAACTCTACTTATATTCAGATTTTACATAATCAATTGTTCGATTATTTATTATCTAATTAGTGATTATTAATGACTTTTCTTTATAAGAAAGGATTCTTTTTGAATATTAATACAATATCATTATAAATTAAATAATATCAATATTTATTTATACATATAGTTTTTTAATTGAATAAAAATATATTTAAAACAATATGTATAAATAAATATTGATATATTATTTAGACAATCAATTATTAAATGAGTTAGTGAAATTATTAATGGTTTTTTATTGTAATGAATTATTCTTTTATCTTTTGTCTTATAAATGTTATATATTTGTCTAGATATCATATGCTCGCAATCCATATTTTTAATACCATAATTTTAATGGAAACGTGTTATACACATTTAATAACTGTATCTGAATCATTATGCATTACGAATTATAAATCAATTTTTTATTGAATGTTTGACCGTTTAATACACTTACCAAATAATACTTCACATTTATATTAAAAAAACCCAATCAGACCACAAAATAATTGGTCTGTTTGTTTGGATTTTATGGTCCATCAATAATTTTATTTTTATTTTTCATGATGACTATTAATGAATTTAATCATAAATATTTCAAAAAGATCTAAGTTTTTCATACATTATAATAAAAAGACACTAGAGAAATGCAAACTAATCATTTTTTGTTCGGTCTGGTTCGATTTTATTGGTCTGGTCATTTTTTGCACACCCCTATATTATACTATTGTGAACGCTTTTATATCATTGAAAATGTGGGTGAACAGATGAAATCTTATCCTACGAGTAGCAAGATCTGGATGAAAAATTTAATACAGAGGAAAGAAAGAATGAGAATCATAGGATCATATATACTGTTAAAAAGGTGATCTTATCTGGAAATATTCTTTTTAGAAGCTTATCAATTCCTCGTCATCAGCTACGGGATAGGAGAATTCATTGTAAACTTATTGTGAAATTTATGTATAAATAAAGGTGTGTATCATCTCAGAAAAATCAATCAATACAAGTTAACTTAAACACTTGAGTTCTCATTTTGTTTACTCTCTCAAATTTCATTATTTCTATTTATTCGTAATCGATCCTTCCCTCATCGGAGAAATCCTTTACATTTGATGCTTTTATTGATAGCGAAAAGAAAACATCAAGAAAAACCCTTCCAAAACCAAAAATGCCTAGAACTAGATCGAACACGGCCCTCAATGAGAGAAATGGAACTGGGAACGAGGATGATCACGTTGATCAACCCGCTTAACCGGTTGAGATGCTCCAGATGGTTCTAACTGGAATGCAGGAGATGGAGCAACGGAATATTGATACGCTGCGCAGTACATGGCAGATGAAGCAGGATCAAATCAACGCCTCACAACAGGAGTTGGCACAAACATGTGTGGAGGTTAGCTAGTAAACCAACAATAAGAAATGAGAGAACCATTCAGAAGAAGGCAGATAAGATGCCAGACGGGAAGATGATGAAAATAGCATAAACGTGCATTACGAGGACGAGAGATTTCCCAACATCATACGAAATAGACAACGGGAGAAGCCCTTCCACTGAAAATCATAACGGAAGAAGCAATGGAGGAGATGCTGAAGATAAAGATTATGGGAATGAGGAACCCGGGAAGTACGGAAAAGTCGATCTCGAATCACTCACCCGAACTCTATTGTGTCCGGAGATTCTGGCGACCCCAATACCAAAAAAAATTGTAACAACCAAATTCAAATGTTACGGAGGGAAATCTGATCTGTTGGAAAATCTTATACGATTCAAACAAGTGATGGCACTACATCAGCATGAAGACAAACTGATGTGAAAAAATGTTTCCCACCAATCTGGATAGGACCGTTTTGAAATGGTATCATTCGAAAATGGAGAAATTGAAAAAATAAATGTGGAAATGGAGCTCCGACGACTTACTGAAAATTATCCACTTTCTGGAAATTATCCAATGACCATCACCACTCCAGTTCCCGCCGATTAGCAATGTATCTCATTCCCAGCCTTTATCTCCCTCTAGGATTTTGGTTATCAGGGGCCCTCTCTTTTCCAACAAGTGAGAGGCGAGGCAATAACTCTCATTTTATTGCTTGGCTACATAACAACACTGAAGCTCGTCTACTCCTAAACCTAAGTAGTATCTCTTATTCATGCCCTCAAAACCAAGCAGTACCCTATGAGAACTCAGGGTAAACTAGGAAGGGGATAGACTGAAGGTGAAGACGAATTCTTGAAGAAAGGGAGGAGAATGGAATTCTAATATCTAAAGCTATATACATCGGGCTAAGGGTAATTTGATAGGGAGATCTGCACGGGACTTCTATAGACAGACTCTTGCCTAAAGCATAAATGACATCGGGGAAAAGGCTTCTTGGTAGTAGTCCATAAAGTGCACAAACTCCTCTTGGTTCCTGACTAAGGGGATCGTAGGCTTAAAGACGGTATCATCCTCTATGGCTCTAAAAAATGTTAAGACAAAAAAAAAGCAAAGAAAAGGAAGAAAAAACAAGAATGAAGATAGAAAGTGAGAAAAAAAATGGAGGAAGAAAGACCTTAAATAGACCACGGATGTCAAAGAAATTTGAGAAACACTTAGTCTTGGGGCATGAGAGTAGAGACTCAAACGGTTGTTAGGTTGAACCAATGGATCTTAGTCTTGGGGCATGAGAGTAGAGACTCAAACGGTTAACCTGGACGTATTATGGAACATGTTAAATGGATCGATAACAAAATTAGTTTAAAGCAAAAATCGTTTACCTGGCTCTAAATCAAATTGTTACACCTTAAGGGTATTTTTATAACTACCTTAATATTGAGGTGAATATGTAGCTCAACTTAATTACTTGCGATCTTTGATATGTCAAATGGGTGAGCTCAAATTGACGGACAATATCTTGACTGTTGGAATAGTAATTCAACTATGCTGGAGTTACATGACACACATATGTGAAAATTAGTGGTTGGATTGCGAAAGCAACAATATCACCTTATGTTTTATTGATGGGTGTGTGAATAAATAAACGGGCCTGGTATTCAATAAATTGAGTCATTGATTAAGACTTGTGAATTGTACGAGATAATTCACTATTATGACTTTCTTATTCACAGTCAATAAATGAGTTAAGTAAATAATAACAAAAGTGGTAAAACAGTAATTTTACATCCCCGCACTTGTTACTGATATTCACGATTGATAATATGTAATGCGCATGAATCGAGAGTTGATTCGACATCGAACTTATAGTAGAGTCATACGATGTCAAGATTAAATAAGTCGAGAATTTATAAAGATAAATTCACTGGGTATTTGAATCCTATAGTTTTATTCATGTGAGTCTATTAGATCGCATAAATAACTCATGAGAACATGAATAAAAGAAACGATATCAGTTAAACCAAAATATATTTTTGTGTCAAGATGTATTTCCTACACTCATATGTGATTGGTGTTGTCACTTAATTAGTTAAGTGTGATTAATTATATTAAAATTAATTAATTTATTATTTTTTAATTATTAGATAGTTAGTAAATAAAAAGAAATTAATTAGTTAATTGATAGAGAACTATACAAAATTCGGTCATGGTGGTTATTTTTCAAAAATTTGAAATACAGGAGTATATTTACCAATTCCTAAAATTAATAACTATACATGTGACAACAATTTGATTGCCACAATGGAATTGTATTAGATACAACACAACTCTAGAACGCAGTAATTGATACTGATCAATACAATGCGTAATTACAAATTGAGAGAAAAAGAGTTTTTCCCCCTCCCTCACATGTTGCTGCCGAATTTCAAATTGAAGGAAGAAAATTTTGATTTTTCTTATTCAATTATTTTGAGAGCCCACACTCAGTTCCTCAATAAATTCTCATGAGATATATTCCAAAAAATTAACAAGTGGTTATTGGTTTGGAGAAAGTTTTGGGAAATTGGTTCTTGAAGATCAAACTTGAAGATTCAGATCTTGAAGTTTGAAGAACGAATACAAGAATTCCACCTTAGAAAAATCTCTGATACATCACAAAGGTGAAAATCATTTCAACCTTTTTCTATTCATTTCAATATATGATATGCGTGATCCTTTGTTGTTTTGGTTTTTAATTATTCAATTCGATTAAATAAGTTTTAGAAAAAAAAATTGATATTCCGCCTACGAACCATTTGAAATCCAAACTTGTTTTTTTTTTTAATTTTAAAAATACCGATCCAACAACATTTTCAATGAATATCAGTCGAAATTGAGAAGGAGTAGCCGCAAAGTAGGTTGATGAGTCACAACAGACAATCAAAAGGTCACCTAGGGAGCCACTTTGTGCATTTTCGATGGGAGTGTCAGTGAAAACGGGAAACGAAGTAAGAAATGAAGTAGTTATTGCACGCCATCAAGACAGGTCATGACACGGATAGCGAGAACGGAAGGCACAACAAAAGAGGTGACAATCATTACACCTCAACGAATGAGATTTCATTGAGTGTAATGGGGGCCAATGAACAGATGAAATCTTATCCTACACGTGATTTTTTCCCGTAAGGGTTTTACACGTATAATATTTAGTGTCAACTCTCTTTCTCTCTTCTTCAACAAACAACAACAAAAATAAGGGCAAAAGTCCTTGGTAGCGGGCAGTTCATAAGTCATACTCTCAGAAAAAAATAATGGCACAAGTTCTTGGTAACGGGAAATTCATGAGTCCTACTCTCAGAAGAAAATAAGAGCGCAAGTCCTTGTGAGCGGGCAATTCATAAGTCCTACTCTTAGAAGGAAATAATGGCGTAAGTCTTTGGGAGCGGGCAATTTGTAAGTCCAACTCTAAGAAGGAAATAAGGGCGCAAGTCATTGGGAGCGAGCAATTCATAAGTCCTACTCTCAGAATGAAATAAGGGCGTAAGTTTTGTGGAGCTAGTAATTCATAAGTCCTACTTTCAGAAGGAAATAAGGGAGCAAGTCCTTCAGAGCGGGCGATTCATAAGTCCTGCTCTTAGAATGAATAAGGGTGAAAGTCCTTGAGAGTGGGCAATTCGTAAGTCATACTCTCAAAAGGAAATAAGGGTACAAGTCCTTGGGAAGTCCTATTCTCATAAGAAAATAAGAGCGTAAGTCATTGGGAGTAGGTAATTCATAAGTCCTAATCTCAGAAGGAAATAATGATGTAAGCCCTTATGAGTGAGTAATTCATAAGTTCTAGTCTCAGAATGAAATAAGGGTATATGATCTTGGAAGCGGGTAGTTCATAAGTCCTGCTCTCTAAAAAAAATGAGGACCCATTCTTGAGAATGGTCAATTCAAAAGACCTATTCTCTAAAAGTAAAACGGGGCCACAAACCATCAACGAATGTGTCCCAAAAGATTAAAAGCACTACTATGAGCATCTGGTCTTCGAAAAAGAACCAGAGCAAAGCACAAGTCCTTGGGAACGGACCATGTGGCAGCAAGCAGATTGGTTCATTCTCTGAGGAAAAATGAAGAAAGGTCAAGTACTGATAATGGACCCAGTTAAAATTTGAAATCATTGTAAATCCTACTGAAAGGATAATATTAGCTAAATTTGTTAAGTCTTTGTATACGAGATTCATGAGTTTTAGCTTAAATTATTACAGGTTCCACTTGAAGCTATTACTAGTTCTACTTGAGATTATTGAAAGATCTTTTCAGTTTTGCTAAGTGTTCAAAGAAAGAATGAAATACTACAAAGGAGGGATTCAACAAAAGATCAATTTCATTGATCTTGTACAAAAAGTGCTTGAAATAGAAAAGTACAAAGTACAAAAATAAAAGAAGCCTAAGATACTACGATCTCCTCATTATCGATGGCAGCTTCAAGTAGCGTTGTTCTCGGTAGTCCCGGCAGGATCAACGACGACCGTCTTATCTTTTATAGAGGCATTCATCTCGGTCTGAGCATATGAGGTGTCAACAAGCGGTATCTTGGGGGGAAGATTTGCTGAGCCATCGTTATAGCCAATGCTATAAATTATCTTTTCAGCCTCATAAAATATAGTCTGAAATCCCTCCCCCGTTTTTCTTTCCTTCTCTTTTGCTTGAGTTCTAGCTAGCTCAGCTTCTGCCAAGGAATCCTCTGCAGTCTTCAAAGACTTCTCAAACTTTAGACGCTCCTCTATCGCTGCAGTCGCATCCTGGGCCAGCTTCTCCATGGCTCCCTGAAGCTTGTTTTCACTCTTCTTTAGTCAAAAGTCGATCAAGGATGCCATGGCAATCAACAACTTCTTTTTCATGTTGACCAGGATGCGTTCATAGGAAAGATAATGCTCTCGAAGAGCATTATGATGAACAACCACCGAAAGAAAGGAAACAGATTGAAAATGTAAGTGTTAGTAAACGGGTAAACGAAATGTAAAGACAAAGAAGAAGAAAATAAAATCACACCCTTATTAGATCATGGCCTAAAGAACAAAGAATATTGTTGACGCCAAGATCATAGGTCATCGCAGCATCAGTCTCTGATTGGATATCGCGATGCACAATGTGATCGGATCGATGATCGTTCAGAAAACTAACTGATGCTGGAACAAGAGAGGTACTAGAATACCTCATCCACTTCAAGAGAGAAGAATCTTCATCCCTCCTTTGAGAATCAGAAGATACGTCGGGAGTTAGCTCATGTTGAACAACTAGCGGGGGAGGAGCTGGAGGAGGAGTCATTGATCACTCCAAGGGTTCCTCATCTTTGGTATGGGGAGCAGGTGGAGATGGAGAAAACAGGCGGGGCTTAAGAGGAGCTACATGTGTCTGTTCTCGAGTGGATGTTCCTTCCACCGTCAATATTGCCAAACAAATTACTGCGAAGATGCTTTGCCATCTCTGCACTCTCACCGGCCCTTTGAAATAAATTTCTTACCTCTTCCTCCTCCTGTCCGTTGGCCTAGAAGAATCACTAGAAATTAGGTGGAAAGAGGGAATAGGAATTTCTCTTGGGAGTGGAGAAGAAGACAGAGGAGCGGATGTCGAGACAATGGGAACTACAACCGGGGCTAAGGCTATGCTAACCTATTTCCTCGAGTCAAGAAGTTTGTACGACTTTTGCTCCGTGCAATGGAATGCAACATTTACTCTTTCGTCAAGTGCCATTGTCGAGAAATGTTCTTGTTAGCCCTTTTATCTCCAAAAGGAAAAGATTTGTTAGTAAACATAAATGTGGCCTAAAAGTAATAAAATAAATTAAAAAAATAAATGCAGAAATGGAGCTCCGATGACTTACTAAAAATTACCAAGTTTCTGGAAATTATCCAACGGCCATCATCGCCCCAATTCTCGCCGATTAGCAATGTATCACGTTCTCAGCCTTTATCACCCCTAGGATTTCAGTTATCAGGGGCCCTCTCTTTTCCAACGGGTGACGAGCGAGGCAGTAACTCTCATTTCGGTGCTTAGCTACGTAAACATTGAAGCTCGTCTACTTCAAAAGCAAGAAGTACCCTATGAGAACTCAGTGTAAACTGGGAAGGGGATAGACTGAAGGTGAAGAAGAATTCTTGAAGAAATGGGGTGAATGGAAGTCTAAGGCTTAACGCTATATACATCGGGCTAAGGGTAATTTGATAGGGAGATCTGCACGGGACTCATGTGGATAGACTCTTTCCTAAAGCATATATGACATCGAGGAAAACGCTTCTCGGTAGTAGTCTATAAACTGCACAAACTCCTCTTGGTTCCTGACTAAGGGGATCGTAGGCTTAAAGACGGTATCATCCTCCACGGCTCTCGGAAACGTTAAAACCAGAAAAAGGAAGAAAACACAAGAATGAAGATGGAAAGTGAGAAAAATGGAGGAAGAAGGACCTTAAAATAGACCATGGATGCTAAAGGAAATTGAGAAACACTTTATAAAATTTGAAACGAGGCAATGAAAGGACGTTTGCAAGTACTTGATAGTGAAAAGACGTGATTGATAGTGCGATGGGACAAACCGTCGCAAGTACTGACGAATGAAGAAATGACAACTGGTAGAAAGAGAAGGCGTGCTTTGCCAGAAGAATGATTTGAAAATCGCACCAGGCATTTTCAATGAATATCAACCAAAAACGAGAAGGTGTAGCCACGAAGTAGAATGATGAGTCACAACAGACAATCAAAAGGCCACCTAGGGAGCCACGTTGTGCATTTTCGAGGGGAGTATCGGTGAAAACGGGAAACAAAGTGATAAATGAAGCAGTTATTACGGGCCTTCAAGATAGGTCATGGCACGAATAACGAGAACGGAAGGCACAACAACAGATGTGATAATCATTACACCTCAACGATTGGGATTTCGTTGAGTGTATTCTCATTCGTTGAGTGTAATGTGAGTCAATGAATAGACAAATCTTATCCTACACGCGGTAAGATCTAAACCGACTATTTAATATGGAGGAAAGAAAAAACAAGAACCGTATGATCAAATATATTATTAAAAGAAGAATCTCATCCGAGAATATTCTTTTTAGAAGTTATCAATTCTCCGTTATCAAGTACGGGATATGGGAGAAGTTGTTGTAATCTTATTGTGAAATTTATGTATAAATAGAGGTGTGTATCACCTCAAAAAAATCAATCAATACAAGCCAACTTAAACTCTTGAATTCTCATTCTATTTACTCTCTCAAATTTCATTATTTCTATTTTTTGGTAATCAATGAAAAATCATTTACATTGGGATTTATAACTTTACATGACAAAGGTATATTGTGATTGTGTGAACAGGAGACTCGATATTCACTTGAATATCGATATGCAAAATTGGGAAAACGCTCTGCTTTCTGCTTCCTCACAACATCCCTCTCCACAAGCTTCCCTTCTTTGTTGTCAATCTGAAAAGCTCATCCTGATCTTCAACACAAATCACATTTGCATTAAAATCACTGCCTTTGGTGAGAAGGGAAGCAATTTGTGGAATAACAGGCTTAAATTTAACTAAAGAAACAGCGCATTGCGTACAAGAGCGAAAAGACAACGTTAATCATAGCCTAAGCAACTTTAGTAGTGGGTAATGTGGCTCCTTCGAGGATTTATCAATGCCAGAGAGCTGTTTCCTCGTTGGATCAGATCCTCTGCTGTACTTAACAACGACAGAGGTAACAGATAATCTAATGTTCATCCAGATCTGAAGAAACTAGATCTTACTGTCCAGATCTCATGTCAAACCAGATTGGACTGTCCCCTCCTTCCTAAGATAGTATTTAGTATACTGATTGTGGTTTTGCATGTGCTTGCAGTCTCAGCGCTTAGGCTTCCTGTGTTGAGAAAAAGTCGTATGCTTTTTGCAGTACGTTTTCGCACGTTATTAATTATAGTTTTGTAGAATCTAATGCGAGTATCACTAAGCATTTACATCTCCAGTCTATACTCGAGATTGTATTGTATATCCTGTATGTGGACTATCATCTGATGTCCGAATTTTTAGGTTAGATCAGAGCTTCCACTCCCATACTAATAAATTTCGACAGGCAGGCATTACTCAGTTTCCATGGGTCCTGGTTTTTCTCTTCTATTTATTTAGGTAGAACTTTGCATTGAGGAAGTGTAGTTAGAAACATCAAATCAAAAACAAATACCAAATAAGAAATAAATAAAAAAGAATTTCGCTGCTTTAAATTTGAAGGAAGCTGAAGAAGAGATAGCTTCCAACAATCGTGTTCAGTAGCTATATTATAGGCACCATGCAAAAGGTAGATTGTTTAGAGATTGATAAACAAACACCCGTGTCTGACTTCAGTGCCAATTAAGTCTTACGAAAAAATCAAAACGAAAATCAAAAGAAACCATCTATCTTCTAAATTTCAAAGGGGGTATTTTAGAATTGGGTAATAATGTTAACCGATCATTGTATCATGAAATTTTTAAAAGTAGAATTTCATGTATCTTCTTACGGTTGCTTCGTATTGGCTCTAAGCGGCAGTCTGGTCACCATCAAATTAGGTGCCTGCTGTTGACTCGATTATAGAGCCCATCTTGCAGCATGTTACAATCAGAAACATGCTCCAAGATCGAAACTCAAGTGTGCAACAAAAACGCTATTCCTCAAAAATCATAAGTTAAAAGATCTAAAAAGAAGTAGCAATTTGCTTTTAGCATCTTTGGGGCACATCTTGAAAAATAAGAAAACAAAATTGTATGAGACAGATCTTGAAAAGCCTAGTAATTCAGCAAGCCAAAAAGCGAAAGATTTGTATAAAGGACGATAAAGAATAACTTGTAGATCCAATGAGCAGTGCAGACCACCAGAAAACAAAGAGAGGAACTGTGAATGAGGCGAAATGATTACAGCCAGACTTCATGACGAGTGAATCGAATCAATTTATAGAGATACTGGAGAACCCTAATTAATTGTGCCTATTTTGAAAGTTTTGGGCCACAGAATATAAAGAAAGAAGGCCTACAGAACAGGGCTAGTTTTTGGATGGAAACTTGGGCTTCATTCTAAAGGAGCCGGTGAAAGAAGACAAGTACGAAAATTTGTGACGTTAGTTAGACGTTATGGAGCACGATTATTGATTTTGATGTTTTTTGGGATTGGGAGACGATTTTTCATGTCAGAAAATTTGATGAAAATAAGGCACAAGTAACCAATTATGCCTATTTTGAAAGTTCAAGGGTGATCATTAAAAGTTTATGAGTTAAATTATTAGTGTCCTAAAATTTATCTACGCCTCAAAATTTATAAGTTGTATTTAACCTTAATATAATAATTTCTAAAATTGATTTTCACAATGAACAAATAAATATATTGTGTTTTCACTTTTCAATAGTTATCTTATTCTTTATCAAAGTTTTTTAAATTAAAAATATATCATAGCAGCATTGTCCAAACATAGTGGTCATCATTTATGTCATCCGATTTGATTTATCTATCTGTAGTATATGTTGATGTTAAAAACTTCAACAGTGAGGTTGCATGCAATATCTTCTTTTTACGGGTATTCTCTCGGCCTGAGAATCTACAGAACACAAACAAATAACCTTACAGACAAAGAGAATCGGAGGGGTGATTTTCTCGTCTAAGAGCCTCCTGATGCCTAAGTCGGTATCATGAAGTAATTTTGGCAGAGCTTTCCCTAAGGGAGAATCACTTACCTTGTTTCGTTGTAGATGTGGCATTTATACTTGAATCTTTCGAGAATGATACATATCGAAGAGTTAGGGTGGCATTTAATGTCTTTGTCCCATGAGCTTACATAAAAGGATTGCATTTAATGTTGATATGCCCCTAGTCATGCCGGAAGTGATTGATGCGACCTCTTGGGGGCTGATTTGACGTTTCATCATGGCAATTAAGAAGATGTCACGTGGGATACTACTTTCGGTAATGATGGTGCCTAACACAAGACTAATTGAGCCATTGCGTCAGATCACTTTTACATTGTTTCCTGTCTATACTAGTCGGCGCGGCCCGAGCTCTTTGGAGACCAACCTGGCTAGGTCAACCTCCCTTCCATAGGGGCTCAGGCCCATGAATTCTTTTTCCCAATATAAAAACCTTTGGCGTGACATGTCGCGTGGTGTCATGTCATCGGTAGTTAGGGAATGCCCATAACAGTTACCCCCGATCAAAGATTTGGTGGGTCTTGTCCACCCAAGTCTGAAGAGTCCATTATTCATGATTAATAGGAGCTGCTCCCTAGCAGTTGTTTTGCGCGTGCATATGTGCTATCTCGCCCTTCTTGAACTTCTCAATCAGTTATTCTTTGGAGTAGCAATGATGATAATGTACAGATGTATAAGTGGGAGTGCAAGTGACACGACGCCTGACTCTTCAATGTGTCACATGTTGTTCCCTTAAATTCGCGATGCTTAAGTGCATGAATCAACCCCACCTTGGCCGTTAGATTGATGCAATGGTACATATTGTCCTATGAATCGGAGCCTATAAATAGGTGCCCCCCAATTTTCTTCAACACTTCTACCTTCTGAGAGATTCTGAGACTCTTCACCAAAAAACCCTTTTACTCTCCAGACACAAAGACTATTTTTTTCGCTCGGTGTCGCTTTTCCCATTCTTTCTTCAGCCTTTACCGCCTTTCTAGTTTCATTAGGAGTTTAGTTGTGCCGTCTGGTAGTTTGGTCTCGTATTCTCCCATTCTCTTGTCTTAGGAGACGCCCTAGAGGTTGCTTGTTCTTGTATCGACGCTCACTTTTCGCCGCCGATTTATCGAGGTAAGTTGATTTCCCTTCATTCGAGTCTTTTCCTTTATCCTTGTTTTTCGCTTCCTTTCTTCAGATTTTGATTATGCTTAAAGGTTTCGGGGCAGATTCATAGACTGAAGGGACCATGTCAATGTGTCGATCGAAGCTACAGCCTCTCATGTTGACTCGGGGACCTATGCCGGTCTGAGTGAAGATGATGACCAATGGGGGCTTGACGAATATCCTTCCACTTTGTCCAAAGATGAATTGCGTATGATTCAGAAGGTTTACCACATTCCAGATTATGTTCAGTTGCAACTGCTTGAGGTGCGCGAGAAGGTAAGTTCCCCACATCATTGGGGGGGTTGGATTGTATTTGGCCTCTCTGGAGTGTGGGCTGAGATTTCCTTTACATCCTTTCCTAAGGGAGTGGTTCTCCACAATGGGTATTGCTTTGGTCCAACTTTAACCGAACTCGTGGAGGACTTTGATCGGTTGCTACATGCCTGGAGGTTATACCTCGCGAGGACCATACATTGGACGAGCTTTACTTCATGTTTCCGTTAAAGTCTCCCCCAAGAGTAAGGTCATAGGGGGGCCTCCTCGTGGTCTAGGCTGGTACTACATTAGTGTTGGACTCCGCAGCGAAGCGCCGCGGAATACGTGGTGATATTTTTAAAAAAATTTAAAACGATAAACGATTGCATCGTCGCAGATCCCAAAGACGAAAACTTTTTAATTGAAAAACACTTTTTCGAATCAGATCCATTATATATCTATACATTAAATCTAAGACATGCAAAGATGTGAATTATACCTCTTGTAGTCTATCAAGCATCCTTTCAAACAACGAACTTGTAATCTCACAAATAACAGACTGCGAGATCCACACCAAGATCTTCCAAGTCAATCCACAAATCACTAGCGCGTGTGTGGGCACGTAAAATACATCAAAGACACTTTTCTGTTTATAGATGTACTCAACACATGAGATCTAGAGATTTTGGAGTAACATTATTGCGAGACAAAACTCTGAGAGAATTAGGAAAACTCACTGAGCTTTTTTATTAACATTTAATCACACAACCACACACTGATTGCAGTTGCAGTGCTAAGACCAATAGAATAATATCAATATATATCTTCTAGGTCAAGGCTCATCAAATTTTATAAAGATTTACACAAATTAATATATTATTTACAATTGTGTCGTTGTAGTGGGACTCACTGCAATTGAGCAACACTGCAGTGCCACACGGCACTATAGTGTGCCATGAAGAGTCACACTGCCTCACGACATTGATGACTCACGACATTACTATAGTTTCGTGAGTCGCTACAGAAGTCCATGTCAATCTCTTATTCAAATTCAGTCATTGACATATGACACTCCAATATGCCACGAGATAATTTTTCAAATTTATATTTATTTTAATTAGATAAATATCTTATATTAGTTCATTCAAAATTAACTTATTTAATCTCTAATCAATTATCTCATCTGTTAATAAACTATCTTATATGTTAATTAACATATTAGATAAATCATTATCTCATAATGATTTAATATTATTTAATTTCCTAAATCAAATATTCTCTCCCACTTATCGATCAACATAAAATTAATCGATAAAATTATTTAATTATAATTTCCAAAAATTACATTAAATAATTCTTGATTAATTAATTACATAAAATTATCTCATAATTATATATATGCCCCCAAAATTCAATTTCTATCGCAAGTTAGTCATTTTCTCATATCCTGAAGTATTCACACCTTAAACTGTGTAATATAGATGTGACTTGGAGATCATGAACCTATAATTCTAAGCTCCAATAAAACATATTATTAATTAAACTATTTAATGAAATAATTATATTTATTAATTACATTATTACTCCACTATAAATATGGAATTACACTTTTAATAATTACAGAATATATTTACAGAGTATCTCGTGTAGTCCATTAATATAATCACTTCATGTAGTTTTGTCCTCCAATTATTAGTTCATAAATTAAAGCTGGTGAAAATTATCGTTTTACCCTTCTAATTATCTATTGATCCTTAATCGCTAATCCACCAGTGAATGATCAATTTATAATCGTAGTATAAATTTGAGCTCAACAACCATTCAGTTCTAGAATTAACACTTAACGGAACCAATATATGTTCCATTAGGAAAGGTTGGATTCCAAATCTTGTAAGATCATGTTCTCAGCCATCCATGTCATTGAATCTCCAAAACAAAAGTCACTAGCTTATCTTACAAACAAACCTTAACGAGTGAATCAAAAGATCCAATAGATATGCATAAGAGTTTATGACTACTCAGGATTCAGACTGGTCTATATATGATCATCAATTATGATATGTATAAAATATTTATGATAAGCGGTATGTTAATAAAGATATTAATCCACATCAGTTATGTCCCGTATAATCTAATTATATAAAGTATTTTCATTAAGATATCTATCCACATCAGTGATCCAGATCTAGATCACATGCATTCATAATGTTTAATGAACCGTACTAGCAATCATTCATTAAAAATTTCATACTATTGTGATTTTTTTCATTATCTCTGATCTTAATCCTCTTGTACTTATACAAGATCATAGTCTCATTAACGAATATAGAATTTTCAAATATTTATATATAAATTATTCAATAATAATTCAAAAGAACAATTATAAAAAAAATATAATTTCATTAATTACATATTAAAAATGTCTAATCACATACTTTGAGAGCACTATGCCCAACAATCTTCCACTTGTCCTAAAATAAATGTGACATCTCTCTCGACCTCATACTGCGTACATGACCCTTAAATAACTTCACAATATGTGTCTTGGTAAAATGATCAGTCAAGTAATGATCTGACATTATCTTCATAAAAGTCATATCCTCTTGATGCACGATCTTTCTTACAAGATGATATTTTCCTCTCAATGTGCTTGCGCCTCTTGTGACTCCTTGATTCTTTGAAATTAGATATCGCCCCACTGTTGTCACAATACAGGATCAATGGCTTGTCCATATCTGAAACTACTTCCAGATCAGTATAGAACTTCCTGAGTCATTCTGCTTCTTTCGCAGTTTCACAAGCCGCTATATATTCGGTTTTCATAGTGGAATCTACAATACTTGATTGTTTAATACTTCTGCAAACTACAGCTCGCCCACCTGCTATGAATACTTATCCAGACGTCGACTTTTGACTTTCCATATCTGATTGATAATCTTAATCAGTATATCCAGTGGGGTTCGGGTCTCTATCTGAATAAACAAGTATATAATTTCTCATTCTTCGAAGATACTTGAGAATGTGCTTCACTGTAATTTAATTTTCTAAACCAGGATTTGATTGATAACGATTGATAATTCCTATTGCATTACAGATGTCTGGTCACGTACACAATATCACATACATGAGACTACCAACAGCCGAAGCATAAGTAACCTTTTTCATATCTTCTTCCTCATGAGTTGTCTTAGGGCACTGTTCCTCAGAAATTTCAATTCCATGTCTGGTCGGTAGTTGACATTTCTTTGAATTTTTCATAGAGAATTTCTCTAGCACTTTATCAATATAAGATGCATGAGAAAGTGCGAAGAGCTTATTCTTTCTATCCCATAGGATTTGGATGCCTATAAAGATTGGAAGGACAACTGGTTCGTGATCTCTGGGTTTTGGGATGGCCTTCCTGGAGATTCAGAGTTTGTGCATTCTTCAAAGACCTGATTTTTTGTTTCAAGTGGATTTGTATTTGGATCCTCCGGTGGACGTTACGACCGATCTTCCTATCGAAGTATTTTGGAGGATTTTAGTTCGAGAGTTTAAGTTTTGAAGGGCCCACTGATCTTCTTATCGTATGAGTCTAATCCTCAGTCATTTTTCTTCCTTTGTCGTTACTATTATCATTTTACCTGTTGTAACGCGATTCCATCTATGCTGAAACAGCCAGGGATGATCCTTCTCCAAAGAACCAGAGAAAAGAGATCAATCCCTCCAAGGTTGAAAAAATGGATGAGCTCCAAGCTAAGAAGTTGGAACAAACAAAAGGGAAGGCGGTTCCTTCAGCGCCTCATCTGCATGTCCCTTAGCCTAAGGCGCCGAGGATGTTACCACCAGCTCCACCTCTCCCTAAGTCTGTTAGAAATTTCATAGACGAGCCAGTTCCTCATTCTTCAAGATAGGGTTCGCCCTAGACTGGCGGAGCTTAAGGGGCTTCTAAGAGCTCCTCTTAGTCTCCTCAACTTCATACTTCGTCTCAGCGGTAATCATTTGGGTGCGCGAGACGTCTTCTCCTCAAGCTCAAGGTTCTACCGTGTTTGGCTCTGACCAATAGGTGTCTCATACTGGCCAGAAGCACAAGATCCTAATGTCTTTGAAAGGGGCCGACCAACATGACATCCATACTGATCTCAAAATTAAGTGGCCAGGGTGTTGGACTGGTGGTCCATACACGTCAATCTTAAGAGGGGAATCAGTCTTCTCGAGGGGTCTGAGGCGGGGCTTTCTAACGGCTTCATGGAGCACACCTTTGATGTAAGTTCCAACTCTTTCTTAACTTTTCATTCCTACTTCCATGTCTAATTAATGACCTGATTTCTTATTTATTTTTTCTTTTTGTAGATCCTGACGTTTTAATGTAGCAATGCTAGCACATCTTGGTCATTGTGAGGACCAAGCCCTAGATGATGCACGTACATCCTATTGGGTGGAGGCTGTGCTTGATGAGAGGACAAGGAACTTCAACTCTTTTCATCATACTTATGACAAGATTTAGACGGAGTTTGACAGACTTAGGCATCTCGAAGGGAAGTTTGCTCGTTTTGATAGGGAATTGGGCCAGGCTAAAGCGGAGGCCATTCGATCTGTTGGTTCCCGTAAGAACCTTGAAGCATAACTTTCTGATCGGGAGAGGGTCGTGTCTAATCTTCAGCAAAAAGAGAACATCTTGATGGACAAGACCTGACTTTTGGATGATAGGCTTGACCCGACGGTCTTCATAATAGAAGAGACATTTGGTGATAAGCTTGTGCTTGTTTGGAGGGATCATCATAAATGATTAAAGTGTGTTGTTTACGGTACATAAAACATTCAGCCAAAGGTGCTAATTTGCTTTGTGTTATGAGAGCTATCGTGATGAGGTGGTCGGTAATCATCATGAGTGGGACTTGAACTTTGTCAATTGTCCTCTAGATCCTCTGCCTACTCCTGTGGACTTGAAGTATGAAAGGGCGATGGTGCCTAGTGCTCACAAGGGACAAAAAGATGTTGGGATGCTGCGTTCTCCTCTTTCCCGGCCATATAGGCCCATGTCCCCTCCTGTCTCTCTTGGGCCTCATAATTTGTCACGGTCATATGCTTTTGTAGAGCTTGATGTGGAGGTCTGTCCTGCTTTACCTCCGGGTCATCCTGATGAAGAGGCCTTTCCCTCACCGCCAGAACCTGTCATTGTTGTTGACTCCGTCGAGGCTCCCCTGGCTCCTACTACCAATGTTGTTAAGGCTCTGACTGCCCTAGCCTGTCAGTTTCTTTGTTACTTGTAGCTTTCTCCTCTTCTCTCCCTTTTCTTTTTCTTCTAACAAATTTTTTGAATGAGAAAACATCTTTTTGTTTAATGGTTTTGTCCCTCTTCTTGCTTTAATCTGTATGAGCTGAGCGTTTGATCTAATATGTATGAACATTTTAGTTCTTTTTTTATCTTACTGCTTCGCCATTTTCAGTTTTGAACATCCTTAGAAATGCTTGCTAACCTAAGTCGTAGGGTTATCTTGATCTTTGAACTCAACTAAGCCTTTTTATTTTCCTCCCAGTGGGTTGCCCCTCTGAAGGAGGTCGCGTTGAATAGCCTTGTCGTAATCTCTGGGAGTTGTTTGCGTTGCCTTCTGCGGGAGGTTTGTTCGAGCAGGCCTGTTTCAAACTACCATGTTTGGCATTTACTTGGGTACCCCTGCTGTGATCGAAGTTTCTTTCCCGTTTAGTGAGTAAGAGAACACAAGCGTGATTTCCTTTTTCCTTTAACGGTTAATCGGGCATTCCTGCTCAGGTGAACCATGCCACATCTTCCTTTTGTAAAGTTCAAACCAAGCATTCATGCTCAGTAAATAGCCCTTTTTCCTTAGACATTTGGTTAGTCATCCTCTGCTCGGGTAAAAGCCTTTCCTTTTTCCTTATGGAGTTCTATTGGGCGTCTCTATTTTGACCGGATCTCCTTTCCCGTCTGGTGAGCGAGAGCACTCCACCAGACATCACTTTTTCCTTGATGAGTCTAACCAAGTATTTCTCCTCTGGATAGAGCTCGTTTGCCCATTTGACGAGCTAGAGCGCTCCACCATACATCACTTTTTCTATGAGGAGTCTAGCCATGCGTTTATGCTCTGACTAGTGCTCATTCTCTCGTCTAGCGAGCTAGACGCTCCACCAAACATCATTTTTTTCTTGAGGAGTCTAATCAAGCATTTTTTTCTCTGACTAGAGCTTATTTTTACCTTCTGGCGAGCTAGAGTGTTCCACCAAACATCACTTTTTCCTTGAGGAATCTAGCTAGTTATTTCTACTCTAACTAGAGCTCATTTTCTTATCTTGCGAGCGAGAGTGCTTCACCGGATATCACTTTTTCCTTGAGGAGTCTAACCAGGCATTTCTGCTCTAATTAGAGATTATTTCCCCATCTGGCGAGCGAGAGCGCTCCACTAAACACCATTTTTTTCTTGAGGAGTCTAGTCATACATTTTTACTTTGATTAGAGCTCATTTTCCCGTCTGGCAAGCTAATGCGCCCCACCAGACATCACTTTTTCCTTGAGGAGTCTAGCTAGACATTTATCTGACTACAACTCATTTTCTTATCTGGAGCACTAGAGCGCTCTAACATACATCATTTTTTTCTTGAGGAATCTAGCCAAACATTTCTGCTCTAACTAGAGCTATTTTTCCCGCTGGTGAGGTAAAACACTTCATCAGACATCACTTTTTCCTTCGATCCCTACTATGTTGGCAAACATGCTTTTTATTAATAAGCTCCACTTAATTGCAGGGCTCTTTTTTCTTTTCCCCTTTGTTGTTACCTAGGGGGTGAAGTTGCTGCTCGGGCGGGTTCCTTCGTCGCTATTGATTCCTTTAACTTGAAGGTTACCGTGTAACATTCCCTATACATCTTTTGGTCGCCCTTCCTAATCCTACACATGAAGGGGTAGAGAACTTCATGATCCCATGGTTCATGGAGGGACACCCTTGAAGTTATGGATGGCAGATCTGTCGAGAATGACGTTTTATACCTCACTGCACCTCGCTATCATGAACTGGACCAACTTGGTAGAAAGCCATGGAGTTGTGCCTAAGGTCACGGGGAGCTCCATCATGTCGTGAGCCCCCTGAATCCTACCAAGGGAGCAGAGCATGGGTGGGATTGTTTAGGATCTAATCTCATTTGTACGAAGGTATAGTAATTCAGTATTGGTCTCAACATCCCTATCCACTTTTGGGCGGGCCCGCTAAGCGTTAAGCGGAAAAACTTACACATTAAGAGCTTTGGGATGTGGTGTACATCCATCAAGACCTTGAAGATTTCCAAGTTCTCGAAGGGGCCTTTGGTCCCATCATAAAGGGTGATAGAGGGCACATTGGATTTACATGGAAAATGAGAGTTATATCCGTGGGTGGCTAGGAAGGTCCTTGTTGGCAAAAGGTCGCTACAGTATAGGTGATGGCCATCATGTCTTTCCTTAATTTCCTGACCACATTGGAGAGTGAGCCCACTGTCTTTTTTTTCGTTGCGTGACCAGCGTGTTAGGTCTCCCCCTTCATCTTGGACTTCTTCGAAGTAGGACGAGGATGTCAGACTCATCCTGTCTTTATGGGTGAGTAAATGGTCTCAAGTGTTTTAGAGAAAAATATGGTTTAGTTGTCTTTCCCACATATGGCGCCAACTATTGATGTCGAACTTCAACAGTGAGGTGGCATGCAATCCCTTCTTTTTGCGGGTATTCTCTTGGCCTGAAAATCTATAAAACACAAACAATGAACCTTAAAAAAGAAGAGAACCGGGGGTGGGGGTGGGGGTGGGGTTTCCTCCCCTAAGGCCTTTGATGCCTAAGTTAGTATCCTGGAGTAATTTTAGCAGAGTTTTCCCTAAGGGAGAATTGCTTAACTTGTTCCGTTGTAGATGAGGGTATTTATACCTGAAGTCTTGGAAAATAACGTGTGTCGAAGAAGCTTTTGTGAAGTGGTGACCCTTTCTCAATTTGACGAGTTAGTGGTGGCATTTAAATCCCTATCCTAGTGTAAAAATATTTGGCGTGACACGCCGCGTGATGCCACGTCATTGATAGCAAGAGAATGCCCATAACAGCATATATAAATGTGGTTAAGAGGGGAGAAATGTTTTTGGACGAAATTGTTGTTACCACTTCTTGAAATTCCTTAATTACCATTCATTAATCTTAAAATTACATATTATTGAAAGAAAATTGTTAACAACTAATTATACAACTTAAATTCAATTACGATAACATGTATGAAATGAAAACAAAAGCATGAATAAAAGTTAAAAAATAATCAAATGTAAATTTATTAGGTAAAAACATAAAAAAAGTCGAGTTTGAAGCATTTGTATATATATAAACGAAATCTAATATGCTTTTATGAATTCTACAAAAAAAATGCTCTATATTATTTCTTTTTGCACATATGTAGGTACTCTTTCATTTTGTAGAATACTACATTAATAAAATTTGTATTGTTTAACTCATAGCATGCATCCCAACTCTTAAAAATTATTATATTAAAAAAATATTATTTTAATAAATATATCACATCATAATTAACATATTGGTTCGAGATTTTTTTGAACAACATGCAAGAATTGGTTATTTGTGTGTTATTTTTTGACAAACATTGCCCCCATTATTTCATTAAATCATGTAATTACTCTTCAAAATCGTTAAGATTAAATATTAATATTGTCTGTTTACTACTTTTTTCATCTGTTGTAATATTACATAAAAGTATTTTATATTGTTAAGTTTTTTCGCATACACTACACATATTAAAAATATTTTATCAAAAAATATATCATGCTGTAATTTTACATTTTTGTTCAAAATTTATTCATATCATGTTTCAGTTTCATCACTATAATTTAATTTATCAAGTGAACAAGTTAAAAATAGAGAATTATATATATGGTCACTATAGTTTAGACCAAATTTTAATTTCATCATTATAATTTAATTTTACTCAATCACATCATCAAAATTCGTAGAATGTTTCAATCTCATCACTCATACATATTTCATTAAAAGACTTAAGGTTTTACTGACTGTGGGACACATTTTTTACACGTCTCTTCCACATGAGCAAAAAGTAATTACACATTAGATATTTGCTAGAATTTTTTATATCATCTTCCCCCTTTAAGTTCTTTAATAAAAATTATACCTCGGGTTTCTCCCAAGGAAAACACATGACCAAGTAGTTTCTTCTTCTCTATCACTTTCTCAGTTTGGAGTTTTCTCCATTTCATTAGACTTTACGCCAATCTAGGACCACCATCGACAATTCACATAGCATTTTACTTGAAGATTGTAAAAGAAGGTAACAACTGATTCTCCTTAGGACCACATATGAAAGGGTATTGATTTGGTTATTCTATTTTGATTTTGGGGGGTTTTGAAAATCTGATTTAGGGTTTTGAGAGGACGAGTTTCTTTGCTGATAGTTTTCTTTAACTGGTTACGGTTTAAATATGGTTTGATGTTTTCAAAAATGTGGTTTAGGGTTTCAAAAATCTGATTTTAGGGTTTTGAAAATCTAGTTTTAGGATAAATTTTGGTAAAATATGGTGTTGAAATTCTGTTCAAATGTTATGTTTTGTTTGGACCAATTTAAAATCTATTCAAATGTTCAAAAATCTGCTGAGATGTTATGTTATTTTTGAAAGTATGTTATGTTAAAACCTCGGGGGCATGTTGCCTCTGCTTTTTTAGCCTTTCTATTTGGACCAAGTTTCCATTTAATTTGAACAAATCATAGAAAGCCTACAACTTTATGCGTTAGCCTTTATGCTTTAGGTTGAAATTGAAACTTATTATGTTTTGGATAAGTTTTGCCTTTCTGTCTTAGGCTGAGATTGAAACTTGTTTTTACTGAAATATTTGTTCTACATAAATTTGTTCTATATAATCCGGATAATCTGTTCTGGATAATTTGTCTTAGCCTTTCTGTTTTAAGCTACTTATTGTGTTTCAGTGATCTGAACTGATATTACATGGTTAAAAACCAATGATTTATGATTATCTCTACTAATTGAGTATCTATGCATCAATTTATATTCATGCCTAAGAGTATGTTTGTGTTTAGCCTTATTAAAATAGCGCACTTACTCAACTATTATACTAGAGTTATGGGATTTTAGATCTGATTACAGGTCTACTAACTCTAGTCTTAGGGTTATGTTTTCTGATTGAATGATTTTTATGCTTTTGTTTTATCATGTAGTGACGGATTTAGAATTATTCTAGATAGGTTTCCATTACAATAGATAATTTGAATGGAACCTTACTAAATACCTAAGGGGTGTAATTAAAACCACCGAGAATTATGATCCATATATTATGAATCTGATAAAGTTGGAGGATATCATAGCTTTGGCAGAGGTTTATGATCATTCAAGTTTTTATATTGTTGTCCCTGGTGAAGAATTTAATGAAGGTTTAGTTAAGATAGTTAATGATATAAATGTGATTAATGCAATGAAACTGGTTCTTCCAACTAAGTTAATTCATGTATATGTGGAGCGTAATACTCAAATTGGGTTGGGTCTAGAAAATGAAGAACATGATACTGAAGTAGATATTGGTGATAGTGTTGGGCATATTGCCTTCAAATCATGTGTTTAGACTTTTTTAATTTTAAATTAATGAAATTATATTTTTCTTATAATCGTTCTTTTAAAATATTGTTGATTAATATATATATATATATCTCTGAAAATTTCATATTCATTAACGAGACTATGATCTTGTATAAGTATAAGGGGATTAAGATCATAAATAATGAATAAAATAGTCCATACTATATTAAAATATGAAATCTTTGATATATGGTTGCTAGCACAATTCACTAAGCATTATGAGTGCATGTGATCAAGATCAAGATAATTGATGTGGATAGACATATTAGTGAATGTACTTTATATAGTTTGATTACATAGGGCATGACTGATGTGGATTAATATCTTTATTAACTTACCGTTTATCATAAAAAATTAATACACATCAAAACTGATGATCATATGTAGATCAGTCCAAATCCTGAGTAGTCATGAACTCTCATGCATGTCTATTGGATCTTTTGATTCACTCGTTAAGGTTTGTTTGTAAAACATGTTAGTGACTTTGTTTTGGAGATTCAATGACATAGATGATTGTGAACATGATTTTATCAGATTTGGAATCCAAGCTTTCCTAATGGATTATATATTAATTTCATTAAGTGTTAATTCTGGAACTGAATGTTTATTGAGCTCAATTTTATATTACGATTATTAATTGGCCATACGCTAGTGAATTAATGGTATTTAAAGATCAATAGGTAATTAGAAGGGTAAAATGATAATTTTGACTAGCTCTAATTTACGAACCAATAATTGGAGGGCAGAACTACATGAACTGATTATATCAATGGACTAAACGAGAAGACTCTGTAAATATATTATGTAATTACTAAGAGTGCAATTTCATATTTATAGTGAAGTAATAATGAAATTAATAAATAAGACTATTTATTTAAAGAACTTAATTAATAGTCACTTATGTATTATATAGTTTAGAGTGTGAATATTTCAGGATGTGAGAAAATGACTAAGTTGCAATAGGAATTAAAATCTAGGGCAGATATATAATTATGAGATAATTATATATAATTAATTATTGTTTATTGTTTTTCTTGGAGATCATCATGACCATTGCATTGTGCTGAGTTGTCAGATCAATTGATTCTTGGACACTGGCATTTTGCCAAAGACAAATTCATTTGTTTACTGGTCAATTCGAGTCTTGTTCATTATCACTAGGATCAATACTTTTGAATAGGACCTTCAATTGCTGAGGGGTAATTGATCTCTTTAGATTTTTTATTTAATTTGGTGACTTGACTCTGCAGGTGATTCAGAGCCTGGTTCATTATTATCTTCTGAAAGGAGAAGTAGAATTAGTTTTTCCTCTAATTTGAGTTTGGGCTTGGTGGTCTTTGATTTACCCTTTGAATAGGGTTTGGACTAAAGATTTGATTTGGGTTTAGAAGAATTTGGATTAGATATTTTTATTTGTGGAGCTAGGTCAATGGGTTCATTAATTTTTAATGGAGCTTGGATGAAAGGATTTGCAAGTCTCATATTGGGATAGGTACTTGCAAATTTATAATTGATGGATGCAATAATTTTCTGGGTATTTTAACATAATACTCTCTGGTGAAAGTTCCTTTTTAATCGAGTATTGCCATTTCAAAATCCAAGGTATTTTGTATTTTATTGAAAAACAAAGTATTTGGGGAAATAAAACCTCAATTGGTGAGGGCTTTGTAAACCTTTAAAAATATTTTGAACCATTGTTGTAACTCAATTGGAAAACGTTCTAAGGCAAGACCATGAATGGACCACCATTTTAAGAACCATCTTGGAAAATCAATTTTGCAATTGTTGTCAAAATTTAAGAATAAAAAATGAGAGAAATCACTATTCTGATGCAAGAAAATATTGTGCCATGCATCAATATAGTCAAAATAATTATATTATTTTTTGTTTAAAATTGTTTTGAAATTTGAAGGATGGATTCTCCAATCCTCCATAGTTATGATTCTGAGGATAAAGAAAGAATAGTAAATGATTCTTTCTTCAGGATTTTTGATTGGTCTATTTTTTATGGATTCTGTTTCTAAGAGGATGTCTCTGTAAAAACTAAGGGTTTTGTTATCATGTCCAGGAACATAGTGGAATTTAGGAATGAAATGGGTTTTGGCAATTTGGCTAGGATCCTTCAAATGAGCAAATAGAGGCTCAATATGAAAGAGATTTTTACTGGCCATTTTTGGAAATCAAATGATGAATTCTTGTATTTTGAAATTAATTGAGCATCGAAGGATATTGAGGATGGGTCAAAATGGTTGATTGATTGGTGATTGAGTCTTTTGGATCCAAGCATTGTTGATTGAGCTTGGTTTGGAGTAGAAGACTCCTCTTTGATTTGGGCCTTAAGGGCCAATTGTTGAGTCGAAGATTTTTCTATTTTTGAAACATTTATCATATATTTTGAGAAAGTGATATTGATTCCTTTTATCGAGAATTTCACAGCATGCTTATGACAATTTTGAAATTCATTAGGCATGATGAAGAAAATTCCTTTTAGTACCAAAAGCTCTTTTATTGTCTTATTTGAAAATTCAATTTTAGAATTTACTTGTCTCAATAGATTTTTAGTTAAAATTTCATTATAACATATTTCATTATTTTTGGAAAAACCTATTTTCATACTTTTCTTATACCATTGAATTAATGTTGTATTGAAGTCATACTTCAACCCAGCATGTTCTAAAATTTCATCCAATTCATCGATCCAGTCATTTATTGGACATTCAAATCCATTATGACCATAATTAATAGATGGAAGTTTTGGACAAAAAGCTATTGTCTTGTCATTGAACTTCTTGATTTTAAAACAATTTTGATTAAATACTCTGGCCTTTACCTTCCCATATTGTAGTAGGTCATGTTTCTTAAATTGCCCTATTGTAGAGTCTTGGTATGATTTCCTGCAAAAGATTACAAGTAAGGAGGTCATGAATTTGATTATTAATACATTGTAAAAATTAAATACTGAAATCAAAATTGCTATAAATAGATTGTTACCTGGCAAAACTTTGTTTGGGAGGAATCTCGAAACATATTTTACAGATTCATAATTAATTAAAATAAATTTTTGATTTAATAAGGTAAATTGTATGAGATAAATTTTAAATTCTAGAAATCTATATTTTGATTGAAATAATTTGATTCTTTTTGCAAAGATAATTAAAATGTTTTGTTTTATTATCTTGACAAATAATTCAAAGTATTTCCAGTCTTGTTTGTTAAATTTAAAGGAAATGTTATTAATGTAAACAATCAACAATTTCAACCAGTATTGTTTACTAAGGATGCAGTCAATTAAGAATTGATTAAAGAATTCTATCATTATTTTCTGAAATTTACTTGGAGCAATTTTAAAATCAAATAGTATTATTTTTCATTTATAATGAACAAATATAATTTTGTATTTATCAATCTTATTTATCTGGATTTTCCAAAATCCAGATTTTATGTCAAACTTAGAGAATGTAACAGCTTCTCTAAATCTGTTGATTAAGTCCCTTTTGTTTATTAGATATTTTATCCATTCCAAAAACAAAGAATTCTTTGTTCAAAGATTGAATCTTGAAGAACAATATCTTGAAGATGTTCCTCAATCTTTTTGGATTTAAAAACAGAAAAAGAAATAAATTTTAATTTAATAGGTTCATTCATAGGATAAGTAATTATCCCATCATACTCTATTGTAAAAGGACACAACAAAGAAATGAATGGTAAACCTATAATTGTTTTATCAATCATATTTTTTAATAAGACGAACGATGTTTTAAAACATACATTGTCTTGACAATTATGAACTTTGAGTATTTCATATTTGATATATATATGTGTACCATTGGCAGAAGACAAAGATTCTTTTATATTCTTGAAGTACTTGGGAGGAGCTAGTCCTTTCTGTATACAATTCAAATCTACTCCAGAATCAATAAGAGTCATTGTTGTGAAATCAGAATCTCGAATTATTATTCTGACCATTATATATCATTTCTTGATTTTGATATAATTAAGTGTTTGGATAAAATTATCATTATTTTGATTGTTGATAATAGGTTCTTCAACCTTATTAATTGAAATTGAGAATCTACTAGGTTCTCCTAGTTTACAAGATTCATGAATTTTAATTAAACTTTTTATTAAAAGATTTAATTTTAATATTTTTAATTTCTTTCTGAAGTTCATGTAGGATAACTTCTTTTTTCTTTCCTTTACCCATATTGAATTTTTAAGGGTTTGCGAAAGTCTTTAGACTTAGTACTTTCTTTTAAAATTACTCTCCTAAGTCTTTCTAGGAATTCTGAACTTTTAGTTTTGCTATTTAAATTCAACAAGAGATTTTCTTCTTGTTCTTTATTTAGAACATTAGATTTTTGACAACTATCCTTACACCCCATATAGATGTTAGGAGAATTATTGTCATAATGGCTAGATTTTGAGGATTCAGGGTATTTAAATTCTCCTAAATCATCACTATCACTTTCATAGTTTTCTATAAACTCTGTGATTCTAAACAATTCTTATTTTTTTTTATTAGAGATTTTTAGTTGATTAATTCTGTGTTTAACTTGACAAGTTTTAGAGAAATGACCATTTGGGCCATATTTAAAATACTTAAGTTTATTTTTATCAAAAGAATATTTATTGTGTTTTCTTCTATAATAAATTTTATTCTTGGAGTAATGTTTTTTATTATTTGAAAAATGTTGGTTAAAAATCTTATGCTTATTCTTATGGTACTTTCTCCTATCAAGCTTGTGAGGCCTTCTAGGGTTTGAATGTGAACTTTTCTTAATAGGGGATAAATCATATTGCTCACAAGAATTGCCTAATTTATATTCTATAGCTCTATTTTTCATATTAATGCATATTTCAAAATCTTCCTTTTGTATTGTAGTAATAATCATACCATATGTAAGACTATCATAGTCTATGTTTCTTAGGTTATTACTAAAGATTTTTCTTATTTTGTGTGTTAAAATTGGTAATTTATTAATAATTTTTTCTTTCCAAGAGGGTTGATTGTTATCATCCCTTGACATTATTTTGGACAAAAATATATTTTTGTACCAGTGGATTTTACTTAGGGCTAGACACCTAAGTTTGTTATATTGATTATGGATATGTGAAGTAATATTACTCGACATTCCAATGAAGTATTTAACTATTGTGTAGAGAAGTGTATTGGTAGCACTAGGTATTGTTTCCAGATTTTCTTCAATATTTAGTGTTCCTTCAGCATTAATCTTTATTGCTAAAAGGATGTGCTTTTTAGATTCTTTTGTGAGATAATTTTCCGGTCAGGAACGTAGCATTCCAGTGAATCCTGTGACTAAAAGATTGATTACCTCATTGTGAAGTAAATTGTGTGTGGTAATGTAGCTGTTAGCTATCATTGTCATGTGCTGAAATTTATTGAGAACTTCCTGCTCAGAAAATCCATCAATATTCCATTCGTGTAATTTATCTGTAGAACCAGAAAATTGGTTAGCTAAAGAATTTTTAGAAATTTGAATATCAAGAGGAATAGGCTTTTTAGGCCATTTCCTTTCTAATTTATTAAATTCTAAATTTCTATGTGATTCTTCAATATTATGAATGTTTAAAGATTCACTTATCGTGGATGATTCATATGTGGATTCTGACCTATGATTTTCTAAATCTAAATTATTATGTTGATTAATTACCTTTAATTCATGAGGTATATTATTAATAATCTTTTCAGATTTAATTTTAGATGATTCTAAATTTTTAATTGACTCTTCAATATTATTAATGTTTGAAGATTCACTCATTGTAGACGAATCATAGGTGGACTCTGACCTATGGCTATCTAGATCTAAAATATTATCTTGATTTATTAGTTTTAATTCATGAAGTAATTTATCAATCTGTTTATTGAGGGGAACCATATTTGGAGTGGTTTTGTCCGAAAGAATTATTAACGATCTTTCTTCTAGAGATTCACTAGATTCAGGTTTATCATCAACTTTATTTTCAATTTTTTCTAATTGCTTACCTATTGTAATTAGACTTTGATTGTTGTAATTGAGTTGTTCAACTAATTTTTTATTTGATTCTTCTTCCTTTGAAATCTTGAAAGGAGAAATAGTGATTAAAGAATTTCTATGGTTAATGTCCTCATAGGATGATTTTTTAGTTTCAAAACATTTTAACGTTTCTTCAACTTTTTTAACGTTTGAAGATTCATTAATTGTGATAGATTCATAGGTTGACTCTAGCCTATGGTTTTCTGAATTTGAACTACTGTCGTCTAATTCTTGAAGTTTATTATTAGTAAGGTTTTCAAATTCTGAACAATTATTTTGATTATCAATCATACCAGAATAAGATGATTCATTAGTTTTTAAATTCTTTAATGTTTCTTTAATATTTGAAGATTTATTAATTATGGAATATTCATAGGTGGGTTCTAACCTATGAATTTTTAATTCAAAGATACTGTCGTGGTCACTAACATTGACAAATGATTTAATTTCTAAATCTTTAGATTGTTCCTCAATACTATTTGAAGGTTCATAGGATTTTGACCTACAAGATTCTTTCATTTTATGTTTTGAAGAATTATGAATTATGGATGGCTCATAGGTTGATTCTAACCTATGGTTATCTAATTCTGAGACATTATCTCTTAAAGATTTTAACCTTCTAAGTATTTCTTCATCAGGAGTTTTCTCATAATGAGGTTGGAAAGGTTTAATGAAATCTTTATTAGGTTGAGAAGTTTTATGATTAATTAGGATCTTTTCAGGTGGTGGATGACTGACAGTTACCACACTGGAGTCTTCCTTGACCCATTTAGATTTGAGAATTATTTTAATAGTTTTCTCATAAATATCTTCGACATAATCAAGGAAAAATATGTTAACTTTATATTTTTGCATGAATGCCTTCCATTCAGCAAGTATGATTTTTATTTGATCCATATTATATGAATCTTTGAACCTATTACGTCTATTAAGATTGGCTGGGTCATCATTGTGTTTATTTAGACTTGCCCAATCTGGTTTGTATTCTTGCTGTAGAATATTTGGATTAAATTTTTTATAATCTTTTAATTTTTGTTTTGATTCTTTAATCCTAAAATCTTGATCATTATTAATAGATAATCCAGAAAAGGAACTCTTAGGGGTACTAGACTGGTTATACTCTCTAACTTTAGAATTAAAAGATTTGTAATTAATTTTATTAGATTGTTTATTATTAAGGTTTGTATGAGTTTCTTGGAAACTTATTCCTTTAGATTCTAAACCTTTAATTTTTAAAAATTTTAATTCTTGCTCTATTTGAATCTTAAAGGATAATTTAGAATTGGAATTCTTATTTTTATTGGGTATGTTCCATACCCTATCATTTACTTGATTAAAGTCTTCAAAATGATTTTCTTGATCATCTGAAAGGTATTCGAAATGACCATTCTGATCATCTGATGGGTATTCAAAATATTTATGATCTACTTGATCATCTGCAAATTTAAAATATTCATCATCCACTATGTTGGATATTGAAGATATTATACACCTAATGCTACTAGAAGAACTACTTCTAGATAACCCACTCATTGCTCAAAATAACTAAATTATTCCTATTATCGAGAATTTCATATTGTATTTTTTGTTACTAACCTTGTGGTGACTTCTACAACCTTCTATTAGGCTTCACTCTTCTCCCTTTCGCCTCTACAACCACCCTACCCTCGGGATTTACGTATCTAAGAGGTCTTACCTAGGTCCCTGAAGCTAACCAAATAGAAGCTGATACGTCAGCCTCTGATAAACAGATTCACAGATTAGGTAAACAAATAATACATAGAAATAATCAATTGTAAGAATAACCAGCCGCTTGGGCGGAGAAAAAGATTATATATCAACAATTATTCATGTAAGCAAAGCAGTAAACAATATTATCAATAACCAGCCATAATAGGCGGTGAACAGTTCAATTAAGCAGATAAGTAGAAACAGTAAATGAACAGTAATTATATATCAGCAATTATTCATTTACTATTTCTACTATCTGCTTAATGAACTGTTCACCGCCTATTATGGCTGGTTATTGATAATATTGTTTACTTATTTGCTTACATGAATAATTGTTTATATATAATCTTACTCTCCGCCCAAGAGGCTGGTTATTCTTACAATTGATTATTTTTCTGTATTATTTGTTTACCTAATCTGTGAATCTGTTTATCAGAGGCTGACGTATCAGCTTCTATTTGGTTAGCTTCGGGGACCTAGGTAAGACCTCTTAGATACGTAAATCCCGAGGGTAGGGTGGTTGTAGAGGCGAAAGGGAGAAGAGTGAAGCCTAATAGGAGGTTGTAGAAGTCACCACAAGGTTAGTAACAAACAATACAATATGAAATTCTCAATAATAAGAATAATTTAGTTAACTAAGCAATGAGTAGATTATTTAGGAGTAATTCTTCTAGTAGTAACAGGTCAACAATAACCTCAATACCTGACATAATAAATGATGAACACATAGAATTAACAGATGATCAAGTAGATCATAGGGTATGGAATATACCTAAAATCATCAATAAAAATATCTATAAATCAACATGGTCTGTTGCTTCTTTCAAGCCTCGGCATCATGTAAAAATAATTGAAAAAATATATATGCTCTTGGAAAAGAGCATGAAACATGTCAATTACTTTCCTCTGATGCAATAAAGCATCATATTCAAGAATGATATAATTTCCTTCATTTTGGTTTAGTCCAGATTGGAGTGAAACCACTCACGAGAAGAGGCCTAAATACCTCTGTCTTATTAGCCTTGCGAGATGCAAGATTTACAAATTTTAATGATAGTATATTGGGTTTAATTGAATCTTCACTTTGTAATGGTCCAATTCATTTTGATTGTTTTCCTGATCTATCTGTAAGTTTAGCAGATCCTCATATTTTAAAATCATTAACTTTAAATATTAAAACTAGTGGTTACCAAGTCCTAGAAGGTACTCAGCCTCTAGCCTTAATTTTTAGTATACATTACAAAGTAACCAAAACTAATATGAACTTCCAAGCCATCAATATGAGTCCAAAGAATCAAACTCTATTAATACAATCTCCATCAATAGGAGTCCAAAGAATCAAACTCTATTAATACAATCTAGTTAAAGTAATGCAAATATTAGAGTTCCTAAAACAATTAGGTGGATTGAAATTAATTTACCAACAGATTGGCTTTTAACTAATGAAAGTCAACTGACCCAAATTTAAAGACCAATTGAAGATGTAGATTACATCCAGCAGTACATGGATGGTACTGTAAAAATTAACATTCAATCATCTTCTAATCCACAAATTAGGGAATATAGTCAGTCTAGTACTCCTAGAAATTCCTTTTCTGAATCATCCGTTGTTAATAATCAAAGTTTTAGGATTCAACACTTAGAACAAGAATTAAAGAAATTACAAATTAAGAATTTAAAACTTAAAGGCATAACCACAAATTCTCAAGTTAGTCAGCCAGTCTTTGATAATAAGTCTGAACAATATGATGAAACTGAAGCACCCACTAGATCAGATTTCCAAGGAAGCCTTAATTCTGTCAATCCTCAACTCTTAGTTCTCAATATAGGAACCTTGAGCCAAGAGTATAATCCAGATTGGGAAAGTCTAGCCCAACATAATAATGACCCAAATAATCTAGATAGACGTAATAGGTTCAGAGATTCGTATGATATGGATCAAAGAAAAGTCATATTTGCTGAATGGAAGGCATTCATGCAAGAATTTAAAATTGATATATTTTTTCTAGATTATGTTGAAGATATTTACGAAAGAAATATCAAAGTAATTTCGAAGTATAAATGGGTTAAGGAAGACTCTAGTGTAGTTTCTACTAGTCATCCTCTTCCTGAGAAAATTATGATTAATCATAAAAATTATTTAATCACTGCTTCTCCTTTCAAAATTGCAAAGGAAGAAGAACCAAACAAAAAGGTAGTTGAACAACTCAACTATACTAACCAGAGTCTAATTACAATAGGAAAATAGTTAGACAAAATTGAAACTAAGGTTGATGTTCTCAATGAACCTAAGCCTAGTGAAGCCCTGAAAGAAAAACCCTTAATAAATCTTTCTGATAAAACCACTTTAAAGATTATTCCAATTAATAAAAAAAATTGATAAAATGATACAGGATTTAAAAGGCAAGACTACTGAATCATCTTCCTCTGTTAAGGTTGTTAACCAAGACAATAGTTTAGATTCTAATTCTGAAACAATTGATGAAATATTTCAAGAATTAAAAGTAATTAACCAAGACGATAATACTGACTCAGATAGTCATGGGTCAGAATCAACTTACGTATCATCTGCAATAAATGAATTTTCAAATATTAACGATATTGAAAAAATATTTAAAAATTTAGAAATTAATAAATTAGAAAGAAAATGGCATAAAAAGCCCATGCCTCTTGATATTCAAATTACTGAATCATCTCTTGTTAATCAATTTTCTGTTTCTGCAGAAAAATTATATGAGTGGAATATTGATGGTCTTTCTGAACATGAAGTTCTCAATAAATTACAACACATGGCAATGGTAGCCAATAGCTACATTACCTCTCACCGTTTACTTCATGAAGAAGTAATAAACCTTCTAGTTACAGGGTTCACAGGAATGCTTCATTCCTGGTGAGAAAAACATCTCACACATGAATCCAAAGTTGCCATCCTCTCAGCAGTTAAGATTGATGCTGAAGGAAACCCAATTATTGGAGAAAATCAGGAAACAATACCTGATGATATAAATACGCTTCTTTATACAATAATTGAACATTTCATTGGTACGCCAAGTAATATTACTTCGCGTATACATGATCAATTAACAAATCTTAGGTGTCCAACATTAAGTGATTTTAATTGGTATAAGAATATATTCTTATCCAGAGTGATGTCAATGGAAGATAGTAATCAACCCTTTTGGAAAGAAAAATTCATAAATGGATTACCCAATCTTTTTGCCCATAAAATAAGGAAAGTCCTTAGTAATGACCTAGAAAATATAGACTATGATAGTCTAACCTATGGAACCATAATTACAATAATACAAAAGGAAGGATTAAAGATGTGTGTTGATATTAAAATCAACAAACAAATTAAAAAAGAAAGTAAAACTGCTAAATATGAGTTAGGTAATTTTTGTGAGCAATATGGTTTACCCTCTATCGCCCATTCTCAGAAGAATAGAAAACATTCTCATATAAACCCTAGAAGGTCTTGTAAGCCCTATAGAAAAAATTACCACAAACATAAAAATAAAAACTTTGATCAAAACTTTTCTAAGAATAAAAACTTTTCTAGGAATAAAAATTATTCAAGAAAAAGGTTTAATAAAAAATTTGATAAGACTAATATTACGTGTTTCAAATGTGGTCAGAAAGGTCACCTTTCAAATACTTGTCAAGTCAAGAATAAAATTAACCAATTAAAAGTTTCTGAAGAAGATAAACATGAATTGTTTAGAATCTTAGAAACAATAGATTATTATGACGATAATAATGAAGATTTAGGAGAATATAAAACCCCTGAATCCTCTGAAACTGAATCATCAAGTTCTGACAGTGATTCTCTTAACATCACTATGGGGTGTAGAGATAGTTGTTGTCAAAAAATCAATGTCCTAAATAAAAATGAAGAACAAGAAACCTCTTGTTAGATTTAATTTGCAAAATTGAAAATCCTAAATTAAAACAAGAATACCTTGAAAGACTTAAGAAAATAGTTCTAAAGAAAGAAAGTACGAAGTCTAATAATAATAATACTGCAAGTCTTTCACAGACCCTTGAAAAATTCAATAAGATAAAAGGAAAAGAAAAGAAGTTACCTTACAGGAACTTCAAAAAGAAATTAAAGATATTAAAATTGAAATAAAAGATTTGAAGAATTCAAACAATGAAATAAAAGAAGAATTAAATCTTTTAAAAATAGAAAATCTAATTAACAAACAAGAATTGTGCGAACCTAGTAAATTACTAATCTCAGATAATGAGGGTGAAGAACACATAAACTATCAAGAAGGTGATGAACATTTCATCCAAATCCTCAATCAAATAAAAATCAAAAAATGGCATATCATGGTTAGAAGAATCATTCAAGATTTTGATTTTACCACAATGGCTCTTGTAGATTCAGGAGCAGATTTAAATTGTATGCAGGAAGATTTAGTTCCAACCAAATACTTTAGGAGGACAAAAGAATCATTATCCTCTGCTAATGGTACTCGTATGCACATTAATTATGAAATACCCATAGTTCATATTTGCCAAGATAATGTATGTTTTAAAATATCATTTGTCTTGGTAAAAAATATGACTGACAAAATTATCCTAGGTCAACCATTTATTGCTCTACTATATCCATTCTCAACAGAGTATGATGGAATAATTACGGATATCATGAATAAGCCAATAAAATTTAAATTCCTCTATTTTCCCAGTAATGAAAAATTAAAAACTTTAAAAGAAAAATCTATCTCAAAATCAATAAATCTCATTTCCTGTAAGGAAAAACAATTATGTTTTTTACAAAATGAATTAAAATTTAACAGAATTGAAGAACAGCTTCGAAATCCTACTCTTCAAAACAAAATTAAAATATTTGAACAAAAAATCTGTAAAGAATTATGTTCTGATATTCCCAATGCTTTCTAGCACAGAAAGCAACATACTGTCAATCTTCCCTATATTAAGGGATTTGATGAAAAGAATATCCCAACAAAAGCAAGACCAATTCAAATGAATTCAGAAATGCTTGTGTTTTGTAAAAAAGAAATTACAGAACTTCTCAATGAAAATATTATCAGAAAAAGCAAATCCCCATGGTCCTGCTCGGCCTTTTATGTCCAGAAGGCCAGTGAAATCGAACGAGGAGTTCCTCGTTTAGTAATCAACTACAAGCCCCTTAATAATGTTTTAGAATGGATAAGATATCCAATACCAAACAAAAGGGATTTAATAAATAGACTTGGAGATGCAGTAATATTCTCTAAATTTGATATGAAATCTGGATTTTGGCAAATCCAGATAAATGAAAGTGATAAATACAAAACAGCATTTGTAACTCCATTTGGTCATTATGAGTGGAACGTAATGCCTTTTGGCCTTAAAAATGCTCCTAGTGAATTTTAAAATATAATGAATGAAATCTTTAATCAATTTACTGATTTCTCAATTGTTTACATTGATGATGTTCTTATTTTCTCGAAAACAATAGAACAACATTGGAGGCACCTTGAACAATTTGCTAGGATCATAAAACAAAATGGTCTAGTTATCTCTGCTAGCAAAATTAAATTATTTCAATCTAAGATTAGATTCTTAGGATTCAAAATTCACCATTCTATAATCAAGCCAATTGACAGGGTAATACAATTTGCTGACAAATTCCCCAATGAAATACTAGATAAAACACAATTACAAAGGTTCCTAGGATCTCTAAATTACATATCTGATTTTTACGATAAAATGAGAATTAATTGTAAGCCTCTCTTTGACAGGCTTAAAAAGAATCCTCCTCCTTGGACAACTGTCCACACTGATTTAATCAGAAAAATTAAAACCCATGTTAAGACACTTCCTTGTCTTGACATTCCCACTAATAATTTCTTTAAAATTGTCCAAACTGATGCCTCTGAAATTGGATATGGAGGCATCCTATTACAAAAGATTTCTCCAAAAGCACCCGAACAGATTGTTAGGTTTACATCTGGAACATGGTCTCAATCACAAACTAATTACAGTACTATTAAGAAAGAAATTTATCTGTTGTTTTATGCATACATAAATTCCAAGATGACTTGCTAAATCAAAAATTCTTGCTAAAAATTGACTGTAAATCTGCTAAGCATGTTCTAGAAAAGGATGTTAAAAATATAGCCTCCAAACAAAGCTTTGCTAGATGGCAATATATACTTAGTATATTTGATTTCAATATTGAATTTATTAAAGGAGTTGATAATTCAGTCCCTGACTTTTTGACACGTGAATTCCTGCAGGGGCAACAAAAGGATGGGGTCTAGGCCCCAAGCTTCCGGGAAAATGACCAGAGGAGAAACCTCCACACATCAATTGGCCCTTAAGGCCCAAATCAAAGAGGAGTCTTCTACTCCTAGAAATACCCAGTTAACGGTTCTTGGGTCTACCAGACCTAATTACCAAAATGCTTTGGTCAATCAATTTGACCCATTTGCAGTTTCTAAACCTTTTGACCCACAATTGGTCATCAACCAACCATTCACCAGTTATAAAAAATCTTCTCCTTATTACATAAAAACCTCCAGTAAAAATCTCTTCTATATTAAACACCCATTCACCCATTCCAAAAATCCGATAGAAATAGTGAAGGCCCATTTCCTTCATGATTCCCATTTTATCCCTAGACATAAGGACAAAACCCTTAGTTTCTATAGAGATATTCTCCTCGAAACAAAATCAATAAATATCAAACCAATAAACAATGCAGAAAGAAAAATCCTTTACCATTCATTCTATATCCTCAAAATAATAACTTTGGAGAAATGAAAAATCCATCCATCAGGGTTAAAACCACTTTTAAATAAAAACAATATAATTATTTTGACTATATTGATGCATGACAAACAATTTTCTTGTATCAAAATAGTGAATTTAACCACTATTAGTTTTTAAATTTTGACAAAAATTTCAAAATTAATTTACCAAAATGATTTTTAAGATGGTGGTCAATCCATGGCCCTGTCTTTGTGATTTTTTCAATTGATTTACAACAAAATTATAGTTTGTTTTTAAAATTATTTAAACCCTCAACGGTTGAGGCCTCCTTTCCCCCAATAATTTATTTTGTAAATAAATTCAAAATCCCTTGGATCCGTAAATGGCAATACGCCATTGAAGAAGAAATCCTCACCAGACAATACTATGTTAAATGGTGGGACAAATTCAATACGATAAAAATATCTGCCTCCATACATGAAGAGTTGGCAAAATCTCACCCTCAGACAAAATCTCCCAAGCCTCCAGTGGCCTCCTTAAAAATTAGGGAACCAGATAATCATGCTCTACAAATTAAACAATCATCAGGCTCCTCCCAAAATTCAAAAACCACCACAAGGCCTTCTTCAAAAGGCAAAAACAAGTCTAAAAAATCAAAAGAAAAGCATGAGTTAATACAAAAAATGCCCCTCCTTCTGGAAAATTCTAGTTCCAACTCTAAATTCTCAGTAAGATCAAGTCACCCAATCAAAAATAAAAAAAGTCAATCTCCACCTCACAAATCAAAAGGAAAATCTCATGTGCGGTCTCTTCCCCGATGAGCCCATGATCTCTTCCAAGATTCTCAAGACCCTTTTGAGGATGTGGACCTGAGTGAAGATGAATAGTTTCATTATTGACCATCATGCCCTGCAACACAATCAAAGGACGAGATCAGGATAACAATTATCCGTCAATAAGACATTTAATCAATCATAATCAACAGCACAATGCCATGACCATCATGCCCTCCAAATCAAAGGACGAGATCAGGATAACAATTATCCACCAACAGTCTCAACCAATCATGATGACTACAAAGGACTTAGTCTACTAAAAAAATATTTATAATTTGTCTCTTTGTAATCATTGTACTTTTTACTATTCTTAGTCAAATGCAAAATATTTTTTACTTTTGTAGAATAGAATAGTTCAGGTAAGTGATGGGTTCCAGGTGAACTCCACTTTCCTTAGCTATAAATAGGTAGCTCCTCCCATTTGTGAATCAAAACTCGTTTTACAACTCTTACTATTTGAGAGCTAAAACCTGTTTTGTGAAACAAAGCTTTCTTCTTCTACTCCTCTTTTGTAAATCTTTTCTTCTTTTTTCTTCAATGTAAAATATATATATATATGATTCTATTGACCTCACTGTTGAAACTGCAATCATTGTGCAGAATTGTGTGATTAAAGTTTATTTAAAAAGCTCTGTTAGTTTTCTTAATTTTCTTAGAGTTTTGTCTCACAATAGTCTTTCTCTAAAATGTCTAGTTCTCACGTGTTAGGTACATCTAGAGACATACAAATATCTTTGATTTATTCTACTTTCCCACACACGTCCTAGTATGTTTGATGATTAGCTTGAAAGATCTTGGTATGGATCTCGCAGTACGTTGTTCGTGAGATTACAAGTTCGTTGTTTGCAAGAACGCTTGATAGACTACAAGAGGTATAATTCATATCTCTGTGTGTCATAGATTTAATGTATATCGCTTTATAAAAAATTTCATCGTTGGGATCTGCAAAGATGCAATTGTTTATCGTTTTATAATTTTTTTTAAAAGACCACCACGCTTTCCGTCGCTCGTTGCCGTAGATTCCAACAAATAGTAGTGATGAAAGTGTTATGAGTGTTGACCTAATTGGGTTAGTTAATAGTGATTTTGAGTTAGACGATGATCAACAATTTGATGCCAACATGGATGACATTTAGTATGAATTTAATGTGAATAACAATATTGATGAAGAACACTTGAACAACCCTATGATTTCAAATGATGAGGTTAGCATGGTTTGTTACCTTGTATTCATGGCTGAGCATGACATGCCAAATGTTGTGTTCAAATTACAAATGGAATTCAATGATTTCTTTAAGTTTAAAGATGTTGTTAGGGCACATTCGAGACAAAGTGGTCAGGACTTGAAGTTTGATTGAAATGATAAAAGAGAGTGTCCGTGAAGCATACTAGAAATGGCTATAAATGGATGATATGGGCTTCTTCAATACATAATGAAAGAAATATGCAAATCAAAACCTTCATTGAACATACTTGTGCTGGAGATTTCTGCAATAGACACGTGACCTTTAAATGGATAGGGAATCATTATTTAGGTAGGTTTAAAGTAAAAGAAAATGGAGGTTGAGTGAGATTGTTGAAACAATCAGGAAGGATCATTTGGTTAATATAATTAGAAGTCAAGCATATAGAGTAAAGCGATATGTTTTTTAGATCGAAGTTGTATAGAAAAATATTGCAAGCTATGAAGTATTAAGAGGAACCAAATCAGTCATTCATTTTGCTTGGATTAGGTTGGAAACTTGTTAGTAAATTTGGATCTGGCTCTAATATCAATGTTTGGTGTAATTGAACATTCTCACACCCAAAAGCTAGCTTGAGAGGTGATGGTTTGCTTCACACTTATAAACTGACTACCAGTATCTTCTGCAATCGATGTGGGATAACCTAAACAATCTCTCATGTTACACATATTCCATAGTCGGATAACCGTCAATTCACTTCACCCAGAGTCACCGTATATCGGGCCCTGTGCGGATAACTATCTACTCACTTCACTCAGATTCACCACATATCGAGCCATAATTCAGATAATCATCGGCTCGTTTCACCTGGAATCCAACACACATCAAGACATGAGCAGGATAATAGTTGACTTATTTCACTCAAATTGACTAAACATCGGGCGATGAGTCATATAACTGTCGACTCATTTCAAACCAGATTCATCAAACATCGAGCCGTGAGTTGGGGAGCCAACAACTCATTTCTTTCGTATTGGGTTGGAGACTTGTTAGTAAATATGGATCTGACTTTGATATCAATGTTGGGTGCTATTGGGCATTCCCAACCTAAAAAGTAAGTTTGAAAGATGATGTCTTCCTCACGCATATAAACTGACTACCAATATCTTTTGTGACTGATATGGGATAACCTTAATAATCTTTCCTGCCACACATCAAGTCTTTAGTTGAATAACCGTCGACTCCTTCACCCAAACTCACTATACGTCAAGCCCTGAGTTGGATAATCGTCGACTCGCTTTACCTGGATTCACCACACATTTGGTCATGAGTCGAATAACCATCGACTCATTTTACACGGATACACCAAACATCGGGATATGAGCCAGATAATTGTCGACTCGCTTCACCTAGATTTACTTAACATCAGGTTGTGAGTCAGAGAGCCAACGACACACTTCACTCGAATTAGGCTTGGAGATTGTTGGTAAACATGCACATTGCTTTGATACCAATGTTGATTGTTACCAAGTATTCTTAACCCCAAAAACTAGTTTTAGATGTGAGACTTTCTTCATACTTATAAACTAACTATCATTCCCCCAACAACTGATGTATAATAACACAACACAATTCGTACATTTAAGTTAATTTTTTAACAGACTGTGATTTTAAGTGTGAACTACATAGCTTAGCTCTTGGAGGTTTCGACTCATCTTTTTCTACAATTCTTTGCTTCACATTTTGCGTATGCATATGTATATGTTTTGATGAATGAGTGCAAACTAGACATGCTCATTCCATGCTTTTCCAAACATGTGAGCCTTTTAGGAAGAGAAGTACAAATTTGATTAAGAAAATGATATCATACATTATCATACTAGTATTATATCCATCCAATTACCACTTTCATTCAGTCTTTTCCCTAATGCTAGTTGATTGTCCGTGCTATGCATGGGATTGCAAAAAATAAAAAATACATCATAATTTAAAATATATACCGTAATAAATAATATAGACTATAAAACTTTAAAAAATAAAATTAGGAGCCGTAAAATTACAATTAAATGATATTACTATAAGTTTTCTTTTGTATAAATTATTGACTTGTCTAATTGACATAAAACTCATGAACTTGATTTACATATAACAATTGATAATAATGATAAATAATGTGTATTATCTATTAACATATTCAATGTAAAAAATACGCTGGCCATGCTATGCTTGCCACAAATTTGAATTACTTTACTGTACAAATTACTTTTCTAAATTCAACAAATTAAAAAAGGAAGGAAAACCATGAGGACACAAAATAGGTACGGATAAAATCATTATTCATTATGATACAATCAACTTGTCATGTGTCTCGGGAGAAGAAAATAATAACCAATGCTACACGGCGAACAAATACATTTTAATTTTTCTTGTCAAAATAGAATCTTAATATCTTAAGAAAAAACTACTCATCTAAACACCTTAGAGATACATAGCAATATTTCTTGAGAAAAAGAAACAATAATTTACAATAAAATTTAAAAAGAAAATCCATTTTTATATATTTTAAAGGACAATTATGTGAATACATATATTATCGATCAGAGTACAACACTAATTTGTATATTCATATAAGAATCGACTGAAAACTTACGTGAGTCATCCAAATTGTGATTCAAGAATATGATAACCTTAACCTTATTTTTTAGATAACCTTAATCTTATTTTTGTTAGTTATATTTAGATTTATTGATTAATTTGTATATATTTTTGTTCATATCTTGTAGGTTTGATATTCAATTGTATTTGAATTGATTTGGAAATATTTGGAAGTCAAAATTTCAAAAAATCGCAAAAATAATGAAACTGGGCAGGAGGGCCAGCGTAGCCACGCTGGCAATATAGAACGACAGCGATGACTTGCCAGCATCGCGACTCTGGCTGTACAGAACGCCAACGCCGCGGTGCTCACCTCCCAGCGTCGCGATGCTCGCACAACGTATAGACAAACAGAACGCTAGCGCCGCGATGCTGGCGTGATAACGTTTTTCATGATTTTCTCTCATTCTTTATCGAACCCTAGTGTATACAAATAATATTTGGGTCTTTTTATGTTTTCTAAACGTGGGAGGCAAATGAGAAGGCTTTTGGAGAGGAGAACAAGAAGATCAAACTCGAAGACGATTCCCAACTTCAATTCCATCCTCAAAACTAGTTTTTCTTCTCTTTTCTCTATGTTTATGAATATTAGTAGAATGTTTTCTTATTTCATTATGTTCTAATTTTTTTATCTGGGGCAATGACGTAGCCAAACCAAGGTTTCATAAAATTTGAATTTGAATTTAATCGATATTTATTCAGTGTTATTGAGTGTTATAATTCGTTCTTACTGCTTGTGATTGTTTGGCCAACTATTACATGATTTTGGATTTAATTCTAAGACTGAAAAGTGATGATTGAATTTGCTCTTTGTTTATAACTCCATTAGAATTTCATAAGTTATAGATAATTATGAATCTAGTGTAGCAACTATAATTTCTTGTGCTTAATGAGTTTCATTATATTGAATCTTGACAAAGATGTATGATTCATATTTTTTAATCATTATTATCGATGTTTGAAAAAGATTGATAATTATGTTAGAGAAATTCGCTATCAATGTTCTGAATAAACGTTAATTGATTGAGAATTGAAATTTAGAGCATGTTTGATTTGGTGAAATCGAAAACCCTAGAGCTTTTAACTATTCAAATTTTATCTTTATCAAATCTTTATCGTTTTAGTTTAATTAGAATTTTAGTTTAATTAAAAATCTTAACTTTTCGTCATTCTCAATTAGAATTAAGGTTTAGTTAATTTTAATTATTAATATCAATCAATCATGTGGATGATACTCTATTTTTATAGAAATTTGTTACTTTGACTACGATAGTGTACACATGCATTATAGAAAATCTGCAACAATAACGAAACTCCTCTAACAATCACAATCATAGAAGTTGTGTTAAACTAAGATGAGTTCTAGGAAAAACACAAATGAAAATTGTTGGATGTTAAAAATAAATAAACCTTTTCATAGTTTCTACTTTGATAAAAAAATTTGGTCAAAAAAGAACAAAAGGGAGTTCATCTTTTCATCCATTTATATAGAAGTAAAAATTAAAATATTAAGAGTGATAGTATTAATTGTATGAATTATTATTACTAATCAAAACATAAAATGTGAATATGAGAAGTTTTAACGGACTCTAACCACATAATAAAATTTCATTTAAAACCATTCAAAAATAGAAGAATCCAGACGTTTGAGAAGAAGAATTGAAAGGAGGAGGAAAAAAATGTGGCTAGGCATATTATATTTTGTTTTTTTTTGTTTATTTTAAATGTATATTATAGAATGATCTTTTAGGCAATATTGGTAATGTTTAAGATAAAATATAAAACATTAGATTTTACCAATCCATTTCTCGTTTTGTGGATAAAATATAAAACATCATGTTTTTATATTATCATATTAAATACTCAAGTATCATATTAATGAGTTTAACCAAATAATTTTGGGTATTGGCAAAAAAACCAGAATAAATTTTGTTTTTACAATCAACATAACTTTAAGTATTTGATTTTATTTTAAGAATTAATTTAAATATAGGGTATCCCTAATACATTATCATTATTATATTTAATCGATTGTGGAATAGTAACTATTATCTTAAGGTTTCATACAACTAATCAATCAAAAATAATTTTAAGTACTTAATTATTATACCTTTTTACAATTAAAATATATGTAACTGCTACTATATTAAAGAATTAATAATTAAATGAAATATTTATGCACATAGCAAATACTTATATATGATTCCTAATTAAGTCATTAATTTTGCAAAACATAATTATATAGTTAATAATAAGGTGGTTATATTGTGAGGTATATGGATGAACAGGGAAAAAATCACCCAAAACAAGTATACAGAAAGAACAAATCTTGAGAGGACGTGTGGATCACGAACATGGCAAGATTGGGGGCTAAGCGGGAAAGAACGCAGAAGCGGGAGACCTCATCATAGAAGGAAAGAACGCTGAAGTGGGAGACCTCGTCAGAACGGGAAAAGACGCTGAAGCAGGAGACCTCGTCAGAGCGGTAAAGAACACTGAAGCGGGAGACCTCGTCAGAACGGGAAAGAACGCTGAAGCGGGAGACCCCATCAGAACGGGAAAGATCGTTGAAGTGAGAGACCTCGTCAGACCGGGAAAAAATGCTGAAGTAGGAGACCTCGTCATAGCGGGAAAGAACAGATAAGAAGAAGAATAGAGATAGACGAAAAGACCCGAAATGACACACAAACGACAGTGATTGGTTGAGTAAAACTGGGATGATACAGGTTGACAGACCACCACCAAGTGGTTGTGACTGATTGGCTCGAAGCCACAAGAAATCGCCAAGTGACCGTGATTGATCGACGGTTGAGTGAGACAGAAAGGAAAAAATGGGTCATACCCAACAGAATGACCCCCACGAACAGGATGATCCCTAGGTATAATGAATGATTTTTTATATTATTATTTTAATTAACATATGAGATTTGAGAAAGCCTATATAAAGGCCAATGTACTATAGGAAGAGGGGATATGCGATATACAACTCTAACCCTGAGAATGAAGACGGGGAGGTTTAGTCCAAGGAACATGAAAAGGAGGAGGTGGGAGAAATTCGCCCACCAAAAGTCATGACAGAAGTTGTCATAGAAGAGATAATGGAATAAAGATGATGGAACTGAGGAGCCTGGGAAACACAGACAAAACTGACTTAGAATCACTCACCAGAACTCCATTATGTCCAGAAATCCTAGCCGCCCTGATTCTGAGGAAGTTCGTGGCACCTAAATTTAAATGTTATGAAGGGAAGTCTGACCCTATAGATCATCTCATACGGTTCAAGCAAGTCAGATGTTATACCAGCATGAAGATTCATTGAAGGCAAAAGAAACACTTCGGGAATACACTCGTAGATTCAATAAGAAAATGGCCAAGGTGGAAAGTTGTGACGACAAAGTTGCGAGACTGGCCTTTAGACGAGGGTTGGATCCGGAATCAGCCTTCTTTGAAGATTTATCAAAGATAAATCCCCTAACGATAGCGGAGACTTTCCAAAGAACGCAATCATACATCATGTTGGAAGAAGAAAAAATAAGTTTACTAAAATAAGTGGAACGACAAATTAACGAGTAAAAGAAAGAAGAGCGGAGCTCAAGTGCAGGCAGAAATCAGAATCAGAGAAAAGAAAGAAGATGAACGGGGAGACACCCAGCGGCATAGAACCATCGCTCGAAGGAGACCCGCAGATGGCATCCATTCTAGAGACATGGTTTACACCTCGTTGACTGTCTCAACAAACCAGGTATTGGAGATGATAAAAGATAAACCTTGGCTGAAAAAACCAGCCCCACTTACAAGCGAGCTAGACCACGCGCATAAGGATAAATACTGCTCATTCCATAGGAGCAATGGACATTTTACAAAAGACTACTTCCAGCTGAAGGACTATGTAGAGAAACTGGTAAAAGAATGACACCTTAATCAATTTATGAAGATGGAGGAACCACAGTGGGAAGCTGAAAGAGAAACCCATGTCGGAGGAAAGGGGATAACGGGAAGTAGTCGCTCTGAATAGTCGACACCATCATCGCTTTAAGTGAACCAGAGAGGACTACAAGAAAAGAAAGGAAAATGTACAGCAAAAAACCATTATTGGAAGGAAGCTGGAAACCGGAAGGCACCGCCAACGAAAGCGGGAATCCCCCACTAATTTTCAGCGACACGGGCTTGGAGCATGACGAGCGTCATAACGGCGCCCTTGTCATCTCAATGCAAGTAGGAAACTGTTTACTGAGAAGGGTGATGATCGACGATGGCAGTGCCGTCAATATTCTCAATCGATCAACACTATAAAAAATGTCTATAGGGGAACGACAACTACAAGGTCTGCCGCAGACCCTAGTGGGCTTCAACGGGACTGTTAGCTACTTAAAAGGATTGGTCAACCTCCCAGTCAACGCAAAAGCATTCAATTACCTCGCCGAATTCATGGTGCTTGACACTTCGTCCCCTTACAACGCTATTTGAGGGAAAACCTAGTTACATAAAATGAAGGCAGTACCATCCACCTACTACCAAGTGCTGAAATATCCATCTCCTAAAGGAATTAAAACTATAAAAGGAGACCATCTACTGCCAGGATGTGCACGATAACCACATTGGAATCAGCGAGGAAACAGAAGACGGGAAAAGCTGGTGGAGGGAGATGAGAAATAGTAATCACAGAAGGATGCACATGTGGGCCTTAGGTACGAGGCATGAGAAGAAATCAAACATATTTGCTTAGATAAAGAAGCACAAAAATGATAAATATTGGGGCCCACCTGGAGGAAAAGGAGAAGGAAATGTTGACTGACTTTCTACGGAGAAATAATGACATTTTTACAACCACCGCTCATGAGATGCCAGGTATACCAAAAAATATAATATGTCATAAACTGAATACTGACCCTTCATTTAAAACTAGTGAAGCAGTGAAAAAGGAGTTTCACACCAGAAAGAAACATGGCCATTAAAGAAGAAATTGACAAACTACTAAATGTGAATTTCATTAAGGGGGTAAATTACCTAGAATGGCTCACTAAAGTTGTCATGGTAAAAAAAGAAAAGTGGAAAATGGAGGATTTATGTGAACTTCACAGATCTAAACAAGACTTGCTTGAAAGATGAATATATGTTACTCAGAATAGATCAGATGGTGGACGCCACCTAAGTACACGAACTTCTGAGCTTTATGGACTCCTTTTCAGGATACAACCAAGTGAAAATTTTCCAGCCTGACTAGGAGAAAACATCTTTCATAACTGAATAAGGTACTTTTTATTATAAGGTAATGCCTTTTGGTTTAAAAATGCAGGTGTAACCTACCAAAGGTTGGTAAATAGAATCTTCCGAGAGCAGATTGGAAAAATCATGGAAGTTTACATAAACGACATGCTAGTAAAGAGTCAAGAGCGCAAAGATCACATCAAAAACCTTTGTGAGACCTTTTCCATCCAAAGGAAGAGTTCAATGAAGTTGAATCCAAAAAAAAATGCACCTTCAGAGTGGCGGCCAAAAAATTCCTCGGCCACTTAGTTACGCAGTGGGAAATTGAGGTCAACCCAGATCAAGTAAAAGTCATAATGGAAATGAAATCCCCACGAAATTAAAAGGAAATACAAGGCTTAATGGGAAGGTTGGTGGCTGTGAATAGATTCTTTTCAAGATCAACCGACAAGTGTAAGCCATTCTTCGTAAAACTAAGGAAGAATTTAGTAGAAAGATGGGACGACGAGTGTGAGGAAGCTCTTAGCAAGATAAAAGAGTATTTGACAACTCCACCATTATTGTCAAAACCAAAGCCGGGGGAACCTTTGTACTTATACGTAGCAGTCTCACAGACCGACGTCAACGTTGTTCTGATCAGAGAAGAAGAAAGGAAGCGGAAGCCGGTATTCTTCATTAGTAAAAGTTTGGTGGCAGCCGAGACCTGTTACAAAAGGATGGAAAAATTAATGCTGGCCGTTGTAGTAGGTGCAAGGAAACTAAGACCCTACTTTTAGGCACACACCGTAAAGGTAATGACGGATTCGTCAATTAGAAGTCTCATGCATTCACTAGAAATAAGCGGAATAATAGCAAAGTGGGCAATCTAGTTAAGCCAATACGAGATCCACTATGAACCAAGAACATCAATAAAGGGAAAGCCTTAGCTGATTTTGTGGCAAACTTTACGTTGATGCCAAGGAGGAGTCAGAAAGCGGACGACAAGTAATCAAAAATGGGACATGGGAATTATACGTTGATGGAGCCTCAAACAATAAAAGAGTCAGAGTGGGAGTGGTACTACGAACTCCGTTTGGTGAAACACTCAAACACACGACCTCATTTAGATTCAACGCCTCAAATAAATGAAGTTGAGTACGAAGCCTTGATAGCAGGAATCATTCTGTTATGGGAATTATAGGTAAATGAAATAAAATCTTTTGTGATTCAATGTTGGTAGTAAAACAGGTAACATGGGACTTCACGACAAATGACAAAAGAATGGTTAGTTACTCATAGCAAGCAAAGAGACTACTCAAGCAACTAAAAAGTTTTAAAATCCACCATATCCCAAGAGCAAAAAATGGGCACACGGACGCGTTGGCTAATCTAGGGTCCTTCCTACAAATCCCACGAAAAAGAAGTGTACCAGTTTAGTTTTCAGAAAAGCCAAGCAGGGAAATCGAAGAGGTAGAAGAGGTGAAAACTAGGCTAGAAACAAGCTGGCGGGATGTCATAATACGTTTCCTAAAAGAAAGGATCCTACCCTAAGACAAACTTCATGCTAGGAAGATTTAGCAACAGAGTGTCAGGTACTGCAAATCAACGATTTATTGTATAAGCAGTCTTTTTCATGGCTGTATCTAAAGTGCCTAAAAGAAAAGGAAGCCGAATATGTGTTAGCAGAAGTTCATAAAAAGGTGTGCGAGAATCATACCAGGGGCAGGTCTCTAGCCCACAAAATACTAAATGGAGGGTATTGCTCACAAAAAGTGCAGTGGGATGCCAAGCAATATGCAAAGTAGTGTGACAACACCGAGACAAGTCCTTGGCCATTTGTGCATTGGGCTTTAGACATCGTCGAACCACTCCCCATGTCACCCGCTCAGAAACGCTTCCTGCTAGTTGCCATTGACTATTTCACCACGTGGATTGAGGCATATGCCTTTACTAGGATTCCTGAAGAAGAAATAAGGTGATTTCTATAGAAGAATATAGTGTGCAGATACAAAATTCCTCAGGTATTAGTGTCTGACAATGGACTTCAACTCATCAGAAAGATGGTGATGACTTTTTGCGAAGACTTGCAAATTACCAACCGATTCTCTACACCTTACTAACCATAAGAAAACAGACATGCTGAAAGATCAAACTGAATCATACTTGACAACATGAAGAAATTCCTAGAGTTAGCAAAGGGAAATGGATAGAAAAATTACAAGCAATACTATGGGCATACCGAACAACTCCTAGAGAGGCAACAGACGAAACACCATTTGCATTGGCCTACGAAACATAAGAAGTCATACCAGTGGAAATAGTTCAAATCAGAACTGACTAAACTGCAGAACGAAGAAGTCATGAAAGAAAGTCTTGATTTGTTAGAAGAAAAAAGGGAAACAACACTCGTGAAAATATCTAATTACAATCAGAAAAGGAAAACCTACTTCCAGAAGAGAATTAGAAGGCATGAATTTCAAGAAGGAGATTTGGTTTTGAAAAAGATCTTCCATACAGAATGAAAGTTTGGTCAGTCTTGGGAAGGTCCTTTCATCTTCAAAATAGTAGGCGGAAGCGACTATTATCACCTCATGACAGAGAAGGGAGTGAAATTGGCAAAACCCTGGAACGCCAGTTACCTTAAAAAATATTTCGTTTAAATTGTCGACTATTGCTACAATATACGATTTCTTTTATAAAAAACTGATGTCAATTCCTTCCTTCTTTCTCACACATAAAAAAAAGAAAAATTTTAGGAAAAAAAGAAGGTTGGCGGCCTAGAAGCCTAAGCTCTTGAGAGCAGGAAAAACATTCTCTCTAAAATGTGGGAAAACAAATGTCAGCAACCTAGAAGCCTAAGCCATTGAGAGCGGGAAAAACATTCTCTCTAAAATGTGAAAAAAGGTCAGCGGCTTAGAAGCCTAAACTCTTGAGAGCGAAAAAGACATTCTCTAAAAAATGTGGAAAAAGGTCGGCGGCTTAGAAACCCAAGCCCTTGAGAGCAGGAAAAACTTTTTCTTTAAACTGTGAAAAAAAGGTCGGCGGCCTAGAGCCTAAGCACTTAAGAGCGGGAGAAGCCTTCTCTTAAAGAAGTGAAAAAGGAGTAATGACCATGGCCTAAAAGCCGAAGTCACCGAGAGCGGAACAAAAACCACTCTCTAAAATGGAAAATCATGTTGATGGTTTGATAGCCTAAAAACCTTGAGAAGGGGACGCCTACTCTCTAAAAAAAATCGAAACTAAAAAAAGGTCGGCGGCCTAGAGACCCAAGCCTTTGAGAGTAGGCAAAATCTTCTCTCTAAAATGTGGAAAGCAAAGAAATAAAACACAATGGAAGTAGGAAAGGCTCATCCGCCCTGAACGGGAAACAACTCAGAAAATTGAGAAACCATTATAAGCAAAAAGAAATTTACATTTTGGAACTTAGAAATTGCTATTTAGAATAAACTCAAATTAATGCTTTGAAGTACTGAAGTCTAAACTTAAATTGCTGTTTAGAATAATTTAGAACTTAGAAATAAATTGCTATACGCTATTTAAAATAATTGCTATGTGACTGAGTTGCTTAATAATTTAACTTCAAAACATTTGAAAAGAATTATTTGGTTGAAAAATGTGGAAAGTACGAGATTCTTAAATTTCTACTTTACTCACTCAAATCTTGCTAAAGTATAAAATACTAGATTAATGAAACACGCCAAAAAGAAAAAGACCTTTCATTGGTAAAAGGGAAATTACAAAACCCATAAAAGGCAAGAAGAAAATGAAAACGCGCACCATAATTTTTTTTTTTTGAAAATGGGAATCCGAAAGGACATTTTTGGAAGGGCGCGACTGACAAGACATGATCGTCATCTACGTCAAAAAATGGCATAATGACAACTGGAAAAAGGAGCATAGACAAAACATGCACCTCCCTCGATTTAATTAACTATTGTATATATACTTGTTTGTTATTTCCAAAAAAATGGAGGTTCCTGAGAGAAGACAAGACGATCTTTTGAAAAGGCGCATGCAAATCGAGAACTCCTCATCATTACACATTAGTAAGTGAAATTTATTGAGTGTAATGTGGGGTAAATGAATAGGGAAAAAACCGCCCAATACACGTATACATAAAGAACGAATCCTGAGAGGATGTGTGGACCATGAACATGGCAAGATTAAGGGCTAAGCGGGAAAGAACGTAGAAGTGGGAGATCTCGTCAGAGTAGAAAAGCACGTTGAAGTGGGATATCTCGTCAGAACAAAAAAAAAGAGTAGAAGCGAGAGACCTCGTTAGAGTAGGAAAGAACGCTGAAGCGGGAGACCTCGTCAGGGCGGGAAAGAACGTTGAAGCTGGAGACCTCGTCAGAACGGGAAAGGACGCTGAAGCGAGAGACCTTGCCAGAGCGGCAAAGAACGCTGAATCGAGAGACCTCGTCAGAATGGGAAAGAACGCTGAAGTGGGAGAACCCGTTAGAACGAGAAAGAACGCTGAAGTGGAAGATCTCGTTAGAGAGGGAAAGAACAGATAAGAAGAAGAACAAAGATAGATGAAAAGACTTGAAATGACATACCAACGACAATAATTGATTGAGTAAAGTTAAAAATACTCGGATGATACAAGTTGGCAGACCACCACCAAGTGGTTGTGACTGATTGGCTCGAAGCTATAAGAAATCGTCAAGTGGCTGTGATTGATTGACGGCTGAGCGAAACAGAAAGGAAAAAAAAGGCCATACCCAGCAGAATGACCCCGACGAACGGGTATGATCCCTAGGCGTAATGAATGCTTCTTTTTATATTATTATTTTAATTAACTCATGGGATTTGAGAAGCTTATATAAAGGTCAATGTACTAGAGGAAGGGGGGACATGCAATATACAAATCTAACCTTGAGATTCTCTCATTCTTCTCTTACTCTTAAATTCACCTCCCTTTTTCTAATTAACAATTATAAAAATTAGGCATTATCGATATTCTCCTGACCAAACAGAAAAAATCCTTTACAACGGACACATGACATTTGAAGGAGAGTTGAGTGTGAACACATGACACATTTTGAGATATCCATACCCAACTTTATATATATATAATATAAGATTATTGAGTTATTGCTTTGTGCTTTTTAATTGAACTATGGAGTGTTTTCAACTTCATTTCTCCCTATCTCTTTATATGTCGTGATCTGTTTCAAAGCCCGAGTTAGACCGATTTGTGATGCTCTTATTTTCAACAGAGATATGACCCTACAAGGATAATGTATTATATTCTCAGAAAAATATATTATTATTATAATTGTTATTATAATTATTAAACATTATAGACATGGCAAACATAACTTTGATGCTAAGTTAAGCCTAAATTGAAATCTCCTAGTCAGATATAGTGAGGACGGTTTCGAGATGGCAATTCCTATTCATTGCTGGCTTATTACAGGTTTTATCGAGATAGGACATATCACTGCTTACCAACCCTATGGAAAATATGGCTTACAAGCTATCCGAGGTCGTTTGTTGTCTATTAAATTTAAGTGATTTTAACTATTTTTGTCTCGATTTCAATGCTTTTAATGTGAAAGAGAATATTAGTTTTGACAATACAACATTGGGTTAGCCAATAAACTTGCGAACCAATTATCGAATAGAGTGATTATTCGTTTATAAGTGTTAGAGAAAATTCACCTTATAAGGTAATTGTTGCGTTGAGAAAATTATTTAATACTGATATCAGAATTAAATAAGTCAACGAGTCTGCATCTACATCTAGGTAAAGTAAATTGATAGTAATTAAACAAAAAATCTGATATTTGACATGAGAGATTGTTAAAAGATTTCGGTAGTCAAAATGGCTTATTCTGGTTGTGGTTAAACAACTCATTTTAACACTACATCCAAAAGCTACTTTTCAGCTTAAACACTGACCTGGACAAGCAGTTGCCGAATAAACTCGTCCAAAGACGCTCCCTAAGAATACCTTCTTCCGAAAACTTCACTACAAGTATGTATGTGCATGTTACATGATGTGTGATATGTGTACATTAACCATACGTCACCGAGGAAATGGATCGGATGGTAGACACGAACTAGGATACTGGTATTATTTAACCATCAGCACCGATACTTCGGGCCCTGAACCGGCATCGTCAATAAGAAACAATCGTTGACTGAATCCTGTCCGTTGAGCGCTTCTACTCAATGACAGGAAATGGCATGACGAAAATCAAGCGGCTGAGATCAACGGAAGTCCATATAAGCATTGTGGATAAAGGTAGCGTAGAGAACTGTTGTGGCGACCTTGACTTGGGTAAATATAATGTAATTAAATATAAAAATGGGGGAAGGGAAGAAAATGGTTTAATTATTTGTTGGGGAGAGCCCAGAGGTACAGACTCTAAAGAGCATCGGAGGGAATGGGTGAGCGGTTAATTTAAGTCTCTGTAAAGTGGTGGTGGTAGCTTGAGGAAGAAGGGTGCGCACGTTAAAGAGAATATGCTCTCTTAGTAGTGGGCGTAGTTTAATACAGTCGAGGAGGTAACCCCATTCAAGGAAGAGATTGAAGGAAGAAAAGCCCTTGGTAATTGGGTTTTGTTGAGAGAGAGAGAGAGAGAGAGAGAGAGAGAGAGAGAGAGAGAGAGTTCTTTCTTGATGATCGATGTCGAAAATGAAACATCTGCTGAGAAAGCTTCACATCGGTGGAGGTTTGAACGAACACCAAAGGTTGGGAGCTCCACCTGTGATCAGCCCGAACCCACCCACTACTAATAATTCATCGGTTTCATCGTCTTCTGGGTCCTCCTCGACTCCGCCTTCGGCTTCTTCGGGCACAATGGGAAGACTTGAAGCCGTTGAATTGGTCACTGATCCACCAGCTGAGGATATCGGTGGTGTGTGCATGGATTTCAATTTCTTGGAGGAGGAGTTTCAGGTGCAGTTGGCTATGGCGATTAGCGCTTCGGATCCTGATGCACGAGAGGACCCTGAGTCGGCTCAGATCGATGCCGCGAAGCGGATGAGCCTGGGCTGTTCGCATTCGGTTTCCGACAACCAAAACCTTGTTGAACTCCTTTCGCTTCAGTATTGGGTACTACTTCGTTTGAATTTGTCTGAGTTTGCTTTTGGGTTTTTCTCATTACAATATTTGGGGTCTGATGCTTTAACAGTCTGCATTGAGATGAATCAGTTATGGTTGTCAAGTCTGGATCTTGTTGTTCAGTCTGTGCGAAGTTTTTATTGTGCCTACATATCTAAATCCGATATTTGTGCGTTTTGAATTTAGATGCTTGTCTTTTTTTCATTTTCAGATTCAAATTTGGCGCAGTATGTATAATTCGATATAGTCACAGAGTTGGGAATTGCCTCCCATAGGATCATCACTTTATGAGTACTTGCTAGTTTCTTTTCATTACTCTTAATACAGTCTCTAATTGGTCATCAAGCAGTTTATATATTTCATCCTTGTGTGTGCGATCGATTTTTATTCTTAATTTGAACTTCTACTTGAGTTGGATTAGTGTTGTATATGATATCGTTGTGTCATTCATCTTTTTGATACTTAGTATGTGTCTTTTTGTTAGTTGTGAGTGTTTTATACTTGTCATCATGTACTTAATCTTATTACGTCATATTGTCAAGAACTGTTCTCTTAGTTTTAGTTCTATTATCTCTATTGTTGATAAGTATCCTCTCATTTTGTTATTTATTTTTCGAGTTTCTGCATTGGGTAACTGAAACTGTTATTTGATATATTTTAGTTTGCCCACGGAATTATTTGCTTTGTAATTGATGGTTAACTCTCTGTTTGGTTAAGAAACTTTTTGGTCATGGAAAAGAACTCTGATCCATATTTTATTATATTCTTTATTCTATTTGTAAAAATTCTTATGTCAAGCAAGCCAAATCCTTGAGTGTCTGAAGGGGCTTTAGTTCGACAGAAACTGAGAACTTGAATGTTCCTCATATTATTGTTTCAGAATAAAAAAATTATTTTTCTCAACGTCCTTAAGGAAGAATTTTTAATCAACAACAAACTCATTGCACACAGCTTATTTTTTAACTAATACGACATCTACTTTTGCAGAGTTATAATGTTGTAAATTATGATGAAAAAGTTACGGATGGATTTTATGACATATATGGCATCACCTCAAACTCAGTCAGACAAGGAAAGATGCCGTTGTTGGTGGATCTTCAAACAATATCCATCTCGAGTGATATTGATTATGAAGTGATTCTGGTAAATCGCTTGGTTGATCCTGAACTTCAAAAGCTGGAGAGAGAAGTACTTTCTATATCCAGAGTCTGTAGATATTCTGAACATGGTCCCGTTTTAATCAGCCTGATTCAAAAGATTGCCAAGATTGTTGTTGATAGAATGGGCGGTCCTGTTGCTGATGCTGATGAAATATTGAGAAGGTGGACTGCCAGGAGTTATGAGTTGCGTAGCTCTTTGAACACTATCATTCTACCCCTCGGACGTCTTGATGTTGGACTTTCACGCCACAGAGCCTTGCTTTTCAAGGTTCTCATCTTATTTCCACAATTTAAATTAAATATAGCCTTCTTAACTAAATAAATTTATCTCATTTGCTTAGTTTTGTCAAACTTTTCTTCTGAACAGAAGTTGTCTTAAACTTCGATTAGACCCTTTTACTTTTACCTGGTGTTTTGAATCAATTTTTTGTGCTAGATACTAGCTGATCAGATCAATCTTCCATGCATGCTGGTCAAAGGAAGCTACTACACTGGCACTGATGATGGAGCTGTGAATTTGATTAAAATTGATAATGAAAGGCAAGTGCCTTTTCCACTAAAATTTTCCGTTATAAAGTAAATCTGCTAGTTATGATCTAGTGAATTTGCTGAATGGTCACTTCAAGTTTCATGGAAGCGTAAGTTTATTCTTTTCCTTTAGCATGCAGTCCATGGGAAAAAAGACATCAGTTCCTATATGATTATCTTATCCTGCAATTTTTTCATGAGACATCATGGAAAGTTGAGATATTTTTCACGAAAAAAATATTGTCGGAATATTTTCTTACTCGTCATGTCTCTTTAAGTGTTTAAGTGTATGCAATTCTAGACAAGGAAAACTGCTTTGATAGGTGGAAAGGTAGAGTGTCTATCTGAGTGCAATAGATGTTGCCAATGTGGTTGTAGTTTTTTTTATAGTCTTGTACGCCTATGTAGTGCATATGGGTTTTGACAATGAAAAAAAAGATGGACTATTCCTTCTGCATGCATCGCAGTACAGTTTCTGATACACCGCAAGCAAAAATGCATTTGTAATTTTTTACAGCTTGGATATCTGATTCTTGACAGTTGATGTGGAGATTTTATTTTGAAAGTTTTATGTTCACCTTTGCCTTCTAGAAAGTTAATATCTACATGGTTTGTATTTTATTCGGAAGCTTTTGTGGTGATGCAATAATTTGTTTTTCTGATGCAGTGAATATATTGTTGATCTAATGGGTGCTCCTGGTACGCTAATTCCTTCTGAGGTTTCCAGCAGTCAACTACCAAATTATGGCTTCGATGTTAGGAGATTCTTGGATATTAAAGAAACACCAAAAGATAAGTGGTTGGTTAAAGGTGAAAGACCTCAAACAGGGCAAAGGTCATTTGATCTTCATGGCGTAACAAAAGTTGACAACTTAATATCCACAGAAACATCCTCCATTGGCAGTAAAAAAAAGGAGGATCCAGGGAACTCTGTTGAAGAACTCATAAGTGGTGGTGACCATGCAGATCTTCCCGGGTCGCAACGTCAATCATGTGAAAGCTCATCAAATAGATCTGGAAAAGCATCATCTGCTCAAAAGAAAAAAGTTAAAAATGTTTCCAAGTATGTAATTAGTGCCGCAAAGAACCCACAGTTTGCTCAGAAACTACAAGCTGTCTTGTTAGAAAGTGGTGCATCACCTCCTCCAGATTTGTTTACGGATATCGACCCACAGGGTCTTTGTGAACAGAAAGTTCTAGATCAATTACATCCAGGCAATAAAATAAGTGACAATAGCAGATTTCAGTGTAATCCATACGAGTTATTTTCAAGCCATGAGCAATGTCTTGGTGCAAATTTAGTGAAGTCCTCGGACAGTGTAATCTATGCAAATGAGCAGAAACAGTCTGGTGAGGGCGTGGCTGAACAACAAAGAGAACTGGTTGTAAGTTCTAGGAATCATAATGTTTGTTTGCCTTGTAGTACCACAACAGAGGGATTTATGGCTCCGGGTTGTGGAACTAGTGAAGAAATACAGGGTGATGCTACAGGTCTTGGCATGGTAGTTACCAGTCCTAGTACTGTTGCAAGAGCCATGCATCAAGAACAAATTGATGAAGCTCCCTTGAACTACGGGGATGATTCTTGCCAAAGACAACGTGGAATTTTGTTAGTGGGTGATGATAACTGCTTCTTGGATAAACTGGGAAGAGTTCGCAATAAGATTGAGCTGGGCAAAGAATTAACAGAAAATTTGATGCTGATGGCAAACAGTGGCCTGCATAGTGCCTCTAATGATCAGAGCGACACTAGTTGCCCAGTATTGGGTGAGGTTGCAGAGTGGGAAATACCATGGGAGGATCTTCACCTTGGGGAACGTATTGGCATCGGTAAGACAATGCTTTTCAGTTACTGAGCCTGACTGACCTATGCAAAAACATATATATTACTACTTCAATGATATGCATAAGTTTGTATGACTGTTAGCATCTTGGTGCCAAGAGTTCGGTAGCAAGAGAATCCGGATCTTTGATATTGACCAGGAGTTTTTCTGTTATGTTCTTTGGAATATTTCTAGCAAGTAAAAAATTTCCTCTTTAAGTAGGTTTTGAGTTAATTTACTCTTGTGGATGATAATGCAACCGAAGAAACATTGAAGGGGGGGGGGGGTAAGAATAGGTTATAAGTAAAAGGTTAAGGCTACAAAATCTACCATGGAAAGGTGAAAAAATGTACCATGGACTTGGTGATAGTTTTACACCGAAACATGATTTGTTTAGATTTTTCTCATTTATATATATGCCATGAATTCGGACGTCCTTTGTCTTGCCCTCCAGATTTCCTTAAATTTTTTGCTGATTTGACAATACTATGTAAAACATGTCTAATACTACTCAGAGAGTGATGGCCTGAAATTAATCTAATGTGTGTATGGTGTTTTAAGTTCTTTGTTCGATTTGGCTAGAAGATTATTAAGATCCTGGAAGTATAGAAATTACTCATTCCTTCTTTTAAGTGGAAGTTCTGTATTAAGTTGAGAGACAGATGACTTGTCTATCATTAACTTTAGCTTATTATGATTGAACTGATTAGGTAGTATGAAAGGTCTCTTGTGATTTACCCTTTGTGTTTTAAGTTGGGATTACCCATTATTGGGATCTTTTAGGAGTAATAGGTTCACTTTTACTGATAAAAAAAGAATGCTGTGCAGCCTCAATTGAGCGACACGTTTTCCATCAATTCTGTTATTGATTCACTTGCTTGTTGGATTAGAAACTTGTTCCTCTCAACCATGCTGTACTAACATTAGCTAATATGCTAGTATAATAAAGTTTCTGTGTTTGTTAATATTTTCTACTTTATGTCATCATCTGTACAATGAAATAAGTTATCCTTATTACTAAATATGCCTTAACTGCTGAGAGTTCTAGGATACCTCCACTTAGCTATTTATATTTTGTTTTTTTTTTGGTAAGATCTGTTTTGCTCTTTAATTTTTCTGAATATGATCTCAACCATCATTGGTGTTTGATGGCCTTGAATTCTCAGTTAGGGACGGCTGGAAGTAGACTATCGTTATAAAAAATACTAACTGTCAAGGGTTGTCATACTTCCTGTAATAATTGATGGGTGGACCTCTCTCTCTTTTTGTTTTGTTGCTTGCATCATTAGTCTAAACGTTTAGTCCTATTGAATTGATGTGGTTGTTTAAAAAGCCTTACGTGTTGGTGCCCTCTCTTGTAGGTTCATATGGTGAGGTCTATCGTGCAGATTGGAACGGCACTGTAAGTTGTATTATCAAAGTATTAGAATTAATATTTGTACTTTTATTGTTAAGCTCTGTGAATGCATTTTTATATAAGAACTTCTGTGAATGAAAGAATTCGTTAATATTTTGTTAGTCCCTACACCCTGCTGACTGTTGGTGCTAAAACTGTAATATATGCAATGAGGGATTGTTGGTTATGTTTCTTTTTGGGATTAATGAATCTCCTTATGAAACACGTAACATAAATTGGTATTGATACGTAGATATGCTCGTTCTTACTGTATCAACATAAATTGGAGATGTTATAAATCCCCCAACCTTTGTTGGTCCATATTGATGCGATAGCAATGGTTTGGTATGGCAGGAGGTTGCTGTGAAGAAGTTTCTGGACCAAGAATTTACTGGTCATGCATTGGCTCAATTGAAATGTGAAGTAAGCGGCAGATATAATAACTTATTAGTCCTGGTCTCTTTGTGATAGTTAATTGATCACTTAAACGCTTGTGTATTTTTTAAGTCCTGCTGCCTGGTTACTTATGCAGGTCGAAATCATGTTAAGACTGAGACATCCTAATGTTGTACTTTTCATGGGAGCAGTTACTCGCCCTCCACATTTCTCTATATTGACAGAATTTCTTCCCAGGTTGTTTTATTTCCTATTTCATATTGCTCACTTTTCATGCTTTTGAAGGTTGCTATGTAAAGGTGTTTATATCTCTTTTTCATAAAACCCAAGAAGGATGTGTGATGTATATATGCTTTGAGCAACTTGTCCAATATTACAATATGTAGAATACTGCATGCCTCTTAGATTGAAAGCCGTCTTTATAGAGATTTTCTTGTGTCAGATAGCAATTTTGTTTAGACTCGCCTTTAAGAAAATACAGTCATTGCATTGTAAACTACTGATTATATTTCCCTTAACCCAATTGCATTCTGACGAGCTACAATTTTTACAGGGGAAGTTTGTACAAGTTACTGCATCGGTCAAATACCCAACTTGATGAGAAAAGACGGTTGAGAATGGCGCTTGATGTGGTAATAAGTTAGAGAGTTTCTTCATCTTTATACTTTCACATTATTCAGTTCAGTTTGTTAAGCACATTTTCACAATTTATTTTCTGGCAGGCCAAGGGCATGAACTACTTGCATACAAGCCACCCTACCATTGTACATCGAGATTTAAAGTCTCCAAATCTTCTTGTTGATAGAAACTGGGTTGTTAAGGTCCTACTCAGATCATTCTCTGCTCAAACTATTGCCTTTTTATCCGAATTCTTTTTCTAGTATATTAACTATGTCTTTCTGCAGGTTTGTGATTTTGGTTTGTCACGCATAAAGCACCATACGTTTCTGTCTTCAAAGTCAACTGCTGGAACGGTAATGTTCAATTTAGTACTGAGTTGATTGTTTAGTATATTTTGAATTTAGGGAAAATACCTTCAATCTCTCTTCTAGTTTGCTTAAATAACACGAACACTTCTTCTAGTTTCGAAAAGGACCTCCCCTGATCTAAGATTTCGTTGACAAAAAACACAAAAGACGTTTTATTTCACCCTAACTCTGTTAAAATAAATTTTAATAACAGAAATGCCCTTATTTTTTTTTGAACCGTGGGTGTTATAACCCGAAACCATCTTATTCTAAACTACCAAGTGTCGGGTGGGCTTTTGTGCTTTGGGTTCAAAATTAGTTGGGCCAGGTCTTTACGTTGGGGTATCCTGGTCTTTTAATAAAGAAACTAATGGCTTACTAACTGCATAAATTTAAGTGTCATTTTTCAAACTAGAGGACGTCCGGGACATTTAAACAAACTAGAGGGGAGGTTGGAGGAACTTTCCCTAATATTTATTAGCACCATGGCTCTCTAAAAGTATTGCAAGATCTAAATACTTGCTTCACAAACCACAGCCCGAATGGATGGCACCAGAAGTTCTAAGGAATGAACCAGCAAATGAGAAGTAAGTCAATGCCCAGTCTTTTGCTCGGGGCAGTGCATTTGAAAACTTCAATAGCCGTAATTGTGATACAATTGAGCTGGTTTAACTGCAGGTGTGATGTTTATAGTTTTGGTGTGATATTATGGGAGTTGGCCACTTGCCGTATCCCGTGGAAAGGTTTGAACCCGATGCAGGTTGTTGGAGCCGTTGGTTTCCAAGATAGACGTCTAGAGATTCCAGAAGATATTGATCCAGCAGTTGCACAGATCATCTGTGATTGTTGGCGAACGTAAGTTTGAATCTAAACTAATCTGAAAAGCTCGACTAGTACGTGCATTAGAGTGAGCTAGAATTAGGGAAAATTACTCCTAACACTTCCTGTAGTTTGCTTTTAAATGTCACATATTCCCCTCTAGTTTCAAATGACAAATAAGTTCATTTTTTACAAATGTGTTGGTTTCGGTGTGAAAAGTCAAGATGATCCCTATAACTGATCAGACCCAATTATTTATCTAACTCGAAACAAAAATTGACTCGGGTTGTTTCAGGTTTAGATGAATTCGTGTTAGAATATTAAAAAAGAAATGATTTAACGTTGTCAAGATTGAGAAAAAAGAACGAAAGATAATTTAGTATGTTATTTAAACGACGTTAGATTGAAATTCAACGGTTTTGAATTTTTTTTGTCGCCGAAGCATAACATAAGGAGAGATTTGAGTCATTTTTTAAATTGGAGCGGTGTTTGTATAATTACAAGTCGTGTTAGATTAATTTTCCCTATAAATTAACAAGCAAATCGACATGGTTTGCAGCAAAATCATGTTTATTTTCTTGAGTCCCTTCAATTTACTGGCACTGATTTATTTATTTGCAGGGAGACACATTTGAGGCCTTCTTTCAGTCAGCTTATGGTACGTCTGCGTCGTCTTCAGCGTCTTATTATCGCAGTTGATAAAACTCCGGAAATCTACGATAAAAGGTGACCGGAATTGTAATAATAGTTGAAGCTGTTTGCCGACTCGAAGAGCCAGAGCAGCGGATGGTGTTTTTTTTTCTCTTACATATTTATTTGTTGTGCAAAGAAATTGAAGACGAGACTGAATTGGGGAAGTGTTTGGTTCAATCAAAGTGGGGGCTTAACACAACCCATTGGGAAAAAGTGGAGATCCTCCAAACCAAATAGGAACTGCGCGAGTGCAGAGGAGGGTGCCATGCTATTCCATTGAAGACTAGTTGAGGCTTTCAAGTGATATTTACTAGGTTGTATCATTCTACATGTAAAACAAAATCCCAAAGGGGAAAAAAAGATGACCAAAAGAAAAAAAAATTAATATATTTGAAACATCTGTTTCTGTGGAGGTGGAGGTTGTATTGGGGAAATTGTAAACATTTGTGGTCTTCACAGGTTATTGTGAAAAAGAAATTTATTCCTAAAAAAAAGAACATAAATGCATAAAAGAGGTTTATTATGAATCTGTTTCATCGTTCCTAAATACTTGAGAGTTTCAGATTGCCTCACTGGACGTACTTTGTGTATATTTTGTGATGATGGTTGTATGGTTTAACGTTGAATTATGAATCTTCATGGTTCTTTCCAAATTCTATGTGAGTCCATAACTAAACAATTAGAATTTGAATTGGCTTCAAATTTTTTTTTCCCCAGCAATGTTATTTAGTCTAATTTATGATGTATCACAAATTTACATGATGAAAACAGATTAGTTATAGTTTTTTAATTTATCAAGATGTACCGATTCAATTATATCATGTAGACTTGTGACACATCACAAGTTGAGTTAAATTGTATTTTTTTATAGGATGAGGACAATCATAATTGAATGAGATCCTCTCTTGTTCAACAAACCAAAGAGTACCCAGTCCGCATCTAAACTGTTTGTTTACCTGCATCTAAGCTATCTGTTCAGCCATAATTAGACGAGATTTTCTCAAATCTTTGTCTGCATCTAATATGAGGTTTGATGTTTTTCATAAACCATGAATGTTGGAAGGCATTCCAAATAGCTAGTTTTACTCGAGTTCAAGACATCAAAGTGGTGTTGTTTTTCATTCTCTTTTTCCGTTCTCCACGAAGATGTTATTTTTACGAGGGATTGACATAATGATTAGGTTCAGATTCGTATGTTTAAGTTCTAGTCTTAAGTCATCATACATATTTCATCCCCTATAATTTATAATTTTAAAAATAGTCGTTTCAGCCTTAATAATAAAGATTAATTATTTTTAATGCCCCTGATCTTTTTAACATATACCAAATAGACACTCACCTTCGTCACACATGCTCCCAGCGTTTTAGTTTGTTTCACGGAAATTCTCTACAGTTACTTTCGTAAAAAAGTTTCGACGGAATTGAGACTCTCTCACGTGGGAGAGTAATTTTATGTTTTTTTACAAAAAGAGTAATTCTTATTTGATTTGACACTTACTGTAAAAAAAATTGATTTGACACTTGAATTTTATGTTTAGTATAATAATGTTTTCAACGGAAGTAATAATTGAAAAGAAAAAGAAAAATAGAAATGTTAATTGGATAGAGGTGCTGAAAAGAAACAAAGGAACAGAGAATTTACAGAACCCATGGCCAGAGTGTTGCCCATATCACCAAATCTGACCCCGACTACTTTTTTATTTTCTTCTCTACCTAAATTCGTCTCACCACCACTTTTCACAAACCCTAGATTTCATCACCGTAGAACTTCAGTTTCTATAGTTGTACCATTTTCATCATCCTCCAGAAATGGAAACAATACACCATCAGATACACAGTGTCCTGTTCCACTGGAGCAGCAGCCCATAAACGAATACCAATCTCTCTCAACTTCCTTCCCATACTCATGGGCATCTGGAGATGTTGTCAATTATTACTCCCGATTGGTCGTCACCGGCGCTTCTTTCGCTCTATTTATTGGGCTTCCGGTTGCCTGGTTCGGGACCGTGGGAGCTGAATCGGAGCCACTGAAGCGATCTCTGTTCGCCCTTTCAAGTGGGATTTATGTAGTTACGCTTGTCGTTGTGAATATGTATCTGGGTTGGGCTTATGTTGGAAATCGTTTGCTTAGTGCCACCATTGAATGTAATTGCTCTGTTTTCTTTCTATTTTCTCTCATGCGTAAGGTGTTGAATTGAAAATTAGTTGAGCCTTTTTCTTTCTTCTTATGCTATGAGCTCTTAGAATCACTGTTTCTTTCTCTTTCACAGATGAGGAGACGGGTTGGTACGATGGTCAGGTACTAAGAAGATAAAATATACTAATTATTAGCTAAAATAATGTTTTTATATGCATAAAAGTGCTTTTAAACAACACTTCCAAACACACTAAAATTCACTTGTTTACATAATCTGTTCTAATATTTTGCAACTTGATAGAAACTGTTGTAGAAGTTCCATCATTTTTTTATGGCTTGAAATAGATTCTCTTTCATTCAAGTTTTAATTTGACGATATTGAGATGCAAATTGATTTCTTGAGCAGACATGGGTGAAAACTGCTGAAGTTTTGGCACGTGACCGGCTCCTTGGTTCATTTTCTGTAAGTGATTGATTTTGACAAAAGTAGGTTGAAGTTTAGGAATAGTCTTCTTTTAAGTGGGGATCTTGTTGAGCTTTGATACTAGTTGAAAGATTCATGGTATTGGTATATAACTTCCAACTCAATAAAGGGAGAAGGAAGAATTATTTAGTGACCGTTAGAATATGTCTCCTGGCCTTCTTTTGATCTCCCCTTGGAGGGAGAAAGAGACTCCATACTATCAGCTCTATTCTTTCTTTCTTTGTTTCTTTTTTGAGTAAATTACATCCACTTTTCTTGTAGTTTTCCTTGATTACATAAGCACCTCATTAGTTTAATCTTGCCTACAAATAAGTCCATACAATTTCCCCCAAAAACCCTCACAGCCTGTGCTTAGTATAAACTAAGAAATGTGAATGTCACTTATGTTTCAAGCTTTCAGCTCAATTTAGTCCCTAATTATCTGTCTTCTCTACAGGTCAAGCCAGTGCTTAGCAGGCTAAAATACACTCTTGTAGGTCTTGCAGCATCTCTGTTTTTATGTGCTTTTCTCATCATTAACATTGATGGAGATCAGATAGAACCCTACAGTACATCTAATAAACCTGGCACTAGAGTTGTACCCGGAGTTTACAATGATCAATCTGCCAGATCTTTTGAGCCGGACGCATTTTGTGGAGAGCCTGGTCTTGAAGAGGAATGACTATCATTTCTTTAATGGCACTGCTTGTGAATACCATTTAAGTTTCCAGTATATATGCAAACAGAAAATTTCATATTGACTTGATTTCTATTGTTATATGGTAGTTTGTTGTAATGTAAACATTGTATATGATAACGAAATCCGCAGGAAATGATGGGGGATATTGAACATAATTTGTATACAGTTTATTAGCTCATAATTTCTCTCTCCTGATCAGCTTCTATTTTAGTGTGTTTTCTCTGATGATGTGACACTTGGCAGCCTCAATGATTGCAATGTGTCTTAATATGGTTAGGGAGAATATTCTTTAGGGTGCTTGCTGATTGGTGCATTAAGATTTTGTCATAACTGAATTATTCTCTCCATTTCTCTCTTCCTTCTGTAAGCTTTTTAGCTCTGTAATGTTGGAATAGGTACTGTAACTTTTACAGAATTCAATACACAAGCTTACTAATTTTAGATACTTTCTGTATCAGTAGTCTTTCTTATATGGTATCAGATCCATAAGACAAAAGTCATGAGCAACACACCAAATTCGAGCAACGACACTGCAACAACCAACAATGGCGGGGCAGTAACCAACACTCGAATCACTGCACCTGCAAATCAACCTACTCCTGCACAAAACCCAGAAACTTTAGCTCAACGAGGTAATTAGTTCTCGAGCTTCTTTAACTCATCTCTGTCCATTAAACTTGATAGGAGTAATTTTTTACTCTGGAAGTCTCAAGTTATCCCTGTTGTAGTAGGACATCGTTTAGATGATGTTTTATTTGGTGAAAGTGTTTTCCCACTCAAATACAATGAAAATGGAGAGTTGAGTCTAGCTTATAAAACCTGGGTAAGATGTGACCAACTATTATTAAGCTGGTTAAGAGCTTCCATATGACAAAGGGAGTGCTCGCTTTTGTTATTAACTACATAACCTCTAGTAAGGTCTAAAACTCACTAGAAAAAAACTTTGCTAGCTCCTTGAGAGCTCTTCTGATGTATCTGGAAGGAAAGCTCCAAGAAGCCACCAAAGACACCAAGCCTATCTCCGAATATTGGGATTATGTAAGGTCACTAGCAGACTCTCTTGTTGCCGCAGGTCAACCTGTTCAGGAAGAAGACCTTATTCTGTATATCTTAGATGGTCTTGGGCTCGAGTATTGACTCAGTAGTAGTGAACATTAATTCTAGAGTTACCAGCATGAGCCTTGAGGATGTCCAATCTCTGTTAATGAATCATGAAAATAAGCTAGAAAAATTTAATGTTGTTAATTCCTCAGTCTTGAAAGCTACTTCCAACATAGCCACTTCTGCTCAATTTGGAAAAAAGAGTCAATATGGAAATCAAGGAAACTACAATCAGAACTACTCCAACAATAGAATCCAAAATCAGTCAGGCAATTGGGGTAGATTTTTTAACAACAGATGAGGAAGACGTGGTGGCGGATCTGGAAAGTTTGGCAACGGATTGATCTATCAGGTTTGTGGCAAACCTGGACATGGTGCCAACATTTGTTATTACAGGTTTGACAGAAATTCTAACCCAAACTTTCAACAACAACAGAACCAAATGCATCAGAACTATCCAGTCTCACCTGCTGCCTATAATGTTGGTCCAGAATCCATTGCTGATTCTTCTTGCTGTGTAGAGAGTGGAGCCAACAATCATGTCACTCCTAATTTCAGTAATCTGAGCATTACCTCTGAATACGCATGGCCAGATAGACTTGTAGTGGGCAATGGTTCTTTTCTTCCTATCAGTCATATAGGCACAACAACCCTCAAAACCACTCACACACCATTAAAGCTTAAATCTGTTTTGTGTGCACTAAAAATCACAAAAAACCTTGTTAGTGTCTCTAAACTAACTCGAGATAATAATGTTTACTTGGAATTTCACGACAAGTTTTGTTTTGTGAAGGCCAAGCAAACAGGGATAGTCCTTCTTCAAGGGATACTTAAGGATGGCTTGAACCAACTGGCTTGCACTCTAGTCTCAAAATTCCCTCATGTTTATACTGTCAATCTTAGTCAACATGTTACTAGGCCTTTAAGTGCCATTAGATCTACTAGTGAGAACTTTGTGTTGATTTTCAATTCCAAGAAGTGTACTCCTGTAATCAACTCAGTGAATACAAATGGTTTTTCATCTAGTTCTGATATTGACATCTCTTATCTCTCTACTGTTAAACTGTGGCACATGAGGTTAGGTCATCCTTCACATAGAATTTTACATCATGTTTCGAAAGAATTTAAGACATTTCTCTCCATTATTAAACAATTTTTCTATGATGCTTGTAAACTTGGAAAAATTCATGCACTACCTTTTTCCCTTATCTCAAACCATCACCATAAACCCCTTGAACTTGTTTACACTGATATATGGAGCCTTGCTACCACAACTTCAAAGGAAGGGTTTAAATATTATATACACTTTATAGATTAAGCCAAATTTTGCACAGCCCTACCACTTATCACTGGCAAGCTTGTAAGAGAATCCTTAGGTACCTCAAAGGTACTATCTCAGAAGGTTTAACTCTATTTCCAACTTCCACTCTTCATCTCCAAGCTTATTCAGATGTGGATTGGGCTAGTAATCCTGATGACAAAAAGAGTACATGAGGGTAGGCTATCTATCTTGGTCATTCTCTCATATTTTGGTCATCTAAGCAGTAAAATTTGGTCTTCAGGTTCAGCACGGAGTCTGAGTACAAGACGCTCGTAAACACCACAGCTGAATTACTTTGGCTATGGTCCCTTCTTCATGAACTTTGTATCTCTCACTTACTTCCTGCTACTATATGGTGTGACAACCTTGGAGCTGCTGCCTTGGCCATTAATCCATTTATTCATGGTCGCTCCAAACACATATAGATTGACAAACACTTCATCTGGGATCAAGTTCTCTCCAAGTTCCTCCGGGTTCTCTATGTCCCTTCATATGATCAAACAACAGACATCTTAACCAAGGTCCACACCAAAGATATGTTTCAGTTTCTCAAGGAAAAGCACACTGTCACTCAACCTCCTTCATCTCAGCTTCAAGTTAAACGTGGCTAAAACCTCCTTTAACTTGAGGGGGGATATTAGCTTATAGTTTGTCTCTCTCCTAGTTAGATTCTATTTTAGTGTGTTTTCTCTAATAATACGACATTTGGCAGCCTCAATGATTGCAATGTGACTTAATATGGTGAGGGAGAATATTCTCTAGGTGCTTGCTGATTGGTGCATTAGGATTTTGTCCTAACTGAATTATTCTTTCTCCATTTCTCTATCTTCCCTTTATAAGCTTTTTATAACTCTTTAATAGTGGAATATATATTGTAACTTTTACAAAATTCAATACACAAGACTGATTTTAGATACTTTATGTATCAATCGTCTTTCTTATACAGTTTATTTCTAAGCTTGTCTTCGTTAAAAAAAATCAATTTAGTTGTATAATTATTTTATCAACTGTGCGTTATAGATAGACCTTAGAAATTAAAAAAAGAAGAAAAAAGACTAATTATAGGTAGGGAATTGACTGAAATAAGCTACGGAGAATCAATTTTATCTATTTCGATAGCCATAGAGTAATTCTGTACATTTAAAAGTCTATAGGCCTAAATTACTAATGATCTAAAGTTCACGAGTATAAGTTGAATTTAACCCAACTTTTAATTTTCCATTTGTTAAAGGTTAAGGCTTACGTCATGAATTGAGATCCTCTCATTCTCGATAAAAAAATATGTTTACTTGCTAGATTTAAATTATAAATTTTATGAATTTGAATTTGTAATTCAAAAATTTGTGTGAGACCCTCACATTATTGAATGAGGTTTGAAAGAAGTAACAGAATATGTTGATTTATAAATATTTTTATTAGAGATTTTAGGTATATTCCATATCCTATGATCTACTTGATCATTTATTAATTCAATGTGTTCATCATTTATTATGTCAGGTATTGAGGTTATTGTTGACCTATTACTTACATGAATAATTGCTTATATCTAATCTTACTCTCCGCCCAAGTAAATTACTGAATCTTCTCTTGTTAATCAATTTTCTGTTTCTGCAGAAAAATTATATGAGTGGAATATTGATGGTCTTTCTGAACAGGAAGTCCTCAATAAATTACAACACATGGCAATAGTAGTTAATAGCTACATTACCTCTCACAATTTACTTCATGAAGAAGTAATAAACATTCTAGTCACATGATTCACAAGAATGCTTCATTCTACTTGAACCCTTCAAGTACTCTTTTTTTATTTTCAGAATTAAAATCACTATTTGAAGGGTTCAAGTAGTCAAATACAACTACTTGAATCCTTCAAGTAATATTTTTTTACTTCCAGAATAAAAATCACTACTTGAAGGGTTCAAGTAGTCAGATACAACTACTTGAATCCTCAAGTAATTTTTTTTTACTTCCAGAATCAAAATCACTACTTGAAGGGTTCAAGTAGTCAGATACAACTACTTGAACCCTTCAAGTAATATTTTTTTTTACTTCCAGAATCAAAATCACTATTTGAAAGGTTCAAGTAGTCAGATACAACTACTTAAACCCTTCAAGTAATATTTTTTTTTACTTTCAGAATCCAAATCACTACTTGAAGGATTCAAGTAATCAGATACAATTATTTGAACCATTCAAGTAGTGAACAAATGAGTAATTGAAGGGTTCAAGTAGTCATTAAAAGTTACTTGAAGCCTTCAAGTACTCAAAGTTCATTTTCTCATTTTTAGATGTAAAAAATGTTCAAGTAGTCATAAAAAACTACTCGAACCCTTCAAGTAGTAATAAAAAATTACTTGAACCCTTCAAATAGTCACCTGATGTTTGAGCTGCTTTCTAACAAATAACTTGGAGGGTTCAAGTAGTTATAAATAAGTACTTAAACCCTTCAAGTAGTCATCTCAAGAAGAAGAATGAGCTTGATTGAATAAAAGAGAAGAAGAAGAAGAAAAGATGAGTTGATTGTGCATTGGGAAGAGAAGATAATTTGGTAAGATTATTAATATTTAACTGAATAGCGTGGATCATAGGGTATATAATTCTAATTTTTAAAAATTGAGTATATATTTCTTAATCTAAGATTGAAAAGTTACGTTATTCCAAATAACCATTTTTCAACTAGTATACTATAAACTCTCAAAATTCGGTAAACGATAAACTCTCAAAAAGATAGGGGTGTTAAAAAACTGTCCAGACCGTGTAATTCGAACTGGACCAAACTGAAGTTGATCGGTTTGGACAATTTTTTTCTCATATTTGGTTGGCTCGGTCCAGAATTTTAATCAATTCTAGACCAAACCGACAGGACCGATCGTGTATATATATAAGGTTAAAAACAAACAAAACCCTAAGTCTCCCTCTCCCTCCCCCTCTCCCTCTCCCTCCCTCAACCCTTCTCCTTGTCTTTCTCCTACATTAGCTTCTCCTCAACCCTTCTTAGTTCTGGGCTTCTCCTTCCTCGACAGTTGATACTCAAGCCGTGACCTCCACCTCAAAACCAGAGACCATGATTTTGAGGTAGGCTTCTCCTTTTTGTAACTCAGTTTGAGGATTCAATCTTAGATTTAGGATCTGGGATTTTATTCGGTTCTTAATCCCTCTCGCCTGAAGAAGAAACTGACCGTGAACACCCACTCTCACCTCAACTTCTCTAGCCCCTCGCCGCCTTAACACTTGAGTAGGACTCTAGATCTGCAATGTTGTTCTATATTTTTCTCTTTCTCATTTCTGCCTTTTTTCCATCACTGGGTCTTTTCCATTTCTGCATAATTTTGTGTTTATGTTCTATATTCTGCAACTTCTAGATCAATATCAGCTCGTGTTTATGTTTATGTTATATATTCTAGATCTATATCAGTTTGTGTTTATGTTTCAATTCTTTGTATTGTGTATATGCAATACTAAATTCTTCTCAAACTAGAGTGTATTGTGAAACTTTGTCTAAGATCATAATACCCGACCAGATCGACCTTTGAAGTTCAGTCTGATCGGTTCAAATTTCTTGGGGTTTTTAGAGTTTAGCGTTTAGGGTTTAGTTATTAGGGTTTTAAGCTTTAGGATTTTAAGATTTAGGGTTTTAGAGTGTAGCGCCTAGGGTTTAGTGTTTTAGGTTTTTATGGTTTATGGTTTTAGGGTTTGATCGTTTAGGGTTTATGATTCAGGATTTTAAATTTAGAGTTTAAGGTTCAGAATTTTTAAAGATTTAGGGTTTTAAGATTTAATGTTTTTAGAATTTAGAGTTTAACATTTATTATTTAAGGTTTAATTTTTTTGATCGGTTCAATCCTCCTACATGAGAACCGTTATTTTTTATTTGGTATTATTTACTTTTAAAAATCAGAATCACCGTTGAACATCCAAGAAAAGAATAAATGCAGTAAAGTTGGGTAGAATGGGACCACCTGGGAAATGAAAATCTTGTTGGGTTCATGCACCTTTCCCTCTTTCTGTCTTCTCCTTGAATTCTGAGAAGAGAGAAGAAGACCATTATTTATTTCACAAATTATTAAAAAAATTCACAAAGGAAAAAAATTATCGATTTCCTGTCAGAATAAATCTCCATAGCTAACCTTCTCCCTCTACAATGAACGTCATTACCGCCTCTTCCTCTTCTTCTCCTAGCTTTCTTGCAGGGAAGCCTTCAATTTTTTCTTCTTCATCCCTTTCATCTACAGGTTAGTGCCAGACCATCTCTTCGTCAATACGTTGGTTTATGCTTCTAATATTGTCGGTCGATATGTAAACATTGTGATAGATCCTCTTCTTCGCTTAATTTGCTTAGGTGTTAAACGAAAGAAAACTTTTGGGTTTTGCTTGGTGGCGGAGAATTGTTTGAAAATCGTCTAAATTTGAGTTTTCAGTTTCCTCATTATATTGTCTTGTGGTTTGTTTTGCAATGAGGCTAATTGTTGATTTTTTTAATTCGTGCTAACATGAGAATAAACTAGTGTCTAGCTCGGGGGATTTTAGTAACCATTGGATTTCGATTGATAACCTACCTCTTCCGTGTTATTGTTGGTGATCAAAGGTTGAAGAAGTTTTACTAAACTATACATTGTTGCTGAAAGTTGACAAAGGAAATGCCATATTCTAAATTGTAGGATTTTTATGTTCATAGGCCCAGATCTTTGTGGATGTTTCCTTCTCTAGGAGTCAGACTTCTTTTGATAGCTTGTGATCTTGTCAACATGTGTGATTTTTTAAGATAATTAGCAAATAAATGTAGAAAATTGTTTGTGAGGATGGGTTTTGAAGGAAGTTAACTGAACACTAAAGATTTGATTTGGAGTCTTTGAAGTATGACCATTATCTTTAACGTATTCCAGATGCAGGTTTGCGTAGATAGATTGTTTCCGTCCCCATACTGTTATTTACATCACATATTAGCATTTTATTGCTTCTTTTCTTCGTAGCGTTGAACTGAAAATATTTGGACTCAGACACTTCTTAGTTTCTTATTGTATATGTTTACTTCTGACCATGTTGTGTATTATATCTGTTAGAATTCTGTGGCTTAAAGCATTGGTCAATGACTATTTCACTTACTGTGGTTTCCTGGGCTTATACATTATTGCTTATACCAAAAATTATGGCTGGCCTCAAATTGTACTTTTGAAGTGTCATCTGCATTTGGCCTCAAATTCTTTAGTTTTATATCTGCATCTGACATAGTAGGCTGAAACTATATTCTTGATATGCTTAGTTAAAACTCTCCTTAGCATACTTGTCAAATATAGCATACTTGTCAAATATATTATACATATAAGTTTCCCCCCTTATAAAGGCATAGCTTGTCTTCTAATTCTAGGGGAACTTATTTGCAACGGTGGAGTTGTAGATTTGTTAATTCTCTCATTGAATGGGAATAATTCAGATGCTCTAGTCTGACGTAATGATGCGCGTTTGCGGAATATTTAGTAAAGCTGTATGTCACGAGCTAAACAACCTATGATGAAGCCACAAGAAGCTTGTGATGTTGAACTTTTGAGTTCTACACAGAGGATGGATCATGAATTATGGCCGCTTGATCCTGTTGATCCAAAGAAGGCAAAATTTCCTTGCTGTATAGTTTGGACCCCCCTTCCAGTTGTCTCATGGTTAGCACCTTTTATTGGACATGTTGGCATTTGCAGGGAGGATGGAATGGTTTTAGATTTTTCAGGATCGAACTTTGTGAATGTCGATGATTTTGCCTTTGGTCCAGTTGCCAGATATCTTCAACTTGATAGAAAACAGGTACTTTTCCATGACTGCCGAAGATCCTTCCTGTTGTGTACCATTACCCCCCCCCCCCCCCCCCCCNCCCCCCCCCCCCCCCCTCACTCAGACGTTGGCACAGGACAAACTAAATATGTCTCGTAAGATTAAGGGAGAATCTTCTAACACCCTTTGTAGTGTGCCTAACTAACGCCTAAATAACATGGACAACCCTATAGTTTGAAAGATGACTCACACCTCTCTTCATGTTAGGTTTCGGTAAGAAAAAAACATAAAACCATTATTTTCAAATTAACGCCATTTAAGAAACATGTAATACCAAATTACCTTTGTTTTTTCCCAATCCTGGAAACTGTAAAATCAACTTTTTTAATATTCAAACCTAATTCTCCTAATTTACATGCAAAGAAACAGTTAGTTGGGGCGGGTTGGTTTATAGTGATAATCTTGTCGTGTCTGTTTATGTTTTGAGTTAGAAAAAATAATTGGCTCGGGTCAGTTATATGGATAATGTTGTTTTTTCACATTTTTATTTTTGGTCGCTGTCTTTTCACACTTAAACTAATAATGTTTTAACAGATTGAACTTATGTGTCATTTTCGGATTGAACTTATGTGTCATTTTCGGATTGAACTTATGTGTCATTTTCAAACTAGAGGGAATGTCTGTGTCATTGAAGCAAATAATTTCCCTAAACTAGTTGTATGTACGCAAACTCTGATTTGTTTCCAACTTGTTTTTCTAAAACCATAACCAGTTGGGGAGAGTAATCTGCTCGTGATGCTACCTCGTATTAGAGAAATTTCTTGCCAACTATAAATTGAAAGATAGACATTTTTTATGGCTTTCAACTTCTAATTTATCGATTGACGTTGCTGTTGTGGAATATCATATGTTTGTACAGTGTTGCTTTCCCTCAAGCCTGGCTGCACATATGTGTAAGCAGAACTACAAGCATGCGGAATATGGAACAGCCATCACGTGGGACGATGCACTACACTCAAGTGTGAGATATTTTGAGCATAAAACCTATAACCTTTTTACATGCAATTGTCACTCCTTTGTTGCCAATTGTCTAAACCGGGTTTGTTATGGTGGATCAATGAGTTGGAATATGATAACTGTGGCAGCATTAGTTTTGTTGAAGGGGCATTGGGTTGATAGCATGTCAATCTTAAGATCATTCCTTCCCTTCATAGTGGTGCTCTGTCTGGGAATTTTCATGGCCGGGTGGCCTTTCTTGATTGGGTTATCTTCGTTTTCTCTACTTCTTCTGGCTTGGTTTATGTTGGGTACTTACTGTTTCAAAAACTTGTTAGAATGCTAGGTAAAGTACAATGTAGTATTGGACTGGTTCCTCTCTAAAGTTGAATTGTAATGCTTGCTCTAGATTCATAGCGAAAAGCTTTGAAGATTGAAGTTCATGGATAAGTCTGCTTCAGCATGAAGTTAGTGTAATTAATGTTAGATCATTATGAAGAAGCTGATTAAAACTCTGCAGTTACAAAGAAAAAATGAATGAGGAAATAAGAGAGCCAATTCTCCAAGTAATGTAAGTGAGGAGGTGAGTACAATGAAGTCTTCAAATGCCAGGACTGAAGCCATATGATGACCGCATGTATATTTTGCTTGTAAAGTGAGTCCAAGATTTGAAGATAAGTCATCATAATCCTTTTTGGTTCGCTAGTTTATTGGTCTTGGATCGGGGCTATTTATGGGCTTAACCAGTCATAAGGGCTTTATACAAGCCTAGTAAAATTTTACAAACTTAATATAAGATTAGACATCTAGTTTTATAATCATAAAAAATAGTCAGTATTTATGGACTCACTATAAAAAATATGCATCTGAGTCAAACTTGGTCGGGATATTTACTGTTTTTACTTCAATTTTTGTATAATTAAACTGTTCATCACCTATTATGACTGGTTATTGATTTTATTGTTGCTTCATTGCTTACATGAATAATTGCTTTTATTTAATTTTACTCTCCGCTGGTTATTTTTATGCTTGATTATTTCTCTGTAATCTTTATTTATCTAATCTGTGAATCAACTTCTATTTGGTTAGCTTTAGACACCACAATAAGATCTCTTAGAGACATAAATCCTGAGGGTAGGGTGGTTGTAGGGGCAAAATGGCGAAGAGCAGAGTCTTGTAGGAGGTTGTAGAAGTTACAACATATTGATAACTAAAATACAATATGAAATTCTCAATCCTAAGAATAATTTTGTTATTGAGCAATGAGTAGGTTATCTAAAAGTAGTTCTTCTAGTAGCATTGAGTTTACAGTGTCTTCAATATCTGACATAATGGATGAAGAACATTTCGAATTAGCAGATGATCAACTAGGTCATAAATATTTTGAATACCTTCTAGATGATCAAGAAGATCATTTTGAATGCTTTATAAATGAAAAAAAAGACCATAGGATATGGAATATATCTAAAATCTTCAATAAAAATATTAACTTTAAATCCTCTTCTAGATCATGCATTAATGATGATCAAGATATTAGGATTCGAATAAAGCAAAAACTAAAAATTAAAAATTAAAAATCTAGAACCTAAAGGAATAAGTTCCCAAGATAGTCAGCCAAACCTTAATAATAAGTCTGAACAATCTGATAAAATTAATTATCAATATTCTATTTCTCAAATTAGGGAGTATAACCAGTTTCGTACCCCAAGAAGTTCTTTTTCTAAATCATCTATTGATAATCAAGATGTTAGGACTCAAATATTAGAACAAGAATTAATAAATTCTAAAAATTTGAATTTTGATACCCTGAATCGAGAATGTAAACCATATTAGGAAAGGATAACCCAACCAATCTTGATAGACGTAATAGATTCAGAGAAAAATATAATATGAACCAAAGAAGAATTATGCGTGCTAAATGAAAAGCATTCATGCAAGTATTAAGAGTTGATATATTTTTCTTTGATTATATCGAATATATTTATGATAAAAATATCAAAGTAATTTCAAAATATTAATGGGTTAAGGAAGACTTCCGTGTGGTAACTGCTAGTCATCCACAACCTGAAAAAATCTTAATTAATCATAAAAATTCTCAACTTAAAAAAGAATTTATTGAACCTTCCAAATTCATTATGACGAAACTCTTGATGCAAAAATGCTTAAAAATTATAAATTTTGAGGGACAATATCTCAGAATCAGGTAGACATATGTTAGAATCTACCTATGAGTCATCTACAATTTATGAATCTTCAGAAAATACTGAAAAACCATCCAAAGATTTAGAAATTAAAGCATCTGTTATGGTCATTGACCAAGACATATCTCTAAATTTGATAACCATATGTTAGGATTTATCTATGAATCTTTCACAATCAGTGAACCTTCAAATATTAATAAAATTGAAGAAACGTTAAAAAATTTTAAAAACTAATGACTCATCTTATTCTAATAAGATGGATAACCAAAATAATTATTCAGAATTTGAAAAACTTACTAAGATGGATAACCAAAATAATTGTTCAGCACTGCTTCTCCTTTCAAGATTTCAAAAAAAGAAGAATCTAATAAAAAATAGTTGAGCAACTCACAAATCAAAATCTAATTTCACTCTGAATATTGTTCCTCTTAATAGACAAATTGATGAAATGCTTCAGGAATTAAAAGTAATCAATCAAGATAATAGTTCAGATTCAAAAAGCCATAGGTCAGAGTCCGCCTATGAGTCATCCACAATAAGTGAATCTTCAAACATTGATAATATTGAAGAATCATTAAAAATTTAGAATCATCTGAAATTGAATCTAAAAAGATTATTGATAATATATCTTAAGAATTGAAGGTAATTAATCAACACAATAATTCAGATTCAGAAAGTCATAGGTCAAAATCCACCAATGAATCATCCACAATAAGTGAATCTTCAAACATTAATAATTTTGAAGAATCACTTAGAAATTTATAAATTAGAAAGGAAATGACCTAAAAAGCCTATTACTCATGATATTCAAATTTCTGAAAATTCTTTAGTTAATCAATTTTCGGTGCCTACAGAGAAATTGTACGAATGAAATATTAATAGACTTTCTGAGCAGGAAGTTCTCAACAAATTGCAGCATATGGCGATGGTAGCTAACAACTACATCACTACACACAATTTGTCTCATAATGAGGTAATCAATAATTTAGTCACATGATGCACATGAATACTTCATTCCTGGTGGAAAAAATATCTCATAAAAGAATCTAAAAATACCATCATTTCGTAGTGAAGATTGATGCTGAAGGAATCTCAATTATTGGAGAAAATCGGGAAATAATGCCTGATACTATTAATACATTTCTTTACACAATAATTGAACACTTCATTGGAACGTCAAGTAATATTACTTCGCGTATTCATGATCAATTCATTAATCTTAGGTGTTCAACCCTAAGGGGTCGTTAGTATAAGATTGAGAGTAAATGATTTTCTGAATAAGATTGTCGGAATATGATTGTAGGAATGTATATGTCCGGTAAATTAAGATTACTTTGTTTGTTAACATTTGAGAATGCTATGATTTAATAGTAAGAATGTTAAATTACTTTGTTTGTTTTGATGGAATATGGAAATGAATGTTATAAGTATAATGGTCAATTTCTAATCTTATCTTTGAACTAAATCATATTTATGTATGACCTACTAATTAATTTTTTCTTTCATGATTTATTTAAAAAAAATTTATAAAAAGGTACAAAACAATTGTTAATTTATTTATTTTTTAAAATAAAATATTTTTCATTATTGGTAAGGAGAGTAATTTAGAAAATATGAGGAAAAATAATTGTTGAAGATGCATGGAATGAAGATACCTCTCAATTAAGAGGGGTATCAAGAATGGAGGGTATCTTTATATTCTCACAATGTTAATACCTTCAATAAATTTTAAAACAAACATAAATTTCTCCTTTTCTCCCTCACTTTCCAGACATCTTTGCAAACTTAACCTTATACCAAACACTACCTAAGTGATTTTCACTGGTATAAAAATATATTTTTATCCAGAGTTATAACAAAGGATGATAGTAATTAGCCCTTTTGGAAAGAAAGATTCATTAATAAATTATCCAATTTGTTCACATACAAAATTAGAGCAGTCCTTAGTAATAACCTAGGTAATATAGATTATAACATTCTCACCTACGGTACAATAATACATAATGAAAGTCTAAAAACGTGTATTGACATAAAAATCAATAAACAATTAAAAAATAAAATAAAATTACGAAATATAAATTAGGTAATTTTTGTAAGCATTATGATTTATCCACTATTGCTCATTCCATAAAAAAGGGAAAAGTCTCATTTAAGTCCTAGAAGGAATCATAAGCCTCATAGGAGACAAAACCACAAAAATAAGCATAAACTTTTTAACAAATACTTCTTCAAGAATAGAAATTTTGACAAACGTTTCTATAAGAATAAAAATTATTCTAGAAGAACAATAAAAATTTTATTAATAAATTTAAGTATTTTAAATATGGCCAGAATTGTCATTTTACAAATACTTGTTAAGTTAAAAATAAAATTAATCAATTAAAAATCTCTGATGAAGATAAACAAGAATTGTTTAGAATTATATAGTCAATAAAATATTATGAGAGTGACAGTGATGATTTATGAGAATTTGAATACTCTAAATCCTCAGAATCTAACTCTTCGAGTTCTGACAATGATTCTCCTAACATCTCTATGAGGTGTATGGATAGTTGTTGTCAAGACGTAAATGTTTTAAATAAAGAACAAGAAAATATCTTGTTAGACTTAATTAGCAAAATTGAAAATCCAGAATTAAAACAGGAATATCTGGAAAGATTTAAGAAAGTAATCTAGAAGAAAGAAAATTCTAAGTCTAATAATAATAATACTTATCAAATCTTAGAAAATTTCAATAAGGTTAAGGGAAAAGAAAAGGAATAAAAGAATTAGACTCCACAACGTCCTGTAGACAAGCAGAAACTTAACCTTGAACCTGTCACTATCAAACCCCCTCTTGATGTTCAGAATTTTAAGTTAAAATCTACTAAAAAAGTGAGATTTTATGAAAACTCTTATTGGAAAAATAAAAAATCTTAAGATTTTCACCTCTGAAACCTCTAGTCAACTGAATATGATGAATCAAGAAGATTCACCACAACAGGATGAATCTGAAGACTTTTCCCTATCTCAAATTTTGGATATCAAATTTTTTTTATGATACCATAAATAATCTCTCTTATTCCAAAAGACCTACTACTCGTATGGCTTTAACAGGACCCAACATATATCATTACCCTAGACCTACCCCTCATGACCTTTTGTATGAAGAAGATTTCCTTCATTCACAAAAATCCTATCATGGCAAAATCATCTATCAATGGAACATAGATGGCAAATTTGAATACCAAGTCTTTGAAACTATCCATAATATGATTATGTACTCTTCTGTAAGCAAACAGAAATTATATAATATATAATATGCATTATGTATGTATGTGTATATTATATACACATATACATGTAAATACAATATATATTATAAATTATATAGATATTTAATATATANTAAATCAATTTATTAGATTAATTAAATATTTTAATAAATGCCATATTTGATTTTTTCAAAACTTGTCACAAAATTGTGCAAAACTTGTAAAAACATTCATCATTTCTATAGTCATAATGAGTTGTCTCCGTGTGATCCAGTGCTCTATCTTGTAAATTTCTCATTCATCTGACAAAAAAAAGTTAGTGGAGGGAGTTGAACTTATTTTATTCTTTTCTATCTTCCTACGTTGCTAGACATCTTAAAATCTATTCTTTGACTTCTGAGATATTAGTCCCACTGCACCCACATGGAATCTCCCCTTAGTTTGGTCAATAATATATTAATAATTTTAAGAACATCAGTTTTGTCAAAATCCATGGAAGTCTATTTTCTCAACATCAACAAATTTTTGGCCTTCACATACGTTTCCTGTATCAAGTCTTAATAATAAACATTTTTTTTATAACCGTGAGTATTCAAGCTTCGTCCAACTATTCTCATAGGGTTTTGGCAGTTTGGCCTGGAGACTTTTTTGGTCAAAGAAAAGACTTCATTAATTAGAAAAGAAATTATGGGGATTACAAATTCGAGAAAACCAAATCGGGATCCTATCGGATCACAAAAAATAAGAACCATTAGAACTAAGAGAAGCTAACTTGTGCGTTTCAATAAACCCACCATTAATAAGCCCCCAGTGAATGGCGCGAACCTCAGAAGAAAACGCAACCTTGCAAATGGGAAAAAATTGTGCACCCACTCTACGGAAAACTCCTCCACTGTCAGCAGAAACAAAGCCCAATCCTCCCGAACCGTTAACCCAAGAGGTATCCGTCCATAAAATTCATTTAGCTGTTAACCGATGAAAACCCCAGATCCGCATCATATACGGGAGTAGAAGACTCAGTCTTCTTCCCCCAAATAGCATACCAGAATTCCTCAAAGTGCCTAATCACAGTCTTGTAGTCAGTGGATGGGAGGTCTTCCATTCTGGAAGAGATCAAAATTCCACTCGTACTCCCACTTATCATTTCTAGATAGGTATTTTTATTGATAAGGCTTAAGGTCCCATCTTATCTTTAAAAAAATAGTAGAGCCGAAAGAGTTCTAAATAGAATTTGAATATCACGGGGAAAAGCTAGCTGGATAAAGAAGACAGAGATCACCCGCTCGACAATTCTACCTTGGGGAGGAGACAAAAGACTTTAATATAAAAATCAAAACTCATATTTAAAAACTTTTTGTTTTATGAACACGATTCTGACTCATAGCTCTAAGATGACTAACATGAATGAACCAGCTTCAACACCACCTAGATTTTTAATTATAGACAAACTTGCATTGACCTCAATATAAAAGGATGAACCTGGTCTTTCAATTTGTTTTCGTATATGGACGAGATGGTGTTTTTACATTTGACTGAGCCATTAATGCATCAATGGAGTCAACTTAATCTTCCCTTTTTTATAAGTTGGTCGGCCTTGCATCTAGAGGAGAAAGACCCATGAAGCAAACCAAGTTACGAATTTTCCATATACGCCAGATTCTGAAAGCCCATTAGCTCAACATTTCTTCGTCGTCGCTGGAACCCTTAACCGACGAGCAGTTGAACTTCCGCGCCATAAAGAAATCTACCCCAACAATTTTCTCCACATACAAGGATAAAGGACTTCCAAACTAGAAGGAACGGCTGAAGGGCCACTTGAAGAACAAATGTAAGCATGTCTCATCTTCCTTGCCACAAAGAGAGCACAAACTGTTAATTTCATTCCTCTGTTAATTAAATCCAGTTTAAGAACTATTCAATTTTGGAACATATCCAAATAAGAAAATTGCCAATTGTTCTTCCAAAAATACATTTCATCCACAGTATGACTACAACAACCACCTGCTCCGCGTCTGAGATCTCCATTTTTAAGTAAATTAACTGCAACTCTATATCCAGTCCTCACCGAATAAACACCGTCCCTTGAATGAGACCATGTAAGTTTGTCGTGCAAAATATTCGAACTAAGGGGAATAGACCGAATAGCCATAGCATCCGCTTTGCAAAAGTTTCTGTTAATCAAAGAAGAATTCCAAGTCCTACTAGGCAAAATCAACTGCTCAACCTTTGATATGCTCTGATTAGGCAAAGTAAGGACCCTGGAGAAATCAGGTCTGGGGACCCAAGGATCCCTCCAGATATCCACTTTAGACCCACTTCCAATTCTCCAGCATAGCCCTCGGTTCAAAACTTTTCTCCCTTCCAAAATGCTGCGCCACCCCCAAGACGGTATATAGCCCAATTTAGCGTTTAGAAAATTGCCAACATGAAGTATTCCGCTTTAAGAAATTTGGCTACCAAGGAATTCAGATTCTGAATAATCCTACATCCTTGCTTGGCCAACATGAAGTCTTTAAAAGCACGACCCCCGTATCTCTGCTGCCAGTCAATTTACTCCAAGAGGCCCAAGAAATACCAGAACTATCTGACTAAGCACCCCCACCAAAATCGACCCAGGTGGACAGACAAGTCATGGGAGAGAGGGGAAGTTTAAAACTGGATATGGCATAAAGAGGAATCGCCTGAGTAATTGCTTTAAGCATGATTTCTCTACAGAAGCAAGCCGACAACTAAAGTTCAGACCATCCGTTGATTCAATTAGTAACTTTATCTCTGATATCATTAAATAATTCCTTTTTAGGGAGATTAAAATTGATTTTTAAATCAAGGTACTTCCCTATATAATAGCTCACCTCCACATTAAGAATATTTCCCAAAAAGGTTTGCTCCCCTTGAGGAACATTAGGATTGAAAATAATATTGCTCTTGTGATAATTAATAGCCTAACCACTGTAAAACTCAAGAATGCTCTCGACCTGCTTAAACTCATGTTCAGATACCCGACAAAATAATAAACTATCATCAGTCAATAAAAAAGAGGTGAGAAATAGAAGGGTATCTCTCGCGTTTTATGTTCATGTAACCCACTCAAAGCTTCTGAAGCGTTCAGAAGTGAAGATAAAACATCGGCAGGATAAATATATATGAAGACAACGGATCCTCTTATCTCAATCATCTCTCTGGATAAAACATATCAGAAATATCATCATTCACAATCACACTAAATGACACCGTCGACATGCAGAGATAAATTCATCTACACCATTTTTCTGAAAAGCTCATATGTCTTATAATAGTTGTAAAATCCCATTCAACCCTATTATAAGCTTTTGCATGTCTAATTTAATGGCATCTTCCTTCCTACCCTTATTCATGCGGGTTCTAAGGGAATGAAGAATCTCATGGACAATTAAAACACTATCTCCAGTACTCCGTCCCTAAATACACTTTGGAATTGACTGACTAATTTGGTAATCACCTCCCGGAATATGTTAGATAATTTTTTGAGATAACCTTATACACATCGTTGCATAAGCTAATGGGACAAAGATCATACACACTGTGAGGACTTTTAATCTTGGGAATTAAAGCTATATACGAATAATTCAGCTCTTTGGGCATACAAAAGAATTCAAAAAAACTTTTTACCAAAAAGAGAACACCTATAATGAGCCCGTAATATTGCTTAAAAAAACTTGCTGGGAAGCCGTCCGGGCCTAGCGCCTTCACATCACCAATATTTTTATAGCCCATTCCACTTCTAGGTCCTCCACCGGTCATGGCTGCATCCACCGGGTCAAATCTATTTGCTACTACCTGCATAACCGCTTCATCGATACTGGGCTTGGTGGATTGAAAAAGATCCATAAAGTAATTTTGGGCTTCAACCTTTATGTCTTCATGCTTGGTCACCCATCTGCCATACTTATTAAAAAGCCCATAAATTTTGTTCTGTCTTCTCTTTTCATGGACTTTGGAGTGGAAATATTTTGTATTCCTATCTCCCTTCATAAGCCAATCCGCCCTAGACTTTTGTGACACGACATGTTCGTAACTAAATTATCATCTACATATTAACCTTGAAATGAATGATTCATTAATGGTTAGAGTAAGATTCTTAGTACTTACGTTGATCTATGACATAATGAACATCTTATGCTCTCTATGTGCAAACATATATATAAATACCTATGGTTGGAACTACCGTGAATGTGTGTATGATTTAGCCTGTGTTATTGCATGAGATTTTTGTTCTTCTATGATTTAAATTGTGTTGAAAATTATATGTTATGTTGACTGTTATATAAGCAACACTCTCAATGACTAGCTGTGTATAATATAGTTGTGTTTTTCTTTTATATTGTTCACTAGTAATGCCTTGGATGACAGAAAAAAACCCTAAAACACAATACTTTCAAATATTTCATGGCCTTAAATAAGAGTATGTGCTTATAAGGAAGGAAGTCTGCGAAGGAATGTATGGAAGGTAGAAAAATAATAATAATAAGAATAAATAGATAATAAGTTTAATTACCTAAAGTGATTAGGCACTCATAAGAAATGAAGCCTTGAGAAGGAAAGCTTGGGATTCTTGCCTTCCGCCACCTAACTTTTCCTATATTTTAATAATCACTAATAGTAGTAGATTAAAATCTTAGACCACCTCTGTGGGGACACCCCACCTTCAATTCTAGAACAATCCGTACCTACTTCTCAACCCTCTTTTGGATTTTTGAAAAGACATCGGGTGTTATCTTCCATTGAGTCACATCTAGAAATTAGTCTATAGGTAAACCGTTTGATTTGTTTTTAATGATATCCCGAGTACACTTTTTATTTGGATAGATTACTAAGAGCCAGTAGTAAAAAAAAAAAAAAGAAATTGTAGAACTATTAGTATGTCCAAAATAAGTCAATGGTGTCAATTGATGCTTTTTGTCTGAAGAAATATGAAATTATAATATTATTATATAAGTGAAGAGTAAACAATTTTCATGAATGTTGGTTAATCTACTTTTTCTGTTTATGTTATTATTTCACAGATCGGTCTTGTACATAAATAATATATAAGTAATGTGTAAGCTTATATTTGTACATGAACTATTACTATGTCTGTTTATAGAATAGAGAATAGAATTTGTAAATAAGAAACAAACAAAATTAAGAGTTACAGAACATGTTTGCAATAGTTGATATGAAAAAAAAAGGAAACAAAATTGAGACCTATCATCTAACTACTGATCGTATAAAGAAATAGGAATAAGAATAGAATGTGAAATCTATAATTGTATAAGTTTACCTTCGATACTGACTTAGTCCTAATAATTTCCTAAACTCAAACTTCATTATTTGATAGTAAGTTGAAATAAAGAAAAGAACTCATTATTAAGGTTGAAAATTTGAATCAGCTTGGCTATTACCTTAGGAAAACTAAAAGCCTTAATAAGATAAAGAAAAAGGGAGTTCCGACTACAATAGGACGATAGATAAATTAAGCGTTGGAGTAAGATTTCTAAGATTCTAGATTTTTTTCTGAATTTTTCAGGTTCATTGATTAGTTGTGTACATTACTCAAGTAATCAGGTAAGCATAATTTACATATATTGAATGTTTGTCATACTATGAAAATCATAATAAATGAAATGTTTATCGCAATGTTATGTTTATTACTTTAGAAATTGTATTTGTTAAGATTGATCTTCATGTTTGTCTGTATTATTTCATAAGTACCTGTATTATGATAAACTTTGTTATATTATGTCAGAATCTAATGACTAAGACATCTCAGAAGTCTCTGTATTGTCACGTAGAACTTATCGCACACCCTTTACTCTGTATAGACTTGTGGGAAGACGATCAGTAACTGGTTCCACCTTAGTGATAAGGTGCAGATGAGTACGTGTGGGTGAGTCTACTCATATGTACCTCATGAGCTTACATCTCTCTTTCTGTCTGTTGTTGTGGCAATAGTTTTACTGTGGAAAATGGCCAGCGTCCTCTGCTCCTTTGAAAATTATGATAAGATAAATTTTCTGTTGAGAATTGTCTATGCTTATGACTTGAAGACTACATTTATGTTAATGATGGAGTTAATTTGTTTTTATGTGTATGTGTGTGCTAAATATGTGTAAATTTCTGCTTACTGAGTTCTTTACTCATTTATTGTTTATTATAGTTTTCAGATGATGAGGATGTCGAAGTCAATGAGTGATGCTAGAATCTGGCATTAGGCGGAGTTTTCTTCATATTGTCTTCTTTAGAACTTAAATTTGAATAAATGTTTTAAAGATTTCAATACGGTTAACAAATTGACCTATGAATAATGTTTTCTAATAATTTGTAGATATTCCATCTATTTTAAAAGAAAAGTCATGTTTCGTTTATAACATTTAAGTAAATTAAATGTTTACAAATGTCATAATGACCCTTCTTCCATGCATGTTTGTTGAAAATACTATTTTATCCACAATGTATGTTTGGGGTGTGACAATATTGGTATCAAAGCTTAAGGCTAAAGATTATGTAGACATCTTTGTCAATTAAGAAATTGGGGGAATGTATGATTATGTTCCAAGGCCAGAATTTAAGAAGTATTCATGTCTTTATATAATATGTTTTGTCTGTCTTCTATGATTACTCATTGTTGATGACCAATTAGTTGTCATACTTGTGAAACTTATTCAAGATTGCTATGGTACAACGTAATCATATTGGAAATGTTTTTGCCCCTGCGGGTGAGAAGCAGAACAATTGGGGAAACTTTCAAGAATTTTTGCAATCCCTAATGCAATGAAGAGAATATGGTCGTAGGGAACGTCGCACTAGTGGAGTCAATGAAGTAGTGGCTCAGTTTAAAAAGTTGTATCCACCTCAGTTTGATGGAACTTCAGGGGATGGAGTAGCAGCAGAAGAATGGATTTCTGAAATTGAGGTTGCATTCACCTTTATGGAATGTGAGGACCATCATAAGGTCTCATGCGCCACATTTATGCTAAAAAAGATGCTATGCGTTGGTGGGGACTGACAAAGAGGACGTGGCATATTGATGAGAATTCGATCACATGGAAATGATTCAAAGAAATTTATATCAGAAGTATTTTATGACTTTGATGCATTATGAAAGGATTTTTGAAGAGTTGTATCGCTTTGCTCCGCACATAATGGACGTTGAAAAGAGAAAGGCACATCAATTTCAGAGTTTGAGGCCAGATATCAGGAAGCATGTGGCAATATTGAAATTAAGAGCTTATGCTGAGGTGCTTCAAGATGCTCAAGTCTTAGCAGAGGACACCACACTCACTATGCATCAGGAACGTAAGGATCAAAACACCTCTTTGAAGAAAAAAATTTCTAGAAAAGAATCTCAGAAGATCAACGTGAAAAAATGGGTCATTTTCTAGGGCCGAGATCAAGAGTTGTGGTACTTATGGCAAGGCTCATTCTGGTCTATGTTATCGAGCAACTAGGGCATGTTTTCGATGTGGCAATACGGACACATTTTAAACTGCCCTGAATGCAAGGAAAATCCAATGGGTCAAACATCTGCAACAAAGACCAAGGTCCAAGGGAAAGTGTATGCCATCACGAAAGGCGAAGCTGAAGTAACAACTACAGTTGTGACAAGTACCATATTTATCGTTGGTTATGTAGCTTTTACTCTGATTGATTCTAGTTCCACACATTCATTCATATCTTATGTATCACTCGGTAATCAAAAGTCAAAACTTCACCTTTAAACTATGAATTATGTGCGTTAACTCCATCAGGAGTAGTGTTACGAACTAGTCAAGCCGTAAGGTCTTGTGAGCTTTGTATTGCTGAAAAAAACCTGACTGCTACTCTTATTGTACTTGATATGGGTGATTTTGATGCAATTTTAAGAATGGATCGGCTGGCAGCGAATTATGCTAATATCTTGTGTCACGAACGAGAGGTGTTGTTTATACCTCCAGACATGCCTGAATTCAAGTTTAGGGGTTCAAACTCCCGTGCACCACCTCGTATCATCTCAGCATTAAAGGCAAAGAAGTTTATTGATAATGGTTATTGGGGCTATCTTGTTAGTTTTATGGTTATACCTAAAGTGGAATTGTCATTAAACAATGTTGTTGTGGTCAGAGATTACCCCGAAGTTTTTTGAGTCCTTCCCCCAGATCGGGAGATTGACTTCAACATTGAGCTTATTCCAGGTACTGCCCCTATCTCAAAAGCTTCTTATTGGATGGCACCAATAGAGTTGACAAAGTTGAAGGGGCAACTGCAAGAACTCTTGGACACGGGATTCATCTGACCAAGTATATCACCTTCGGGAGCACCAGTCCTATTTGTTAAAAAGAATGACAAAACAATGAGACTTCGTATTGATTATCGGGAGTTCAACAAGGTCACGATTAAGAACAAATATCCACTCCCAAGGATTGAAGATTTGTTCGACCAATTACAAGGTGCATGCGTATTTTATAAGATTGACTTAGGCTCGGGATACCATATGTTGAAGATCATCAAGGGGGATATACCCAAGACAACTTTCAAGACTAGATACAGACATTATGAGTTCACAGTATTGCCCTTTGCTTAACGAATGCACCTGCTTCATTTGTAGATATGATAAACAGGGTTAATAAGGAGTTTCTGGACAAGTTTGTCATTGTGTTTATTGATGACACCTTAATCTATTATAAATCTAACTCTGAACATGAAGAGCACTTGCGGATTATACTGTCTACCCTGAAAAGAAACCAACTGTATGCAAAGTTTAAGAAGTGTGATTTTTGGTTAGCTAGAATTTCTTTTCTGGGGCATGTGGTATCAAAAGAAGGGATATCAGTAGATCCTTCCAAGGTTGAAGCCATTATTAATTGGCCCAGGCCAAGCAATGTTGGGGAAGTTCGTAGTTTCTTAGGATTAGCTGGATATTATTAGCGTTTTGTCGAGGGTTTCTCCAAGCTATCATGTCCTCTTACGTAACTCACCAGGAAAAATACTCGTTATGCATGGAATGAAGATTGTGAGAGAAGTTTTTAGGAGCTCAAACGACGTCTAGTATCAACACCATTGCTTCCGACACCAACAAGGAGTGATGGATTCATAATCTTTAGAGATGCATCTAAGAAGGGGCTTGGTTGTGTTATTATGCAGCATGGCAAGGTTATAGCCTATGCCACTCGACAGCTAAAGAATTACAAAAGGAATTATCTGACTCATGATTTAGAATTGGTGGCAGTCGTCTTTGCTTTAAAAATATGGAGACACAACTTGTATGGAACACGAGTGGACATCTTCATAGACCACAAGAATTTAAAATATTTGTTCACCCAAAGGGAGTTGAATATGAAGCAAAGACGATGGTTAGAATTGGTGAAAGATTATGATTATGTCATCAACTATCATACTGGTAAGTGGTAGATGCCTTAAGTAGAAAGTTTAGGCTTTCGGCTGCCTTTATCACCTCACAACAAGAACTACAAGTTGAGATCGAAAGATTTGACTTAGAGATCATAATCCATGACGTCTTTGTAACCTTGGCACAACTTTTCGTCCAACCATCATTGCTACAGTGTTTTAAGGATGTTCATGCAAGTGACCCAATACTCTTAAAAGTAAGAGAAAACTTGAGTAATGGGAAGGAGATTGAATTTTCTCTCTCCGATGGAGTGTTGAGATTTCAAGGAAGACTCGTTGTACCCAACAACATTAGATAAAGAGGAAAATACCAGCCAAAGCACATAGCACCCTATATACTATGCCCCTGGGTAGTACTAAAATGTACCGGGCTTACGACAACATTATAGGTGGAATAACATGAAGAGAGATTTAGCTCAATATGTGGAACAATGCTTAACGTGCCAATAAATCAAAGCAACACACCAGCGACCAGCAGTCCTCCTCCAACCACTCGATATCCCAGAATTGAAATGGGAGCATATAACCATGGATTTTGTTTCAGGGTTGCCTAGAACCACAAGAGGGCTCAACACCATATGGGTGATTGTCGATAGATTGACAAAGTTAGCTCATTTCCTCACAGGACAGATGACACACTGTGTAGAGGATCGAGCCGAGTTATATGTGAAAGAAATCGTAAGGTTACATGGTGTTCCGATATCTATTGTATCTGATAGAGATCCCATATTTTAAAATTTTGGTGTAGCTTACAAAAGGCTTCGGGAACATAATTGAGTTGCAAAACATCTTTTCACCGAAAAATAGATGGACAGCCTGAGTGAATAATTGAAACATTGGAGTACATGCTAAGAGCTTGCGTAATTGATTTTGCTGGTAGTTAGGACAATATATTGCAATTAATAGAATTCACTTGCACCAACAGTTATCAGGCGACAATCGGTATGGCGTCGTTCGATGCTCTTTATGGTCATAAATGTTGGCACCAGTACACTGGGATGAGGTTAGAGAAAAAAAGCTTTTAAGACCTGAGATCATCCAACAAACAAATGAAGCAATCACAAGAATTCAAGATATGATGAAGACAGCTCAAAGTAGACAGAAAAGTTATGCAGACATTCACCGAAAGAACTTAGAATTTGAAGTTGGAGAATCAATTTTTCTAAAGGTGGAACCAATGAAATGAGTCATGCGATTTAGACGAAAGGAAAAACTGAGCCCACGTTTCATCAGACCTTTTAAAATCCTGGAACGCATAGGACCAGTGGTCTACCATCTAGCACTACCACCCTCGTTAGTTGGAGTGCACGATGTGTTTCATGTATCCATGATCTGCAAATATTTGGCCGATCCATCTTATGTACTTAGTTTTGAACCGCTAAAACTTCAAGAGAATCTCACTTATGAAAAGATTCAGGTTCAAGTCTTAGATCGAAAGACTCAAGTACTTCGCTCAAAGCAAATCCCTTAGTAAAGGTACTTTGGAAGCCACCTGGGAACGAGAAGAGGAGATGCAAGCAACATATACTCAACGCTTCGAGAGCTGAGAGGGTTAGGGAAAAAACTCTTTTAAAGAGGGGAGAATGTGACACCTGGCATGTTAGTAAGTAACTATCATCTACATATTAACCTCTAAATAAATTATTCATTCATTGTTAGAGTAAGATTCTTAGTAATTACTTTGCTCTATGACATAATGGACGTCTTATGCTCTCTATGTGCAATATAGTTGGAACTATCGTGAATGTGTGTAGGATTTAGCCCGTGTTATTGCATGGGATTTTTGTTCTTCTATTATTTAAATTGTGTTGAAAATTATATGTTGTATTGAGTGTTATATAAGCAACACTCTCAATGACTAGGTATGTTTAATATAATTGTTTTTTTCTTTTAAATTGTTCACTAGTTATACCTTAGATGACAAAAAACCCCAAAACACAATGCTTTCAAATATTTAAGTTTAATTACCTTAAGTGATTTGACACTCATAAGGAATGAAGCCTTGAGAAGGAAAGCTTGGGATTCTTGCCTTCCGCCACCTAACTTTTCCTATATTTTAATAATTACTACAATTAGTGATAAGTGCATATTCTTCTTATATATAATCAAATGCCAACTCTATGGGGACACCTCCACCCTCAATTCTAGAATAATCTGTAGCTACCTCTTAACCCTCTTTTGGATTCTTGAAAAGACATCATGTGCTATCTTCCATCGAGTCACATCTAGAAATTAGCCTATAGGTAAACCGTTTGATTTGTTTTTAATGATGTTCCGAGTACACTTTTTATTTGGATAGATTACTAAGAGCCAGTAGTAAAAAAAAAAGAAATTGTAGAACTATTAGTATGTCCAAAATAAGTCAATGGTGTCAATTTATGCTTTTTGTCTAAAGAAATATGAAATTATAATATTATTATATAAGTGAAAGAGTAAACAATTTTCATGAATATAGGTTAACGTATGTTTTCTTTTTATGTTAGTATTTCACAGGCATGTTGCGTGCTTTAGAGATGTGATACATTTTAAGCATGATGTCACATTTTTAGTGCGTGACCATATTTTGAGCGTGACTCTTATTGATGTCAGTTTTTGTCTAGACACGCGTTTGGCATGCGGTTCTAAAAGATGTGCGTGTGGTCCCCACTTGATGTCATCTATAAAAATGGGTCCATAGTACTATTATTGAGCAATCACTTCTCACCAATCCCGAGATCAAACACTGAGAATATTCTCTCCTCGAGTTTCTCACCTACCTTAGAGTCTTAAAGGCATTTGGAATTATGTCCACAAAGTAGGGTGTAATAACTAGTTATGAGTATTTAGTTATTTTTCAGACATTTTGTATTATTGAATTTAATGAATGAATGCAAGTTTTTCCATCTATTAAAGTGTGTTTATTATTTACTCAAGTCATGGAACTATTGTCAACGTAAGAAGAGTAAAGACTGAGGGAAATTCCAGGCAAACTCTTCTGAAATAGTTTAAAGCTTTAGTCGCAGTCATAGGATCGACTGGGTAATCGAGTCCGATTAGGACTGTTAGGTTGAACCAAAGGATGCCAGTCTCGGGACAAGGGAGTGGAGACTCTAACGGTTGGCCTAGACAAGTTATGAAACATGTTGAATAGACTCGTAACAAATTAGTTTGGAGTAAAGTCGTTTATCTAGCTCTAAATCTATTTGTTACACCTTAAGGGTATTTTCATAATTACCTTGATCCTGAGGTGAATATGAAACTTGACCTAGTTAGTTACGATCTTTGATACGCCAAATGAGTGAGTTTGAATTGCCAGACAATATCTCGACTGTCGGGATCGTGATTCAACTATGTTGGAGTTGCGTGATTCACATATATGAAAATTCGTGGTTAGATTATAAAATACAACAATATCACCTTATGCTTTTATTGATGGGTGTATAAATAAATTAACATGGCCAGGCACTCAATTAATCATTGAATAAGACATGAGTAATCATACAAGACAATTCACTATTATATTTGTTTATTCACAATCAATAAATAAGTTAAGAAAATAATAACAAAATGTGTAAAACAGTAATTTTATATTCCACTCTTGTTACTGATATTCACGAAGGGTAATATGCTAAATATTTTATGGACCGTGAAATAAAAGTATTTATTTGCACCAATAGAAGATGTAGCGCGCATGAATCGAGAATTGATTCGACATTGGACCTATAGTGGAATCGTACGATGTGACGATTAAATAGGTCGAGCATTTATCGAATTAAATATGCCGAGTATTTGAGACCTATAGCTTTATTCATGTGAGTCCATTTGAACTCAAGAATAGTTCATAAGGATATGAATGAAAAATAACACCAGTTGGACCAAAAATGTATTTTGGAACAAAGTATATTTCCCGAACCCATATCTGATGGGTGGTGTCACTTATTTAGTGAAAATCAAGTAATTAATGTTCAAATTAATTAATTAGTTATTTTCTAATTATGGGATAATTAAATAAAATTAATTAATTAATTAATTGATGGAGATCAATTTAATTTATCAATTTAGATTGATGAATTTGGACACAACATTGACTCTATGGAGATACGTAATTTTTGGTAATAGTAAAGATTAGGGGTGAATTTTTCATAATTTAAAATATAAGAGTATGTGTGCAAGTTCTATAATTATTATATAAGGGATGGAAATAGGGTTGCATCCTTAACCCTAACACGATGTGTGATTACACAGGGTAGAAAATAGTTTCCCTCCCTCCCATGCTTGCCGCCGAAATCTATAGAGGAGAAGGAAAATCTTGATTTTTCTTCTCCAGTTATTTTGAGAGCCCACACTCAATTCATGATCAACATCCGACTGAGATTTAATTCTGAATCCTACAAGTGGTTGTTGGTGTGAAGACTAATTCGAGTTCTACGAAGAACGAAGAACACGAGATGATAATAGGATTCCACCAAATCAGAATTTCTCTGATACAAGAAGTGTATAAAAATGTTTATTCCCGTTTTGAATACGTTTAACTTAATATGCATAATCAGATGTTTGATTTTAATATTTAATATGCTTAAATTGATTGATGTAAAAAATTTTGATATTTTGTCCACGAACCGTTCATGGTTCAATAATTTTTTCTCAAATTTTAAAACTCGATCCAATGCCATCTTACCCAATTTGTCATTCAAAGGACCAAGAGTGAATCGGTCTTGGTTGACACTAATTGGGCCTTGAATTTTATCTACAGGCAGCCCGTTACTCACATCCACCTCATTCACCGATATGTTGATCATGCCACATTCAGTCGACTCGGCCTTCTTAGAAAGGATATTTTCAATTAAACCAATATCTCTTAATGAGCTCCCAACATATATTTTGTTTTTTTTGTTAAAATAGACCCCTACACTAATCATTTTACAGAAATAGACCATAACACTAATTTTTGCTTACCCTGACCGTTGGCTCACTATCAATTCAAAATCGCTTGTGAAGTTACCAAAAAACCCCTTCAAGAACTCCAAATGACGGCTTGAAAAAAAAAGATGACTACACGAAACCCCACCCCTTCGTCTTACTGTTACTCTTTTTCTCTCTCAAAATCGCTGCAAGCATCTCTCTCTGTCTGCAAATCTGAAAGAGTTTTCGTCTCCTACAACAAGGAAAAATAACAAGGTAAGTTTTTTCTGGAGTTTTTTCTGAATCACAACAAGGTTGATTTTTTGGGGTTTTTGAGGTGTTTTTCTGGATTTCTGAGGTGTTGGTCTTGGTGGGTATCTATTTTCTGCGTTACACTATGGTCGTGTACCCCTCGTGTAGTCTACACGAGGACTGCACGTGGGTCGTGTACCCCTCGTGTAGCCTACACGAGGACTACACAAGGGCCGTGTAAGCCTCGTGTTGGCTACACGAGGAATATACTAGCATCGTGTAGTCCTCATGTAGACTACACGAGGATCGTGTACACCTCGTGTAGTCTACACGATGACTACACGAACATCGTGTACACCTCGTGTAGTCTACACGATAACTACACGAACATCGTGTACACCTCGTGTAGCCTTCACTATGAATATAGGAGCATCATGTACATGTCCTGATCTTATGTTTTACTTGAATATTTTACAGGTTATGGCTTCATCAAAGATGCAACTTAGACACGTTCATGACGTTAACACAATTCCAAAAGTAAGGGTCAATGCAAAATGCAATACCTATTGCATTGAGGTTATTAAGATCAAGCTGACATCTACTTAACTCTCCTTATTTAGGGAGACATGCTTTGGACATTGCCTTGATCTCTCATCCCTGAAGTTTTCAGCAACTGCCTGCCACCAAGTACTGGTCAGAGAGGCTGGTTATGTGGATGACATTCCATCTGAGGAGGAGATCCATTTTCTTATCAATGAGGAGCCACTATGCTTCTCCAAGAAAGAGTCTTCTTTGATTATCGGACTAAAGTTCGGTGAAGCCTAGGATGAGAAAAAGACCCGTGACCCCAACAAACTCTCTGATCTATAATTTTCCAAAGCCCAATCAATAACCATGGCTGAGTTGGAGGAGAAATTCAAGAGCTCTTAATATAAGTCAGATTCTTATGCGATCAAGATGGCTCTGATTTATTTGCTAGAGCATTTTATGTTGGGGAAGGAGAACCGTACCCTAATTGAGAATAGTTGTTTGGTTTTGGTTGACAACCTTGAAGCGTTCAATCAATATATATGGGGAGACCTCTCATTCTCCAAAACAGTGAAATCGTATTAGCTGTGAAGAATACAAAGGCTGTTTTTGGTGATCTTAAAGATCAAGAAAAAAACACAAGAAATCTCCTACTGTTGATGGGTATTCACTCAATGGATGTTCATTTACCATCCATGTACAATTTATTTAATTCTATGTAGTAATGTATGGAATTATTTATGTGCTGAATACTGAATTACTCTCTTTTGTTAATATATGCATGAGTATTTGAAACTATTATCTTGGTGGGTAGTTTGTATGGTAACGAAGTTTCGACCAAAGTGCCAAAGTTTCTGAAGTGGTGTCCGACCATAATAGTACGGTTGAGAATATTCAAAAAGAATTTTTTTTAAAGGAGAATGTATGTTGGTGAATTATGTTGAAAAGGTAATCTATATTACTTTCACATATACTGATTTATATTTCTTGCATTTTTAGTTGACAATTCTTTCATTGGTCCCTACTGAGGAGGAAGAAGAAAAAAGCTTCTAGAGATCAGGGTTGGAGAGAAGGTTGTTCAGAATCATTTTCTACCCTTCTTCTTCTTGAACACGGACCTCGTGTAGTCTACATGATGGTTACACAGATCTCGTGTAGTCATCGTGTAGTCTATACTGATCTCGTGTAGTCTACACTGATCTCGTGTAGTCATCGTGTAGTCTACACTGATCTCGTATAGTCATCGTTTCGTCTACACTGATCTCGTGTAGTCTACATTGATCTCATGTAGTCTACACGATAACTACACGAGGTCCATATAACCATCGTGTAGACTAGACGAGGCTCGTTTAACCATCGTGTAGTCTACACGATGACAACACGAGGTCCGTATAACCATCGTGTAGTCTACTGGATGATTAGACGAGATCCGTGTAACCATCATGTAGTCTACACGATGATTAAACGAGGTCCGTGTAACCATCATATAGTCTACACGATAACTACACGAGATCCGTGTAACCATTGTTAGATTCATCTTTCTACTGGAAAGGGTGATGGAGGAGGCGTCGACTAAAAAAACAAAGGATAAGAAGGTTGTGTCCAAGAAGCTCAGTGGACATGAAGATTGAATGAGGAAATATCTAACTGGAATGGGTCAAAAGATCACGTCAATGGATAAAAAGATTATGTCCATGTAATCAGACATTTCCTTTGTAATTTCTCAAATTAAATTTTGATGGATCATCTGGTAACATCGAGGTTAAATGATTATTCATTTTATCCTCGATCTGCCTTGATGATGGCTATCGATGAGGAGGATAATGAGATTGAGAAGGAAGTGAAAAAATGAACAAGGAGAGAAAGATGAAAAAAAAGAAGATATGGCAGAGAAGGAAGAATAATAGGTGATGGTAGAGAAGGATGAAGAAGAAGAGAAGGAACAGAAGGAAGAAGAAGAAAAAGAAGAAAGAAGAAAATATGGTAGAGAAAGAAAAAGAAGAGGAGATGGTAGAGAAGGAAGAATAAGAACAGAAGGAACGAAAAGAAAAAGAAAAAGGAAGAAAAGGAAGAAGAGAAAGAAGGTAATAAGGAGGTGGAAAGTGAAATTATAGGGGAACCTGTCTGGCCGAATGATAGAATTTGAGCAAGCTCCAGTGCCTGGTCCTCGACTTGCAGACGAGTTTTGGAAGGATCTGGGAACTGTTAGAAATACGTTATCTCTTCCAATGAATGTGAACCGTAGTCATTGGATTATTTGGTCAGTGTATTCGTATTTATAACTCCATGAACACGCCATATCAATGCTATTTGTACATTGAAATAATGAAACCTTTCATGAATATTGTCCCTCGACTAGCTCAAATGATGAATATTTATGAGGGAAGACAGGAGGTTCAACCCAAAGATGAGTGAAAGTATGAGATCATGAAGTGTCCACAACAAGAGAATGAGTAAGTGAAATATACATTTTTTTTAAAGTCCATTTAAAATTTCATACATGTAATTTAATTGTGTTTTTTCATTTCATGTGTTTTGTTGGTTCGATTGTGGGGTATTTACCCTTAAGTTTATGGAATCCCTCGCATATGGAAATAACCTCCAAGAAATAACTCAACAACAAATCCTAAAATATCGAAGGCGAATTGCAATTGAGTTATTTGCACGCGACAATGTTGTACCGAAATAATATGAATATATTTTATAGATTTTTATTTTATTAAATTATGAATTATGGATTAGAGAAATATTCTTGTGTTTGTTATTTAATAATGTCATAAAGTTTACACGATAACTACACAATGCCCGTGAAGTTCTCGTGTAGTCTACATGAAAACTACACGAGATCTGCGTAACCATTGTGTAGTCTACACGATGCCCGTGAAGTTCTAGTGTAGTCTACACGATCACTACACGATGCATGTGAAGTTCAAATGTAGTCTACATCATTACTACATGGATACTGTGAAGTTCTCATGTAGTATACACGATAACTACACGAGGTCCATATAACCATCATGTAGTCTACACGATGACTACACGATACCCGTGAAGTTCTAGTTTGATCTGCACGATTACTACACGATGCCTGGGAAGTCATCGTGTAATCTACACGATGCCCGTGAAGTTCTAATGTACTCTACACGATGCCCACGAAGTTTTAGTGAAGTCTACACGATGCCCGTGAAATTCTAGTGTAGTCTACACGATTACTACACGAATCCCGTGAAGTTCTCGTGTAGGATTAAGATAGTTGTTAGATATCTCCAATAATTTGGTCTTCTCATGCAATATACCATTTGTAGACTTATTATGTCAACTTTATGACATTATTAAATAACAAACACAAGTATATTTCTATATTAATATTTAATTTAAGTCTACAAATGTCATTATTTATAATTAAGTGGTTTGGTCATCCCGTTGAGAAAAGGAATATGATTTCTTCACGATGATTGCACGAGATCCGCGTAACCATCGTGTAGTACTCTTATAGACATCATGATGGCAAAATAAAAAATAAGTGCCTGAATTTTTTTATTCTAACATGTGACGATATGCTGAGAGCATCCTATAGTTGTCTTCAAGAGACCCTTGAACTAATTCCAATACATATTCCTTAGCCCCACATGCCTTATGGTAACCTATGTTGACACGTAAATCAAGCCGAACATCTTCAATTATATCTTTTGGCTTATATATACGACCGACACTCGTATATTTGGACTGTAATTATGACCAATCAATGAATATGCAGTCTTACGGTGTTCATGTCTCAAAACTTCAAATGTGCATGTATGTGTATTGATGAGTTTTGTAACTTTGAAGTATGGACAATTTTTCAATTTCATGGCCCGTAACCTCCATTGGCATGTTTTCTCAACACATACAAGTATCAATATTTGTCTGGCTTGACTTGAAGATATGAAACTCAAAATTTCTTTGGATGACTATTATACGAGCAACCTTAAGCAGCTTAGTTTTATCACTGTACAAATCATCCATATTTATTGTGTCTATTGCAAGCTGATTCAATTCATCCGGTTGCTCGCTGGACCCAGGAAGTTGTTCATTCCGATCAGGTTGTGATGTCAATGGACAAGTGGTCTTGGGTTCACCACTAATATTCAAGTCTGGAATTGTTGTATGGTTGTGTCCACTATGGCTTCATCATGGCCATCTCTAAGGTTTGCATCATCAAACGCCCCCCATCAATATCATTATCATCATCGTCCATCAACATCAACATCCTCATCCTCGAAAACATTATAATCGTCATGACAGAAAAATCATCATCATGATAGTTCCTTTTAAAATGATCAAAACTCTTAAAGCGAGGAATGCTTTCATGTAGAGGTTGTCGTGGCATTTGTGTTTTAGGAACCCAACTTTGATCAAACCCTGTAGTTTTAGGAACCCGAGGTTGTTGTGCCATTGTGATTTGAAGAACCGAACTTTGAGATGGAAAAAATTTAGGATTGGTGCTTACAAATAGTGGGCTTCTAAGTGATTTTGATTCATTCTCCTTAATAAAGAACTACAAATGTCTATCCTTTAAAATTTCAACAGGAGGGCAGTGGCCATGGCTTCTATAAAAATATTTAATGGACATATCATAGTTTGAGGGGCCTATTTGGAGTTCTTCATGCAATATACTCAATAACTCGTGGTAAGTGCAGTTAGTAGGTATCTCAAATAATTTGGTCTTCTCTCCACTAAAAGACCATGTTGTACCATTTTTCACTCAATCTGCATCATGGATTACAAAAATTCAAACTTCAGACATATCTGTATATACATTAATAAAGGAAGCCAGTACAAGAAGAATACAAAATGAAATGGAATATTACACGATGATCGTGTAACCATCATGTAGTCATCGTGTAGTGTACACGAGGCTTTCACGGGCATCGTGTAGTGTACACGAGGCTTTCACGGGCATCGTGTAGTGTACACGAGGCCTTCACGAGCATCGTGTAGTTGTCATGTGGCGTATATTACATGATGATCGTGTAGACCTCGTGAACTAATAAACCCTACACGTGGACTACACGATGATCGCGTAGCTCCATCGTGTAGTGTACAAGAGGACTGCACGAGGATCGTGTAATGTACACGAGGAGTACACGATCATCATGTGGTCATCCTATACACTACACGATGATCGTGTAGTCCTCGATTAGTGTAAAAGATGTTACATGAAGCTCGTGAACTGCTGAAGAAATTCTGATGCAACACATGATGAACGTGTAGTGTACACGAGGTCTACACGGGGTTCGTGTGTCATGTGTGTAGTCTACACGATGACTACATGAGGCTCGTCTAGTACTCGTGTAGACCTTGTTTTACACTACACCATCTTTTGTAATGATCATGTACAATAAATTAACTTCAAACAAGGTTCTAAAAAAAAAGAAAACAAATAAATATTCTCAGAAAACTCATGAAAGTGAAAAACCCATGAAAGAAGGAAGAAGACAAGTAAATATTTTCACAAAGAAGAGAACAAAACTTATACATGTTCCAGAGAGAAGAACTAGCAATCATTTGCTGTTGCAGGAAGAAGGAAGAAGACGAAGAGGAAGCGAAGAAGTAGAAAAATGAAATATGAAGAAGGATAATGAGATGGGGTGGGTAGAAAGGTTTTGAGTGTTAAGTGAGTAGACCATGACGTCTGATTGGACAACTTGTAAGAAGGGCAATGGAGAAAAAAAGCGAGAAGTGAAGGAAAAGTGAGTCAGAGGTCAAGGTAAGTGAAAATTAGTGTGAGAATACATTTTTACAAATGATTAGTGTGGGAGTCTACTTTAACAAAAAAAACTAGGGTTATTCACGGTTTGGTTCAGTTCGATTCTTCGGTTCAATATTATTAATTAAAAATAATTCTTAAATGATATTATTGAAAAAATAAATATAAAATTAAAGTTTTACTTCAGTTCGGTTCGGTTCGGTTTTATAAAAAATTCTACATAAAAAATAAAAAAATCATATAAATTAATAATATTGAACCGACCATTTTTTATTCAATTCGACCGGTTTGGTTCGATTTTGAACACCCCTATTAAAACTCATATTTTTGCCTAAATTTCCTCCATTATCTCCTTCGTTCTCCTTCAATTGGCAGTTACTCAGCAAATCTTCTATAATTTCCTCCTCCATGTTATCTCGACCCGGATCTGCTCATTGACCCAATCGGATCTCTTCGGTAATTCTGCTAGATCTGGATTGGAATTATCGCCATTCGGCCGGATGCCTGCACCAGCGGCAGATTCCCATCTTCCTCAAAGAATCTTGACCTCCATCTCCCTCCATAGCAGCACCGCCGGACACGAATTTTCTAGCAGCTTTGACGAAAAGCTTCCCTGGCCACCTTCAGAAAGTGATTGGTTGAGATCTGAATTTGCCCTTGGATTCTTACTCTGACTATGATAAGCTTTGTGACCCTCAACTGAGAGAGATTTCTCATCAGAAGCCCTAACCTGTAAATCCCAACTTCAATCTTCATCAACGCTCCTCCATCTCCCTCTCCCTCTGCTTCTAAATCGATCCATTTTGCCTCTGGAGCCAACGAAATTGGATCGGTGATTATTGGATTTTCAAGCACAAAAAATCGATGCTTTAATACTATCATCATAAATTCCCTCCTTTGAGCCATTAGTCATCCCGATTTCTTTATCCTTGCACACCGATTCTGAATGAGCGATTCTACCACAGAACTGACAGAATCGTGGTTTCCTCTCAAATTTAAAGCTGCACCAATGTTGACGTGTGTCAAAGTTGATTACTGATCCTCTATGTAAAGGTTTAAAGATGTTGATTTCATCCTTAACACGAATAGATATTTTTAATTCAACTCCACCACGTAAGAAATTCTCATCCATATCTCTTACTTTGCCCATCTTCCCTCCAAGAATTGCACCAACTTTGTTATTCCTGCATTCATAAGGCAGCTAATGGATTTGAATCCAAAAGCGATCCCAACAAAATGCCTCGGATTCAAAATTCAATCCCTGCTTCTATTTGTTTAACAGTAAACAATTGTTCTTCAAACCACCAAGGTCCATTCTCTATTACAAAGTTCATCTCATTCTCATTCTTGAAAAAAATCTGGAATCGATCCTTATCAATCTCCACGAATCGTGTTTCATCACCAACGTTCCATGCCGTCGATAATGCTTGCCTCAGCCCCAGTAAATTATATTTCCTGGACGCATGTAATCTACCAAGAATACTTTAACCAGATTTCTTAATATCTCCATAGGTGACTTCACGAGGAATAGCAATCTCCTCGCACTCCTCCTCCGTCAAGTTCCATTTGTCTAGTTTCCTCATTAAGTCTTGATCTATACGCACATTGGTGGAATCAGAAATTTCTTCTGCCTCCATTGAAGTTCTGTATTGAATTACCCTAGAGAAAGTCACCCAAAAAGAGAAGATGAGTGACAGGGACAACTTCTTCCTATCGAGAGAAAAACAACTTTTTCCGGTACAATTGACCTTATGGGGAATCAAACTTGAGACGTGCGTTTAATCCATACATTTCAGTATTTGACCTTACTACTATCACCTCCTTCGAGTTATCTTAATAATCAATTTTGAAAAATCTATGTTTTGCAATTATTTTTTGTGATAGATGATTTTGAAATGCATAGAATTGCCAACTTATTAATATGATTTAGGGGAGGCTGCAAGACGCCTAAGAAAAATTGGAACAATCTTCAATTAATCTGTTGATTCGTGCACAAATATTAGAAAGACAAACATTAATTTTTTTATTGATTTGTGTATGAATATCGAAAGCTAAAGAGACTATGAAAATCTCAAATTTGTATTAATCAAGCCTGCAAAAATGCCTCTAAGGGCTACAATACTTTAAATGACGAAAAGACTTGAATTAGGAAACCCTAGTTCACCGAAATTATTGAAAACGTAAAATTGTCTAAAAATGAAAATTTCGGGAATAATGACGTAATAATAAACTTTAATCACCATAATCACGACGCCAGAACTTTCCTATTGCGTTTTAGCGCAAAATAACCGTAAGGACGACCACACTGGAAATGGTGACTGTCATATTGCGCTTGATTTGAGCAACATCTGTCCCACTCATCGTCCCGATTATCCAATTTTCACTTGCTTTCGGCGGATTCGGTGAACTCACTCGAGTTGAAAAGTCATAATGAATTACCGATCCAGATAGATTTTTTTTTTCTTTTGAAACGGATCCAGATAGACTTAGTCCAGAGGGTTCGTCACGTCAATCGACCATTTTCTCATTATTCCCCTTCGAAGCGATCAACTTTATCAATTTATCCGCAATTCTAATTTTTGCACTCAAGAGATGTCATCGGCTTCGCCTTCCTCTTCCTCTCCGACTGTAGCTGATGCCGAAACTATTAGAAGAAACCGAATACTCTCCAGCAAGCTTTACTTCGATGTTCCTCTCTCCAAGGTGCTTCCATAAATTCACAATCTCATTGCTATATATTTTTTTAATGTCTACGTACTTATTATGTAAATATTTCTGAACTGGATTCTGGCCCAAACCAGGTGCCACTGATTCATTCCACCTCATACGACATCTCATTCCTCGGAATAGAGAAGCTGTAAGAAAAATTTTGTTGATCAGAAAAACTCTGGCTTATTTTTTTTTTAACTTAGATTTTGTACTGTATTTGACTATGCTTGATCAATAAATTGGCTATTGCATGCTATCGCCGATAGTTGATAACTTGACATACAGTGGCTCAGGCTTAAATAACAAAACAGAAAGAAGGGGGAAAACTGCTGCTTAAATGTTAAGAGGATGTTTACTAGATAACCAGTTTAGTTCTTTAGCTTTTTCAAAATTTCATTTCGTTTAAGCAAGCAGGATGATTTCTTAGCCTTAATTTGAAATAGCAAAACCTTGAGTAAGTGGAAATCATTTGTCAGGATCATTTATTATTCTATCTGCTTTGCTTGTCACACACATCTTCTAGAGTCTGCAGGTTGAACGGTGGAAATGCAGTTGTTTCTTATTGCTCTCATCAATTTATTTGCGCTGATGGAAGAACATATGTGGCATAGTTTTATTATGAATGCGCTTCTCCAATTTATAATTCCACTGGGTTACCACAGTTCCCATTATTTAATCTTCAGTTGCTGCTAAATTCTGGGTTCAGTTGTTGCTTGCAATTTATGTGTGATTACTTGAGTTCATGTGTGATCATATAGGCATCCATTTGATTCGAGCAAGTGGGGTCGCATATGTCGATTCCTGATCACGGATTGTGTTTTGGAGCGAAATCTCATTGTTGACCCTTTGGAAGCTTCAAAGGATGATCTTCTTGTGGTACCATAAAAGCTATTACATGTTTTCTTTGTTACTTCTGCGTTTATAACTGCCGCTCTCTCTCTCTCTCTCTAATGCATAAAGCATTCAAAAAGTACATGTTAATATGGTCTGTCTTCGTGCTAGGTTATTAGTGTGAAATTAGTCTACAATATATGCTTGAACTTAATTGTGGCACATTATTTTCTTATTTCATATGTTAAGTTATATCATAAACTCGGTTGATCTATATAAAATTCAAATAAACTGAACTTTTGAAAGAGGCTAGGGATAAATGAAATATATGCTGGAACTTAATTTTGGCTCTTTAATCAGGAAGGGCCATCATAGACCTTGCCTCAGGGGCTCTAATCCAGTTCCTTGGTTGTCCGGAATTCTTTTGAGCTAAGAATTGCACTTATTGTTTTAATGTAATGCATAGGACACTGTATTTTTATATTTTATCATATCTTCTATGATGTCTTGATAGTTAGTTCAATTCTTTGGACAACTCATCATTAGGTGCAAGATGATTTATTTTCTAATACATTGATCTGCTTACATTACCATTGGAGATTATTACTAAAATCAAAGAACAGATGTTAGAATCAATTTGTAATGTCGAGATCATTAATGTTGTTTTACTTGTGACCGAATCAGATACATCCAGAATCCTACTTGAATAGCCTCAAGAGCAGTGCAAATGTTGCGAGGATAATAGAGGTAATGTTTGATATCAGCTATGAGCACTAATTTTGTTTTTATACGCTTTGTTGTCCCTTCTTCAGATCTCTACTCTAGTTCTTCTAATAGACTTACTCTTTATTCTTTAATCAAGTTGGCTTGTCTCCCTTATACCTCATGTCTCCAATTTTTCTTTATTTTCTTTGGGTGCTCAGTTTCAGTTAGTAGCTTCTTTCTGCTTTTATATTTTTTGCTAATGTGAAACATTAAACTGCTGCGATTTAGGTCCCTCCAGTTGCACTATTTCCTAATATTATTGTGCAGCAGAGAGTTCTTTCATCATTCCGTAACCAGGTGAATTGAGGCTTATCTCAGATTCCTATATCTTTTTTCCCTGCGACTCCAGAGGAGGTTACACATGCTAGTTTTGGCTGCAGGTCGGAGGAACTATATTGGCTGCAAAACTAGCAAAAGAGCGAGGATGGGCCATAAATGTAGGCGGAGGGTTTCATCACTGTTCAGCGGGGAAAGGAGGAGGATTCTGTGCTTATGCAGACATTTCGCTTTGCATACACTTTGCCTTTGTTCGGCTAAATCTATCAAGGTGCAAATAGTTGCACTATGATGTAAAACTGGACTTCTCTGAGATTGGGTTTTCATCATTGAGAATCTACTAAGTAACTTTCATTAATTAACACTCGTCTTTTGCTGCAGGATAATGATAATTGATCTTGACGCCCATCAAGGAAATGGCCATGAAACAGATTTTGCCAATGACAGTATGGTTGTTTTCCTGTAAAAACAGTGTTACATTGACTCCCCTGGAAATATTAACGGTAGTGTTTTTGCTAGCAGGACGAGTGTATATCCTGGATATGTTCAACCCTGGTATATATCCATTTGTAAGCTGCTTCTTCAATCTTAAGCTGCATATGTCTGTTAATTCTTCAAATGAGATTGTGATTCTTACTCCGTAGCTTTCTATTGCAACATAGTACCTTTCACCAAGTACTGCTAATATAAACACTATATTGTCCTTTCTTTCCATATTGATAGATTGCCCTATATTTAATGCTTATTTATTAGTTGGAAATTTTGCTAGGATTACGAGGCTAGGAAATATATTGACCAGGCAGTTGAAGTACCAGTAAGCCTCGTTATTTAAACTTAAATTTAAATCTGATAGTTGTTTTTACTCGCGCATATGATGTTTACTCAATTGGAACAGACAGGGACAACAACGAGTGAGTACCTGAAGAAATTAGATGAGGCACTTGAGGTACTTTTGTCAATTTATTGCATCGCATGTTTATCACTTCCGGGTACATCAATTTGTATTTCTTTTTAGTGACTATCGATCGGTTAAAATTTGAAGCCATTCTAGCTGTTAGTCTTTAAGATGTACTACTTGTCAGGCTTTTCGATGTATAATGGTCACTGTCTAGCTAGCTTCAGAGATCTAAACTGATTTGAAACCATAACTGTCAATAAAACTTGGATGGTCCTTATCACTGGGGTTTTAAAATGAGCGCAAGAAGTTCTTTTTCGCCTGAGAGTGATGAGATCAATATCACTTCATATCCGAACACTATATGTGTTGTAATTAGTTCTGTTCCAATTTTCAATTTTCAATTGACTCATGAAATACGTATTTGTATTAGTTAGCCGGCCGATCTTATGATCCTGAGTTGGTTGTTTACAATGCTGGAACTGATATTCTAGATGGAGATCCTTTGGGTTGGTTAAAGGTAATCATATTCATACTTGTTAGTTCCCCCAAGAAATTGATGGTTTTTGCTTCAATCTTTCTTGTCCTTTGAGAAGCCAGATAAATCAATACGATAAATGTACTATTTCTCATCATTTACCTTATGATGTGTATATAATCTTGTGCAGATTAGTCCTGATGGAGTAGCCTGTAGAGATGAAAAGGTCTTCAGGTTTGCTCGTGAGAGGAATATTCCTATTGTCATGCTAACGTCAGGTACATTTCCGAGAAGACTTAGTGGACCTCGAAATTTTGGGGGTTTTTAGATAAATATATGATTTGAAATTTTTATTTTATTAAATAGCCATAAATAATAATAATTAAAAAATAACAATTTTTAAAAAAGTCAACAAAATTATAAACTATATTTATTATAATACCCCATCAGCTATATTTATTAAATTATCATAAATAATATCTAAACTTAATGAATTTTGAATTTTGAATTGTAGGAAAGATTTATCCATATTAAGTTACATAAAAATTAAAGGATTGGATTATTATCTTTAGTTATACCTAAATAAGAAACATTTAATTATTTTCATATATACCTATTTAATTATTACAAATAATTTTTTTACTATTATTTCTACTAAAACAGTAAGATTGCATATTTCTGAATATTAATGTAAATTTATATTATGTTCACAATACATCAATATGTATTAATCGATACTACTAAATATTATTGTTAATAATCCTTTTATCATTTTAATGTAATTTATGTAAATAACTATTATCAGAGCAATGATGAACTTTTTGATTAATTTACTAAAATAATTATTATATATTCGTAAATAATTATAACAATCTTTATGTAAAAAATTATTGCAATCTATATAAAATATATATATTTCCTTATCTAAACAAAAATATGTAAATATATTGCAAAAAATAGTTTGCAATATATTTATTCTAAATTTATATTTAGTTATTTGATTGTTATACACATATTTGTCTATAAATCACTACTAGTATCACTACTAGTTCCCCTAAAAATTAAGAAATTGCCCAATCTTAAAAAAAAAATATGCATTTAGTGGAAGACTTATAGATTTTAAACAAAAAATATGTGTACGTTAAAAATACCTAGTTATTCTAAATTTATGTTATTTATTTTGTTAATAATAAATGCATATTTTTCTTAAAATCACAACTGATTCCCCTAAAAACAAGAGATTGCTCCATCTTTAAAAAATATGCATTTAATGAAAAAGTTATATAAATAATTATAGATGAAAATATTTAGAAATAATTATTTTTATTAATTAAATAAGTACTTATAGAAATGAAATGGACCAATAAATGAAAATAGTTACATAATTCATATTATTCGTATTTTGTCATATGATATATCTCATGTATATAATAACCTTTTGAAAATTTTGTGTCATAAATGAAAGTGTTAAATCCGTCTTTTTATATTATTAGTGTTAGTCAGATTTTTTATATACATCTCATGTATATATTTTTTTTCTTACCAATTTTTTATTTTGTTTAGATAAGAAAATCTAAAGATTTTTTTTTAAAATTTGTTAAAGAACAGTTGGTTAGATTTTTAAAAATCTAAAGATTACTTATAGATGATACATAGCTATTTTTAGAAATTTATTTAATATATAATAAATATATTAATATTGTCTTACATAAGAATAGAGTGGGAATATAAAGTCCTGGTTAAACTAACTTGGTCATTAACTTAATTATTTTTAACAAAAGCTAAAAAACTATAATCCTACTAGAATGGTTAAATGTTACAATTTTCATTAAATCTTAACCTCATCTTAAGCCCAGTCTATACTATTAGAGTATGCCGAGGTTTAATTGACCAAATGTTGAATCAATCATTCATATAGGAGGGGGGGAAAGGTACTCTAAAAAATAGTAGATATGATGAAATCTATACAAGTTTTTCATTTTATATACAATTTGTCACAATTTTGAAAAACATCAAATATAACACTTAAAAAAATAATTAATGTAGCAAATTGAATTAAATTTAATAGTTTTTATATTTAGTTAGTTACTATTATATCCTTTTATTTTTAATATATATATATATATATATATATTTAATTATTCATTTTTATTTCACATATCCATTAATTATATCTCTCTCTCCCTCTATCTCCCTCTCTCTCCCCTTCCACGTCTCTCTCTTTCATTATATACATAATAACTCTCTCTCCCCCTTCCCTGTGTCTCTCTCTCACTCATATTATATATATATATATAGATATATATTATATGTGTATATATGTATGTGCATACATGTTATACGTATTGATAATATTTGCATCTATATACATATGTGTATATAGATTGTATGTACATACATATATGTACACATATGGAGTATATATGATAAGTATAATATATTTTATGTACATATGTATATAAATATATTATATATATGCACACACATATAATATATGTATTTATACATGATGTATACATACTTTGCATTGGTTAATGCAATTCTGACTTTTCCCTCAAATGTCTAAGCAGTTCTTTTTGAGACCATTCATGTTTGTCATGATTACAGAGTAAAAGGCATTTTTGCTTCATATTGGTATAGTACTACGTCAGAAATCATCAAAACAAAATTGGTCCAAATGTAAATAAGGTATGGACGTCCGTACCTGATAAAAACTGTATATATATGAGAGAGACATGGAGAGAATAGGGGAGGGAGAGATTACTTACCTATTTTGAAGAAAATACTATGATTTTAGAGATTACTTACATATTTTGAGGGAGATTTAAAAAACAAAATCTTGAGTGAAAGATGGAGCAGACGTGGAAGGAGAGAGTGAGAGAGAGAGACATGGAAGGAGAGAGGAAGGAGAGAGACGTGGAAGGAGAGAGTGAGGGAGAGACGTGGAAGGAGAGAGAGATGTGGAAGGAGAGAGGGGGGAGAGATTTGGGAATTTTTTCAAAAAAATTAACATTTATGACATATGGGAGTTTGAATTCTTTTTATTGCTTTTCTATTTATTATATTATATGTTAATTAAGGGTCTAATAGGTAGTCTATTATTTTTTTGTGGGTTTATTTACACTGATTATTTTTTATTATTAAGAAATTATTTGTATATTTTACATTGATGGAGGAAAATGTGTGTATTCCTGTTTAATGCCCAAAAATAGTGTACGGCGAAGTGTTGTAACCAAGTGGGCATATAGTTTTGTTTTAAACGGTTTTATATTGGGACAATATGGATTTCGGGTTATCCATTCATGATAAGTTTGATGCTATAGGTCCACTCCCAGTTGGCAAATATTGTCGTTGCCTCTGATTTATTCCCCTTTTGCTTACAGCTTTTCTTTTTGGAGGAATCAATGAACATAAAATCCTTAGTAACTCCTGTTTTTCAGGTGGTTATATGAAGTCCAGTGCCAGAGTTATTGCCGATTCAATTGAAAATCTGTCGAAGAAAAGTTTGATAGATATGGAGACATCTTCTTCAGGCAGAATATAACAACCATGTGAATAAATATCTGTGCTGATCTTATCAATTTACGAAAGGTGAGACATCTGTAGTTGTGTTAGTCAGATATTCATTCGACCTTGTATATCTATGTGCCAAAGTTACAGGAAAGTTAATCAGAATCAGTATACGAATATATTACAACTTGGTTATGTATATGTTTTATTGTTTTCGGTTAATGTATCAAGGTGATCGATCAACTTGATCCCTGTCGTCAGATCAAGACGTTGATATATTTACAATTTGAAACTTGCTTTTGGGTTTTATGTTAGGACCTGAGCCATTTCAAGTCTCAAGTCAAGTGTTAGGCTTTGAGCTGTTACTAAGGTAATCCCAATTGCGAATCACTATCATTTACCAAAATGAACAGAATCGTTTCAGCCAATTGCTAACAGCCCCCTCTGAGAAAAAAATCCAGCATCGCCACTATTTTTATTAGGGTAACAATCAATCATGAACCAGAAGGTAGATAGTTTGTCTTTGTGACACTAACAAAATTGGGTATACTAAAAATGTAAAATAATGACATGGTAGCTGGTGCCTGTTGGATATAGAGGTTTATGATTTATCTACGAATTTTTTTCTCAGAGATCATATTTGACATTTCAAACATGAGCCGTCCATATATACCCAACCTGAGCCATTTCAAACATGAGATCATATTTGACAAATTTAACCCCAACAGAGGTCATGTTTGACAAATTTAGCTAAGTTCAGATCTCAACTTATAAAAGCATTTCTAGTCCTTTTTTTTAGCTACAACACATATGAGCCGTCCATATATCCTATATCTACCGTCAAAGACAGCGTTGATCTCAATTCTACACCAAATGGCCATATTATCCTCCCTCTAATCAAATGGTGAGTTGGGATTTTCTATTTGAAGTAACAGACTACAAACTAATAATTTGGGGAAAAGGGAACTTTTACAAACCCAAGACAACACGAAAATCTATGTAGTAGAGTGGTGACAATATCTAACACAATTTCGATTGGAAGAAATATAGTTAAGTTTTACAAGCCCAAGGCTTTGTCCCATAGCTTGAGCAAGCAAATATACATATAATATATATATTCTCCGGTTACCATTTCAAGGCTCACCTGAAGACAAAGGATGCCAACCCAATGCCTTTCTCTTCATTATTCTGACTCTGTCAGACTCAATGGATTCTACCATTTCATATTCCCTTTCCTCTTTTGTTTTTCTGTTACATAAAATTTGAGATATAAAGAAGATTCAAAAAGCCTACACTTAGATTGGGAGTATTTGAATATTACCTATTCCATAATCGAAGAGTATAATTTATGTTATTTTTTTCATGAAAAACCAGATTAGTTGAGGTTTGAATTCTGTATAAGTGAAAAAATCACTGAATCACTACTGATCTAAATAACCTTAGTCATAATTCAAAAGTATTTATTCATTCAACTGTAATTTCATATATAAGAGTGGATCAAATCATATATCAAATTTTATTTAATCAATTGATATATAAAGACTTAATTGATGAAAAAAAGTATTATAAAAATGTTGAACATCAATTCAATTAATAAATGGTTGAAAAATTATTTGAAGTGATTAAAAGGAGTCCGCAAACGGAGATAGAATCACGCGGGGAGTTTGTTAGAGTTTTCACATGAACCTCGAATCTACAGCTTTCCTTCCCTATAATTACAACAACTCTTTTTTCCTTAATTTTAGTTCCTTTTATTTTGTCCTTTTCTTCCTTTTATGGCTACTTGACTTTCACCCCATTATTGCCATCACTACAAGAACTACATATTTATACGTATATATTACGTGTATGTTACGACATAACAACAATCCTATTGTAATTAGTATTATTTGTTTTCCGCGAACAAACAATTGGTTCAGTGAGAAAATTAATTTATTTCCTTGATAATGCCTAAGCTTTGAGTTCCCATAGGCGTTTGTTGGGGGTCACATACTTTTGGTCAAGTTTCAAGGCCAATATGGGTACACTGGAATAACATATTTGTACCATCCATTTGCTTAACAAAAAAAATTACGTTATATATTTTCCCGCTTATAAAAAATATATGTAAAAAAGACTTGCAACAATCAATGACAAGCCAGGTTGGCAAATATTGTTAACTCCTTAATTACACCAACACTCATGAATCTGTTCAAGTCATTTTATTTTTGTGAAATTTGTAACTTAAGAAAAGCCAATTTTGAAGTTTAATTTAATAATGAATTTGATGTACTTACCACATACTAAGGTCATTTTATGAAAAGTAATTCTAAATCAATCAAATTATTAATCAAATTTTAAGTGATTAAGTAATGTGTCATTTATTCATAGATTGTTTTGATAAATCATGTTAATGAGTAAATAAAACTTTAATATAATGAATGATACACCATTTACTCACTTAAAACTTTTAAAATTATTTTCTTATATAAATTAAATTTGAAAAGTGATTCATAAATCTTAATTCCATTGGTAAAATAAAATGACCATGTGATGATAAAACGTTATTAAAACGACATCGAATATCTCTAGCTATCTTGGTAAGATACAGGTTTTGAGTAATAGCCGTTGTCATATCCTAAGTTTATACTTAAAGAAATGTTGTGCTAAATACAGATCTTTCCCGATATAGACATGTTACTTTTATTAAATCATCTGCATCCTATCATCTAAATTTTTTAACTGACACTTTTGTTAAATGCTAAAAAATTGAGCGGTGCTAGAGGCAGTTGCACACGCGTCACGTGTGCAATCTCAATCGCTCACTAATTTAGATTTTAAGGTAAGACTCATCATACTGGACAGTTGAGATCATTGTGACTGCTAGATTAAGTTTGACGGAAAAATTTTATGGTACATGCATGGTATCGATATCAAAAAGTGATCTCATCTTTAAATCACAGCTTTAGTTGTGAGACTCGTGTGGGTGATCTACAAATGAGATCAATATTGGTATTGGCACCAAGCATGATCCTAAGTTGACGAGCTAGTAAGTACATTGATGAAATATAGTTGTACATCCATGTTGTTATGGATTTAAACTACCTCACTCTCCTTTTCTATCTAGTTTTAATTAGTACTAATTAATTTTACATATATATTTTAGATCAAGTTTTAATAGCTTAAAAATTGACGGGTTTTTGCCAAAGGCGAAGCTGCGTGAAAAAATAGTTGTAAAACTTGATCAGTTTTATTCACATTATGCGATCGTTGGTTCGATTATTTAATATTGTCATAAAAATGACTGATATTCAAGTAAAGTAAACTTAAAAATATAGAACAAAATAACCCATCTCTAAAAAAAAGAAGAAAGTGAAGAAAGAAAGACCCCCCCCCCCCCCCCCCACNNCCCCCCCCCCCCCTCCCAATGGTCATATTTGAATCCTCGTGTCCATACTACTCATTCTCTCTACTTTTTCTTTCTTTCTTTTCCTTCATATCAACACAACACTCTACAAATCTATTTCAATTTCATGATAAAAAAACATTAAAACATCTTTGAGATTCATCTCATATGGCAATGACACCAATCAGCCATCCTCCTCCTCCTCTTCAAGGTCTAACAGAAGATGAATTTTCTGAGCTTCAACCTCTTATCCAAACCTACCACAAATTCCAATCTTCTCCCAACACTTGCACTTCCTTAATCACCCAACGCATTGACGCTCCTGCCCATGCCGTTTGGCCCTTTATCCGCTCATTTGACAACCCACAAAGGTACAAACACTTCATCAAAAGTTGCATCATGAAGGGCGATGGTGGCGTCGGTAGTATCCGAGAAGTCACAGTCGTTTCGGGCCTTCCGGCATCTACGAGCACAGAGCGGTTGGAGATTTTGGACGACCAGAGACATATTTTGAGCTTTAGGGTCGTCGGAGGTGAGCATAGACTAAACAACTATCAGTCAGTTACTTCAGTCAATGAGTTTAACAAACAAGGAAAGGTTTATACCATTGTTTTAGAGTCTTATATTGTTGACATACCGGACGGCAATACCGGTGAAGATACGAAAATGTTCGTAGATACTGTTGTCAAGTTAAACCTCCAGAAGCTTGCTGTACTAGCAACTTCATCTACCCATGGAAACGAGTGATATGCCTCCACTGGTATTGCATGTGTGTGAGATTGGAGTTGTATTAGTGGGGTTAGTTTGATTTTCTTTATTCTAAATTAATTTAGGTATTTTGATGAGATTTAATTTTTAGTGGGAGAGATTTCAGTTGAAATTATTGCAAACTGAAATCATATTCTTCAGCTCAAATAAACAAATCGAGATTTGCTATAATAGTAAGATGTAATCTATAGGTTTACTGTTTTGAGGAAGCTGGGAAATCTAATTAATAATATTTTCAATTATTCTATATCATTTTTACAACAAGACAGCCATATGTAGTCTGTTTTTTTTCCCTACTCTAGTTGCTACCTCTATTAGTTTTATGCTTTATATGATATTTGAGTAATACAAAAAATGAAATTCAAGGCAACTAGCTTTAACAAATGTAAATTAAGATTAATTCATGAAATCAAGGCTGACTCAAGTATTTGTGAATGTGTCATATTTTCTGTCGTTTCAATATATAAACCAAAAGCTCGAGTTTATGTAAGAAGTTGTAGACTATATGTACATACATTACCTCTTGTAAATATCATTTACCAAACTAAATATATATCTCTACTCAGAATGAGTACATGCTACAAGTTATATTGAAGGTTGAAATTTATCGGTGTCATGCTAGGAAAAAAAAAAAGATTTCTGCTACCCAAAAGTTATATTTTCTTTTGGGTTCCAAAAAACAATATATTAATCAGATGTCTCAGTTTTTTTGTACTACGTAAGTAGGTTAACCTATTCAGAGAGAGGGAGGGAGAGAGAGAGAGAGGGAGGGAGGGAGGGGGAGAGAGGGAGNGTACATGAGCCAACAACTTTTCTTGTAATTGTGGCTTAAATGTAAAGCCAAAGGGAAAGGACGAATAATGTATATCATATTTGACCACTCGTGAGCAACATAGGGAACATGTGAGCATGAAACCTTTTCAATATCTGAGATGTAAGCCCACCTCTCTTGAGTCTCATATGCGAACTAAAGTTTTCTAAGATACTATAAACGATAAAAAAAGCCAATAACTTCTATATCATCTCTTCTTGGGAAATATATCATCTCTTCTTGGGAAATATATCATCTCTTCTTGGGAAATGCATTAAACATATTTTATGACTTTCTTTCGTTTTCTTGTGTAGATATATCTACCTTTGATGACATAACGAGTTTGTGCGTTCTTTTTTCAATTACTAGACTACATAACGATTATAGTATGATGAGTCTACAACCTCTTAGTGAAAGTTTAAACATTAGACACTACATAACACCCGGAATCCAGCTCTTCTTGAAAATGAAAACCTCTACATGACCATTTGGGCTAAGAGTTTTGGTCCGTGTAAGACATCACATATGTTAGCCTCTAAGAAAACAAATGCATACACAAATTATAATATCATACTTGTCATTGCTAAGTAAATATCCTCCTATAAACATCACAGTTAAACTCTTTCATTCAATTAACCTTTATGATTACATATAAAAGATTTACCCACTTTTCTTTCTTTTTTCTTTTCCCTTCCTTTATTTACAAATTCAAAGTTTTATTACATTTATTACATAGGATCAATCATGAGAAATTACAGGAAAAAAACAAACTAAAAAAATACGTCTCCCCCGATTTTCTTCATGATCTTTCAGACTTGGAAGATAGTCTTGTTTTTATAGGTTTCAACTTCAAGCTCATACTCTCAGGTTAAAGAAGCTGTGGAGAAATGAAAGAGGGGTTTGTTAAATTCAAAATCGTTTCGGTATAAATCGCATCTCAATAAAACCCAAGATCTCATACTGAACACATCAAGAATCAAACCAATTATAGAGCGGAAGCGTACCTGAATTCATGACGATAGATTGCTATTTAGAGCCGAGCGGATGGCCTTCCAGATCTACACGATTCTATATCCGAGAGTCCTCTTTGATAAAGTCTGTTAGTTTTCTTTCTAACGATGAGATATTAGGGAGAATACAATTGTTTACCGTTATCGTGTGACCTGAGGACCATAATCACTTATAGATAATTCATCTTTTAGTATTTCTATTTTAGCCCATCATAAAAATAGAAATTATCTAAAAGTCTCTACACATTAAAGGGTCCACAACTTATCAGATACATTAAAATCACAATTATCCAAACCTTAGTAGATCCTTTTTAATTGGGTTTAACTTTATTTGACAGTCTGCAACACATAATTATTTTACACATAAGTCCAATGTTGGATTAAGAATCCAACAATCTCCCACTTAGACTATGTGTTAAACCTTATAATTATGTTTTGCCAAAAATAACTGAACGCGTTCAAGTTTGCTGTCATTACCGAAATGTATCTATAACCAATCTGGTCTATCAATCATACCGACATAGGATCAAAGTGGCATCTGTTACATCAATCGTAACTCAACTCATCAATGGTCACGTATATCAATACAACTGAATGGCATGGATTATGATGTGAATGTGTAGCATAAAAATTTCATGTAATGTGATCTTAACATACCTATTTCCATCTAGTCCTCTGTAAACCTTAGTGAGATCAAACCATACATAATCAGAGTGTGAATACCGAAAATTTTATTTCTACAGAAAATAACCTTAAAATATCCATAAACCAAAATGACTGAAAAATATGTCTATATGAAAAAGAGCATCTAAAAATAAAATACAAACCCCCGCTAGAACTGAATAGCCTCAACTGATATGACACACGTGTGAGCAGTGTGCTCATGAACACATTGGATGGCAATCCTTTAGTAAGCGGATCCGCAATCATGGAGTTTGTTCTGATGTGCTCTATAGATAAATGTCCACTCTGAACTATTTCTTTAACAACCAGGAACTTGATGTTAATGGACTCTAACTTTGTCGAGCTCATGTTGTTATTAGAATAAATAACTGCTGATTTATTGTCATAAAATATCTTTAGTGGTCTCTGAATACTGTCCATTATGCGCAGTCTCGTGATAAAATTTCACAATCATATTACGTGATTGGATGCCTCATAACATGCTATGAACTATACTGCCATGGTAGAAGGGGCTATAAGAGACTGTTTAACACTCTTCCAGGAGACAACACCTCCAGTAAGCAGAAAAATATAGCCCGACGTAGATTTCATACTATCTTAGCATCCAACAAAATCAGAGTCATTATATCCAACAATCTCAATCTCATTCAACCTCTGGATGTAATCTTTCTCCGTAAGTACCGCAAGACCCGTTTAGCTGCTTTCCAATGGTCTATTCCTGAATTGCTTAAGTATCTTCCTAACATCCCAGCCACGTACACAATATCAGGACGTGTACAAACTTGAGTATACATTAGACTCCCCACTACCGATGCATAGGGAATCTTCTGTATTTCCTTTTCCTCAAAATCATTTTTAGGGTACTGATTGAGACCAAACTTATCTCCCTTAGTTACAGGAGTATCACCTGATTTACAGTCTTGCATGTCATATCTTTTAAGGACCTTTTCAATATAGCTCTTTTGTGATAATCCTAGAAGATCCTGAGAATGATCTCGGGGTATTTAGATTCCCAATACAAAAGAGGTTTCACCAAGATCTTTCATCTCAAAATTCTTAGCTAGAAATCTCTTGGTGTCGTGCAATTGGCCTATATCGTTGCTAGCAAGCAAAATGTCATCCACATATAAAACCAGAAAAATATGCTTGCTCCCACAAAACTTATGGTATATACAATCATCGACTAAATTCATCTCAAAATCGAACGAGATGATCACTTGATGAAACTTAAAATACCATTGTTGAGATGCCTACTTGAGTCCATAGATGGATTTCTTATGTTTGCAAACCATATTCTTTGGGTCTCCCGACACAAAGTTTTCTGGTTGCACAATATAGATCATCTCTTCAATGTCACCATTGAGAAACGTTGTCTTTACATCCATCTGATGCTGCTCAAGATTTAAATGCGCCACCAATGCTATTATAATCCTGAAAGACTCTTTCGTAGAAACCAGAGAGAAAGTCTCTTTATAGTCAAGACCTTCTTTCTGTGTAAAGCCCTTTGCGACAAGACAAGCCTTGTATCTTTCCACATTACCTTTTGAATCTCTCTTGGTCTTAAAATCCATTTGCAACCAATATGTTTCACACCTTCTGGTAATGGATCAAGATTCCACGTGTCATTGTCCTTCATGTGCTTAATTTCATCATTCATGGAATCGATCCACTTTTGAGAGTTAGAGCTTTCCATGGCTTGACGGAAGTTGATCGGATCATCTTCCATCACACCAATGTCAACCTCATACTCTTGGAGAAATACAATGTAATCATTTGGCACTGCACTTCTTCTCTCTCTAGTGGATCTTCTTAATGGCATAGGTTCTTGAGGTGCTAGAGTTTGTTCTTCCGGAACAATCTCTTGAATGGGAGGTTCTCCGATATTGTCTTGATGTGTTGTGTCATGAGCAATGTCGGGGACACAGTCCTAATCAATGCTAATGACACATGTGAGAATATCAACATATTCCTCCTGAAGAACAAAATCCCTAACCGTATGTCCCCCCGCAAACTCGACATCCTCAAAGAAACGAGCGTTTCCCGTCTCAAAAATTGATTTTGTTGTGGGATCATAAAACTTGTACCTCCTGGATTTTTTAGAGTATCCACAAAATAATAACTCACTGTCCGTAAGTCCAATTTCTTTTCATTAGACTTATATGGCCTTGCCTCAGCTGGACATCGCCAAACGTGCAAATGCCTTAGACTAGGTTTCTTACCGGTCCAAAACTCATATGGGGTTTTGACAGTCGCTTTAGTTGGAACTCTGTTAAGGACATATGTTGTAGCCTTAAGTGCTTCACCCTAGAATGATTCTGGTAAGGTCAAATGACTAATCATACTCTTGACCATGTCCTTAAGCATTCTGTTTCGTCTTTCAGCAACACCATTGATAGTGGGCGAACCCGGCATAGTGTACTATGGGATGATATCGCATTCTTCTAGGAATTTAGCAAACGGTCTTGGACGTTGTTCACCTGAACTATCATATTTTCCATAGTACTCGCTACCACAGTCAGATCTGACGCTCTTAATCCTTTTATTGAGTTGATTCTCAATTTCAGCCTAAATTTTTTTGAACATGTTCAATGATTGTGACTTTTCATGAATGAGATATATGTAGCCATATCTGAAATAATCGTCTATGAATGTTATAAAATACTGTTGACCATTCCAAGCCACTGAAGAGAATGACTCACAAATATCTGTATGAATAAGTTCTAAGACGTCCTAAGTCCTGTTGGCTTCAAATCTCCTTTTATCGGTTTGTTTTCTCTTTATGCAATTAACACAAACGTCAAAATTTGTGAAATCTAAGGGATCGAGAATTTTTTCTCACACCAGTCTCTCTATTCTCCGTCTGGAGATGCGACCTAATCTCTTATGCCATAATGTACATGAATTCTCACCGGTTAATTTTTGTTTAGTACCTCGTGTACTTAATTGCATGGATTCTTTAAATGAATCAATTTTTTGAAGTAAATAAAGATTATCATATTCTAATAAAAAACCAGAACTAACTGAAATTGAATCACGAAACAAACCAAATTTTTCATTTCCAAAAGAACAACCATAACCAGCTTTGTCTAAAACAGAAATAGAAATAAAATTCCGTCTAAAGGACGGTACAATAAAAATTTCATCAAGATTCAAATAATGTCCAGTTTTTAATAATAATCTAAATTTTTCTATTGCTTCAACCTCAACTGTCTTGCCATCGCCCATGTAGATGAATCTTTCAGCATTATTTGGCTTTCGGCAATTCAGGCAACCCTGCATAGACACACTGATGTTAGTTGTTGCACCATAATCTATCCACCATGTGTGTCTAGGAACCGAACTTACATTAACCTTAGAACAAACCAAATTATGAAGCATACATTTCTTAGCATGCCAAGCATGATAGTTGGTGCATTGCTTATTCATATGCCCTTCATCTCCATAGAAGAAACAACCATTACCTTCTGAGTTTATCAGTTTCTTTTGTTGTTTCTTATGCGGTGTTGTATCCGCAGCTTCCTTATCATTTTTTATTTTCTTTCCCTTGCCCTTATCCTTAGAGGTAGAGGCCAGGTAAGCACTTTCTGTCTTATCACGTTTCACTTTTTCCTCTTCCTGAACACAGTGTGAGATGAGCTCATTTAGAGACCAAGTCTCTTTCTGACAATTATAGCTCACCTTAAACTGGTTAAACTATGCCGGAAGGGATATCAAAACAAGATACACAAGCAAGTCCTTAGAGAGTTCAAGTCTCAGTGCTTCTAAACTTGAAACAATGTGAGACATTTCCATACTGTATTCCCTGATATTATCTTTATCTTTATACCTCTTTGAAATTAAGTCCGATAAGAGCATACCAATTTTTGCTTCTTCGTTCTTGACAAATCTCTTTTCAATGTCGGCAAGAAAATCCTTAACTGTAGTTATCTTTTCTGATATAGTGCCCCTGAATGCTTCTGGAATGGCCTTCTTCATGATCAGCATACACATGCGATTTGATCTCTCCCACATTTTCATCTCCCTCTTATCATCAGAGGTACTCTTATCCGTAAGAGGTGCAGGAGAATCAGTCCTTAACGTAAAATCGAGATCTATGACTCCAAGAACGATCAAGATATTATCTTTCCAGGACTTGAAGTTCAAGTCATTTAGAACTGGAATTGAATTGATGTTGGTCGTGATACTAGCAGGAGTAATAGCTGAACAAAGAACAATAAATAAATTAAGCTCACATAAATTTCAATAATAATAATAATTCAAACAATAGTAACAAATAACCCATCTTAAGACACCGAGCACTCCATTAATATTATGACTTTGGCAAAAAAAAATTAAATTGTAAGTGATGTCTTGGTGTAGTAATCAAACACTGATGATAAATAACATGTCAAACAAAAAATCTTCCTTTGGGCCAATTTATTGTTCACATGTAAAACCGAATAATCATTACATATTTATTACCGCATAAGTACATGTAATTCTGTCAAATAATTATCTTCTTTTGGGCCGATAAATATTCACATAAGTTACACGTACACATAACCTTTTATATTTCAAGACAAATCAAATTCCACAAGAGAGGTCACTTTAACGACATATTGCTTCAACTAATTCATCTTAATATATATATATATATATATAACATGCTATTATTCAAATTTCAAATTGTACCGAATTTAGACGTTAAATTAATTGATAAAGAAATAATTTTACGATCCTTTGAAATTGTTTTGAAATTTTTTTAGCAAAAAAATTGAAAATAATCAAAACAATCCATTTGAATCCTAAAAAAAATTGAAATTATTTTAACCCAAAAAACCAAAAATAATCAAAACACTCTATTTTGAAAGTTTTAAAATTAAAAAAATTAATTTTACGATCTTTAAACAAATTAATTTAAAAATTAATATATAAAATTAATCATAAATTAATTTTAATAAAATAATTAAAAAATTTAACTCAAAACAAATAGAATAAGTGTGATGGCTTAGATTTCTCAACCCTCCCAAAATTGGTTGTGGGCTAACCTTCCTCAATGGTTGTGGGCTTCACCACACCCTATCCCTAAAGACTGTGGGCTGGCCCACCATTTTTCTTTAATGGATGTGGGCGAAGTCATTGATAAAGTCTCTCAGTTTTCTCTATAACAATGATATATTAGGGTGAATAGAATGATTTTCCGTTATCGTGTGACATGTGGACCATAATCACTTATAGATAATTTATCTTTTATTATTTTTATTTTAAGTCATCATAAAAATAGAAATTACCCTAAAATCTGTACACATTAAAAGGTTAACAACCTATCAAGTATATTAAAACCTCAATTACCCAAACCTTAGTAGATCACTTTTAATTGAATTTAACTTTATTTGACAGTTTACAACACATAATTATTTTACACATAAGTATAATGTTGGATTAAGGATCCAACATGATTGTCAAGAAGGCTTCTAGGGCTGACAATTACGTGAGCTTGCCTGTAAAGGCCACTCCATTTGATATCAACATCTCATGAGGCTGCTCCTCTGTACCCATTGATCCGCACGCCTGCACCTGTACATCGGCCCACACAGTTTTGCAACAAAACTACTTCCAGATGCATGCAAACGTAGTCGAGACAAGTAATAGAAACAGAAATTGCAATAAATGACAGGTTTAAGTGATCTGTTAAAAAAAACGACCCAAAATTTTGGTAATCGCAAAAATGGCTGATTTCTCATTTTACAAGTTATTTATTACTACAAGTAAATATTCTACTACCGCTGTGCAGGTGACGTTCGGAACTTAGTTAACAAGTTATCTATTCTAATGGTAAATGCATTATATATTCTTAGTTCATGGATTACTACTAAGTACTAATCATCTCAAAAAGGTTAACAATACAACAAAACGTATAATCAAACAACAAAAAAGAAGTAAATAAACTATTTACAACGACCATACTTGCCATTATTATTTTTTGCAGCCTTTTTCCAGAAACCTGAATTATTTTCGGCCATTTTTGCAGTAATCCCAAAAAAATAGACATCTGCTATGTACCTCAACTAGGCACTGTATCGTCTATCTAATTTCGAGGTCATGTGGAGAGCCTCAAAGCGAAATGGAGAACTGTCCCCAACAAATATTAATGAACGGCATTGGAGTCTTCTCAAACCTTCCGTGATATCGGGTCGCCTTCAAAACATCAAAATTAAGGTTCATGTCAGATCGATCATGTGCATACGCACAAATATGGTGAGAGTGAAACATATAGGTGCTAACCATGAGAGAGGTGGATACCCACGGACCATAAACCAACAAATACAGATAAAATTCACTACATCTTCAAGGACACTTGTTGCCAAGAGTAAAGAGTCGCTCTAACTGCAGTTTAATTTTCTACGAAATCAGGGACTGCAATCAATTAGAAGACCCTTGTTTTCCTCCTGCTGTCCTAACCAACCTCATGTTAGTTGAAACGAAAAGAAGTACGTTAGAGATAGGCTTTACCCATTAATCGTTTCGAGAAACCTCCAGCCATTTGTACTCTGCCTTTTATCAAGTGACTGTTGAACGAGAAAAATATACATCAACAGAAATCAAAAGCCTTTTCTCTGTTCCTCTCATAGTAAATACAGAAGCAAGATAAGGGAGAAGAAGGAACTACCGAAAATCAAGTTATGTGAAGAAGAGTTTTAAAACTTTGACTACTATGCAAAACCGCGTAAGTATAAGCTCATAGAGAAAAGAAGGGAAAAGAAAACATTTCTGACTAGTTCTGAGGCAAACAGATGAATAAATACCAACCATCCACCATGTGTAATGCATGCTCAAACTTTAGAATCAAAAGTTTTTTGCAATAACACTGTACCAATGCAGTATTTTTCAAGAACTTCCAACATGCTAACCTGCAGCCAATACCAACAGAAACTAACTTTTACAAGAAATCACGTTGAAAACCAATGAGGCCCAGGAAAAAGGTTGTTAATATTTAAATGTTTTATTTCATATTTATTAATATTCATTGAAAGTTCTAATTGTTGGTGGGTTAGATCGAGTCTTTAAGAATTTGTTATTTGATTTGTAGTTGAGAAAGTGTCTTAGTTGTGATGTTATTTTATAGGAGTCGTGGTTAGTATGTTCTGATGTAAAACCTATTTATAGGCCCTTCTTTTTTATCAAAAGTAAAAAACAAAAACTTTCCCTTTCAACACATTTCTATTGTTTTTTTTCTTCACTTTGTATAAGTGCTCTTTTTGTTTTTTCTCTACTTTGTATTAGTGGTATCAGAGCAGGTTTCAGGGAGGAAAAAAAGTGAACTTGATGGCTTCCGACAGCTTTGTACAACCAGCCATTTCACTCTTTGATGGTTACTATGATCATTGGAGCATGCTCATGGAGAACTTCTTGAGGTCCAAAGAATATTGGATAATTGTTGTTTATGGGGTAGCAGAACCAGCAGAAAGTGTTGTGCTAACGGATGCCTAGAAAACAAAGTTGGAAGGGAGAAAACTAAAAGATTTGAGGGTAAAACATTACCTTTTTCAAGCAATTAATCATCCCATCTTGGAAACAATTCTTAGCAAAGAAACTTCCAAAGATATTTGGGATTCCACGAACAAAAAAATATAAAGGCTCTGCTAGAGTGAAGTGTGCACAGCCTCAAGCTTTGAGAAGAGATTTTGAGACATTACAAATGAATGATGGGGAATCTGTTACCAGCTACTATGCCAGGACTATGGAGATCAACAACAAAATGTGATTTCATGGTGAGGAGATGGAAGATGTCACCATTGTGGAGAAAATATTGCGTTCCTTGACACCAACTTTTGATTATGTCGTGTGTTCGATTGAAGAATCAAAAGAAATATATGCATTCTCTCTTGACGAATTGCAAAGCTCATTGCTGGTCCATGAACAGAAGATGAACTGAAGTTCAACTTTATAGGAACAAGCTTTGGAGGCTTCTACCTCTACTCATTTCTCAAACTCTAGAGGAATGGGTAGAGGTAGAAAAAGGGGAGCTCAGGGCAATAGAGATGGCAGCAGGTATTTCAAAGCCAATGATGATCAATTTTCGGGCACAGGCAGATGACAAGATCAACATTTTGACAATTCAAGGTAGAATGCTTTAGATGTCATAAATTTGGTCATTATCGTTCTTAATGTTATACTAAGCTGCCTAATGACAAAGAAAGGAAGGACAATCAAATTTTACCGAAAAGAAGGAAGTAGAAACTTTGTTGATGTACAAGCTAATCAGAAATCTGAGTCTGAAGTTTGGTATGTGGATACGGGCTGCAATAACCACAAGTGTGGAAGTAAGTCTTCTGTTTCTTATTTAAATGAAGGCTTTTCATTCTATAGTAAGTTTTGGTGATTGTTCCACTATGAGGGTGATATTGAGATAAGAACCAAAAATGGTTTTGTAGAGATAATTTCTAATGTTCTTTACGTTCCTGACTTGAAAACTAATTTGTTAAATGCTGGTCAATCGCAAGAAAATGGTTATGTAATCACTATTCAAAATGGTGCTTGTGAGATTTATGATACTGTTAGAGGAGCTATTATTGTTGTGCAAATGAGTTCAAACAGGTTGTTTTCATTGAAGATTGACAGTGTGCAATCTTGTTTGGTAGCTAAAGTAAAAGATCTTTCTTGGTTGTTGTATTTTCGTTATGGCCACTTAAGTTTTGGTCGATTGAAGACCCTCCAACAGAAAAATATGGTGACAGGTCTTCCTCATATTAGTATTCCTTCTCAAGTTTATGAAGAATGTATTGTTGGCAAACAACATCGTTCTCAATTTCCCCAAGGGAAGTCATGGCGAGCAAAAGGAGTTTTGGAGCTAATTCATTCTGATATTTATGGCCCGATAACACCATTTTCTAATGGAGATAAAATATACTTAATTACCTTCATTGATGATTATACTTGAAAAACTTGGGTTTATTTTTTTAAAAAAATCAGAGGTTTTTTGTGCATTTAAAAGCTTCAAGGCTCGTGTGGATAATGAAACAAGAAAGACTATTAAGACCCTTCGAGCAAATTGTGGTGGGGAATATTACTCAAATGAGTTTAAAGGTTTTTGTGACTTTCATGGCATTCGAAGAGAGCTTACAGCTTCTTATACACCACAACAAAATGGTGTATCAGAGAGGAGAAACATAACCATCCTCAATATGGTGAGAAGCTTGTTGGCAAGAGGGATAATTCCAAAATCTTTTTGGCCCGGAGCAGTAAATTAGAGTGTTCACATCTTGAACAAAAGTCTTACATTTGCTGTTCAAAATATGACACCAGATGAGGCTAGGAGTGGAAGGAAACCAGCTGTAGATTATTTTAAAATTTTTTGCTGCATCGCTTATGCGTATATCCCAGACGAGAAAAGGAAGAAACTTGATGATAGGGGGTGAAAATGTATTTTTCTTGGTGTTAGTGAAACATCCAAAGCGTATAAATTATTTAATACACTAACCCAGAAAATTGTGACCAGCCGAGACGTTGTCTTTGATGAGGAAAACACTTAGGATTGGAATGGGCAGGAACCTACTCAAGTTCATTATACAATGATTCTGAAAGCGAACCAACTCTAGCAGCCTTTATGCCTGAAAATTCATCAGAATCATCTCCAACAGTTGCTGAAGTTTTGCCAATAGCAGCAGAAGCTACTGATACAGCAGCTCGATCTCTTTCTCGTATTCAAAAAAGGCCCGCATGGATGGAAGACTATGAAGTAACTGGAATTGAAGATCCAATCACTCACTTTTCTTTATTTTTAGATTGTGATCCAACAACATGTGAAAGTGTTGTCAAAGAAGAAAAATGGAGGAAGGCGATGGATGATGAATTTGATGCCATTGAAAGAAATGATACTTGGGAGCTGACTGATCTTCCCAAATGACACAAAACCATTGGTGTAAAGTGGGTATTCAAAACAAAACTAAAGGAAAGTGGTGAAGTTGACAAGTATAAGGCGCGTTTGGTAGCTAAATGATATAAGCAAGAATATGGGATCGACTACATAGAAGTTTTTGCTCCTGTTGCAAGACATGATACATAAGATTGGTGATCGCATTCGCGGCACAGAACTCCTTGCCTATTTTCCAGCTAGATGTCAAATCGACATTCTTGCATGGAAACTTGGAGGAACGGGTATTTGTAGAACAACCTCTTAGTCATATTAAGTTCAGAAATAAACATAAAGTGTATAGATTAAAGAAAGCTCCTTATGGCTTAAAACAAGCTCCGCGAGCTTAGTATAGTCGCATTAAGGCTTATTTTTTGAAAGAAGGCTTTCACAAATGTCCATATGAGCACACATTTTTTTATTAAAATTGGAGATAATGGGAAACTGCTCATTGTTTGCTTATATGTAGACAATCTGACATTTACCGGAAATGATGATGGCATGTTTAAAGAATTTAAGAAATCCATGATGACTGAATTTGAAATGTCTGACCTTGGTATGATGCATTACTTCATTGGCATAGAAGTAGTGTAATCAGCTAATGAGATCTTTATTTCTCAAAAGAACTATGCGCAAGATATTTTGGACAGGTTTCAAATGACGGATTGCAATCCTGGAAGCACTCCAACTGAGTTTGGCTTGAAGGTAAAAAAGATCATGAAGGGAAGAAGGTGGACATCACACTTTACAAGCAAATTGTTGGCAGTTTGATGTATTTAACTACAATAAGACAAGACATAATGTATTTTGTGAGCTTAATAAGTAGGTATATGGGGAATCCAACAGAAATGCATCTGTTAGCTGCCAAGAGAATCCTTCGTTACTTGCAAGGAATTATAGATTTTGGGTTGTTCTATAAGAAGAGTGTAAAGTTAGAACTTTTCAGGTTTATTGACAGTGATTACGCAGGAGATCAAGATGATAGAAAGAGCACTTCACGCTATGTTTTTATGTTGGGCACATGGGCTATTTCGTGGTCTTCTAAGAAGCAACAAATTGTCACCTTATCAACTACAGAAGCTGAATTTATTGCTGCAATAGCTTGTGCTTGTCAAGCTATCTGGTTGAGAAGAATTCTTAAAGAGCTCCAGTTCAAGCAAGTGGAAGCTACTACAGTTTTTTGTGATAACAGCTTAGCAATCATATCTCTCCAAGAATCTTGTGCTACACGAAAGAACCAAGCATGTTGATGTGAAATATTATTTTTAAGAGATCTCAGCAATGATGGAACAATAAAATTGGTTTATTGTTGAAGTGAAGACCAAGTTGCAGGTATACAGACCAAGCCTCTCAAGTTGGCTACATTTGTGAAGTTGTGTGGTCTACTTGAAGTTTGTTCACGTGCTGCTCTAAAGGAGGACTTTGTAGAGGGTTAATTCTTTCTTTTAAACAGATATTCGCATATTCGAAGGGTGTTAATATTTAAGTGTTTTATTTCATACTTATTAATATTCATTGAAAGTTCTAGTCGTTGGTCAGTTAGACCGAGTCTTTAGGAATTTGTTATTTGATTTGCTGTTGAGAAAGTGTCTTAGTGGTGATGCTATTTTACAGGAGTCGTGGTTAGTGTATTCTGATATAAAACCTATTTATAGGCCATTCTTTTTTTATCAAAAGTTAAAAAAAACTTTCCCTTTCAACACATCTCTATTGTTTTTTTCTTCACTTTGTACAAGTGCTTTTTTTGTTTTTCTCTACTCTGTATCAAAGGTAACACATCAATGGAGTATACGTTAAGGCTTTAAGCTATAAGCTAAAGTTGGATAAAACATGGATAGGCAATGCGGAAGAAATAAAATCTTCATAATACTTCATGGATATCTCCATTAAACGTCAATGAGAATAATCGTTCTACTAACACAATGCACGAAAGTCAACCTCGTGGTTCAATAATTCACATTTCATTTTCCCTTCACCATCTTAGACTTTCATCATTTCTCTACAAGCAAACACAGAAAATGCCCATGGAAATAATACTCATACAGAAATACAAGTACCTTTCCGCCCAAAGAGATCGCTTCCATGTTAACTGAAACTGAATCACTTGAGTCACCCATCTCTCTCTCTCTCTCTCTCTCTCTCTCTCTCTCTTCATTCCCAGCATCCATTAATTTTATACAAACTAAACTATGTCTCTATCTGAATAATATGACTCTATTTTCAAATTTACTTCTTCTGAAAAGATTTAACTCGTGATTTCAATAGCACGAGTCAAACAGAGTCACCAACGCAGAATCGAGAATCTCAGCCCTTGAGATCCTATATGAAGACAGAGAGAGAGAGAGAGACCTCACGAGCGGCCCACATGAACAACAATTTCAAACCTGAACCTCTGGTTAATTTAACCAGAGTCAGGAGACCGACCATTTTCCCTCAAATGACTAAATCACCCTTGATTCTTGGACAAAGACGTGTTTGTTTTAAGAGTGAACAAAAAAGTACCAAATTGACGTAACCGAACCAAAAATAGTCGGTTCGGTCGGTTAATTAAGTTCATTAGGTGCGATTCGGTTTGACATTTCTGTCAAACTGAAGTTTCAGTTCGGTTATAAATTTTTTAATTTTTGAACCGAACTGAAACATGCATATTAAAATGACGTACTTTTAGGCACCTTTACAATATCTCATCTAACATACACAATACACTGTCGTTTTGCATCTACCCTTAGTATATAAGCTGAAATAGGCTTAGGGTTCTCCATTCTTCTTCGTCAGCCCAAGCTTCTCCCCCTTTTCTCCTTCAATCGAACCCTACTTCCCCCCGTTTCTCCTTAATTGAACCATACTTCTCCCCTTTTCTCCTTCAATCGAACTCTGCTTCTCCTCCTTCCTTATTTCACTTATCTTGTTTATGAAATCTCATCGATTCTGCTTCTCCTTTCTCCTCTCTCCTTTTTCTCGTCCTTTCATCATCGCGTCTCATGATTCTGGGTGGTCCGAGAAGTAAAAAAGCTTCGTCATCGCGTCTGTTCCCCTCTACGTTACTTCTCATTAAGCCAATCGCGTCTGTGATAGTCTCGAAGGTAATCTATGTTTCTTTGTTTTCTTTAGTTAATTTATGTTTCTTGGTGATTTTCTATTTAAATTAGGGTTTTCTGAGATGTTGTTTTGGTGATTTTCAAAATATGAGATAGTCTCGAAGGGTTTTCTGAGATATTATCTCTGTTTAGGTTTTCTTTCTGAGCTTTAGTTCGTCTTGGATTCTGATATGAAGTTGTAATTCATTTGAGATTTGGTGATTTTGAGCTGTAATTCGTTTAAGATTTGGTGATTTTGAGTTGTAATTTGTTTAGTATTTTTCTGAGATATTTGTTTAAGATCATGTTATTTAAGCTGTGAGTGAGATATTTGTTTAGTACTTTCTGGAGAAAGCTTTGATTCTCTTCTATCGTTCAGTAGCTTTAAAACTGTGAAAGAGGTGTTGTAGAATAGTAGAACCAAACCAAACTGTAACTCACCATTCGGTTCGGTCAGAATACAGTCAAATCGTAAGTTTCGATTCGGTTCAGTTTTAGGCCAAAAACCGACCGAACGGAACCGCGAACACCCCTAGTTAATTTGTTCGATATTAAAGAAGTTTCGGGGTTTTGAGACAAAAAGTAGAAATGTTAATAAATAGTCAACTTCTAAAAAATCATCAAAGATGGACGCAAGTAAAAAAAACAGCCTCATGCATGATTTTCGAAAACAATAGAATTTCACACGAAGGAAAAGTTCGCGCACAGGCACCTTACTGCACCAATTTTAATAGTTTACATAATATGTACCTTGTAATTTTTACAGTATATATTACACAGTTTTGTGGATGAAAATTTAAACTTCACTGGTGCGCGTGGGTGATGGTTTTTTTATGCGAAATTTTGATTTTTTTTTTTAAATTTAGGTGGCTATTTTTTTATCTTAGGTTATTTTTTATTCTTTTTTTAAAAATTGTCTATTCTTGATGTTGCTCCAAAAAAAATTGGGTTTGAAATTTAAAAATTGACTCACAAGCCAACCTTTGACCATGTAGAGTCCAAGATTAGATATTTTTAGGCGGGGGCCTTAAGTTATGTTAACCAATCAATTTGCTATCTCTGGCGTACATTGGATAAAGAATGTCGGATCATTCGTATGAATAAGACTAAGAGGTCATTTGGCTCACGTAATTTAGAATGATCATCGTAGTTTAATTGTTAATAATTCAATCGTATGCCATTCATTTATTTGTAAAATATGATTGTCATGTTTAGTTATGGATGATAATTTATGATGTGATGAGTGATAATTAATACTTGATATGTTTGGTATATGTTAGCTTTTATTGTAAGTTTATGTAAATAATAAGAAGTTACTTAAATGCTCTTTTAGTTATATATTATCTAAAAAATATTTTGAAGTGCAATTTTAACATTAATTTAAATTGATATTTAAATATATTAATAATGCTAGATTAAATTTATAAAATATTTTTAATCAAATTAATTAAATAAGAGATGTAAAAAAATAATTTCACCTAAAATTTTAACATTACTTTTAATTATTTTTATTAATTTAAATAAAATAATATAGCGAGACTAAACTTTAATCAATTTAATTTTAATTAAATTAATAACATGATTTTTATTAATATTTTAATTAAAAATAAAAAAAATTATTTATTTATTTAATTTTAATTCATATTTAAATAATTTAATTATGTTAGACCAAATTTAAAAATATAATTGTAATTAAATTAATAAAATAAGAGATATAATAAAAATATTTTCACGCAAAAATTTAACATTAATTTTAATTATTTTTTTTATAAATATTTAAATAAATTAATAATACCAAACTAAATATTAATAAAATTAATTTTAATTAAATTAATAAAATGAGAGAGTGTGAGAAATAATATTTCAATGAGGGAAAGAAAGCAATTTTGTTCAATATTAGAATTGCAATGACATTATAAATTATGATTGTTTTTATTTTATTCTACAAGATAATTGTCTTAAAGTATTGCATGTAAATTAGGATTATAGTCTTTTGTAAGGACTACTCCAATCAAATATGGTAATTCAATTACAAAAAAAATTATAATAGGATGACAAATGAGGATAACGTGAAACAAAGAAACACCAGAATTGATACCTCTGGTATCCATATAGTTATTGATACTATTGACATTACTTTTGAATTTATTACCAAACCGCATACTAGGGAAGTAGATATCATCAGACATGATTGATAATAAGATGAATCAGTTAAATCTGTAACAAAAAGAAATACACTTTTTGACAATTGACCAACTTTCAGATTCATATGTTCGTTCAAATATGATTGTTATATTTGTTAATTTATATGTATGTTATAATATGACGCAGGAGTAAAAAAAATGTTAATATGTGTTTGTAACTTTTCAAATAATACTTAGATTTACAGTGTAATAATTCGAGAATAAAGACATTGATAAGATTCGTGGAATATAAAAACATACAATTTTCGAGAATCTCACTTACCTTTCAAAATAAAGTAAATTGAGATGTCAAGTAGTATTTCTGGTCTTCTAATTGTTCAATAAAACATGACCATTTGATTGCCTAAAGAAACATGGCTATTTGGGAAGAATAATTCTAGGGTGACGGTAAATGATCAAATTTTAAGTAAGTACGTAATGTGATAATTATTTATAAATTACTATTTTAGAATGATTTGATAAATTAACTTATAAATGATTATCACATCACTTGATTACTTAAAATTTAATCAATTACTTGGTAGATTTAAAATTACTGAACCGCTCGATGTATTCTAAGGTCTTCCTGTTTTGTAGAATAAGAGGTGATTCTAATCCATCTATTCGATTGCATGTGCAATACTCCTACATACAGCCATACCAAACACCCCAAAAAAACAATAATAGATCATGGTAATATCACAATGTTGATATCTCAATAATTTGTCAGTAAAATCATAGTAGCCATACCAAACACCCCAAAAAACAATAATAGATCATGGTAATATCACAATGTTGATATCTCAATAATTTGCCAGTAAAATCATAGTAGTAATTCAATTATGATGTTTTGTTACTATTACAGTACTAGATATTGTTCCTAACAGAAAATGTATTAATTATTTTACACTGTTTCATTCCTAAGAATGAAGTAGTCTTTCAATGAAGTAGTCTTTCAGAAAATGGATGATCTATAACATAATGGCTTCCTAGAGGCAATAATTTTTCTCGTGCTGATCTTTCGTGAAGCTGATGCTTGAGAAACTTGACCTTTACATCCTTTATATCATTTCCCCCTTCTTTGCGTTTTCTTCTGCCGTTAGTTGTAGTTATGTACAAAGAGTAATCAATCATCTCTAAGTCATGATCAAATATATCTTCCTTCTTCACATTGTTACCTGAATCGAAGAGATCTCCTTCCATTTTCTCGCTATTGGGTGTAATTGGTGGGAGAAAATACTCGAGTTTTGACTCACAAATTATCTCCTTCGCTCTGACCTTTGTTATGAAATAATCAAATACTTTCATCCCTTGATCTTCAACAACTAGGAGCCATTCTGCAATAAGATCATTTCATCATTAGTCATTCAGAAAGGAAACATCAAATATCGTTTTGGCCATGCTCTCCCATGTTATCTAGCAATTACAACGTACTGACAGTACAAACAGAGATCATAATTTACCCATTATATAACCGCCCTTTAGTGTTGCACCAAGATCACCTTCATGCTAAACTTCTCCAATAAGAGAAGTTCATAAGAGTCACGACCAAATTATCATAATATATGAGCTCCATTGAACAAGTTTATTTACACAGATGAGGAACTCACTGATAAGGGATATGGGGGTCGATTTGTTTGGTTTACTAGTCTTTTCGTTAAAGCCAGGCTGATTCATGACCCATTTGATCAATTGAGCAGGTAAGCAAGACTTAGAGAAGGCATTGACATAAGAAATGGCTTTTGTCAAGTCACCATTTGTCCTGCATTTATTAAAATAAGATGCTTGAAAAAATTTCTCCATAGTAGCTGTATTACTTCTCATAAAAATCCTTATTTTCCTATACCTAACGGATCGTATCCCATTGTCAGCAACAATCAGCCAAGTTAAAGCAAGATTTTTCAATTTGATGGCAGGGAGTTGAATCCCCCGTTTGATGTCTGAAGCATGGATACTCTGTTTCTATAATAGCATCATATAATACTTCTCGTAAAAGAAGTTGATTTACAGAACCCTGCAAGAAAACACTATTTTTTCGATCAGTGGCATGTTTCATGTTAAGGTGTTTGCAATGGACTTCCCATATGTACAATCCACAAGCAATAACCATTGTAAAGAATAACGGGGGATAATAATTATATACTGACCAATAAGGAGGTGACGGGAAAAGCTGGTCCCAACAGCATGTTGAGGAAAGTATCTAATAAACACCGAAGAGAACAATCATCAGGATTGTTAAAAAAACTGGATAAATTTTAACTAACTAGAGGCTAGCTAACTAGCTAAAATGAGCTTTATTTTCCAAACATGTGGAATATAATGATTCCAAAGAAGCCGTGTGTAGCAGAAATGAAGAAACTCCATATGGAGTGAATATTCACTCACAAGAAACCCCTAGGTTGAATGAATGACTAAAGAAAAAGTCTGTACTAATCCTCTAGTCTTTTTCTTCATGGTTGTTTAGCTTTAGCATATGCGTAAGGGTACGGGTATCTGATAAGCAAATAACAGTGAGATGGAGGCTATGAGTAAAATTTTGTGTAGGAGTGAGACTAGTTTCTGCTTTGACCTCCGAGTATATAATGTGTTAATCACTAAAAATTACTCCCAAAAAGATAACTATATAAGAACGACAATACTAGGTATAGTTAAGAGACGAGGCGATCCATTGATCACAAGATACAATTAGACTGATAAAAAAATCACAAGATACAATTAGGATATTTTAGACACGGTAAATAATAATTAAATAAATAAAAGCAAAGTAATTCTCACCAAAAAAGTAATAGCTCCGAAAACCAGATATTAGGAATATCTTTCTGCAATTGCATTCTTGACATCCCATACTCAAATTTCAAGCACAACATCAACAAGATGGTCTCGGTCATAACAATGCCAGCCAAGTTGCCAACCTCACGATTAGCCCCAATTCTTTTATAAATTTCACCACTAACAAGAGGAAAAAACGCCCTCAAATCTTCCCCAAACTTATCTAACATCCACACTCTTGCCGAATCCATAAAACAGGAACCCATCCCTATAAACCGATTGTCTTCGTCGGACTCTGAACCACAACAGAGGCTAATATAACTACCAATTCCGTCTATCAAATTCTCAACCACCTTCTTCATCATTTTCATCTCAGTAACTAAATTAAGTAGCACGTAAACAACGGGTGCAAGTGCTGCGATTCTTTTCAGAGCACAGCATGATGCCGTACATGAAACGATCATATGGAACAGATCTTTAGTTACTAACAATGCTTCGGAGGGCTCTTGGGCTGCGAACTTAGCAGTGTGGAATGACAAAGCCGAGTAAAACCATGCAATTTCAAGTGGTGGATCGTGGACATTCTGTAGTAACCGAGAGAAAATGAAAGTGAAGCTTGAGAAATCAGTCACACCTTTTCTGTATTCGGCGAAATATCGGTCAATGGACTCTCTGAGCATTGGTCCATAAAAGTCATCTGAGTTTGAGGATTCTTGGTTCATTTTGAGTGATTAGAGTAGAGATGCTATAGGGAGAGAGAAGTGCGCCACTGAGTAGAGAGTATCAGCGGGTGTAAGCAGAAGGAAGTAGAATTTGAGCTTGAAAATGGGAGTGAAACCCTAGCTTTGCGGGTTGTACCGGAAATCGAAGATAAAAGGGAGGGAAGCTTGGGGTATAACGGTCAATCTACGAACTTTTGAATTCATGAACAAAAAATTAAATGATTGTTATTAATTAAACGACTAATAAGAATAATAACCAACTTTGTGATTAATAAGAATAATAAGCAATGTCATGAATTCAATCTATATATCTTTTTTTAAATTATATGTGGTTCTTCACTAGCTCATTTGCATGTAGCCTTAATCTTTTACCAAAATTCTCGAACATTAAATATATAATTGTATAGATGCAAGGGTGTCGCGCGGGTGAGATACAGGAGTGGTCTAGTCCTAGCTTGTGACCGGAACAATGCCTGAGAACGACAGAGAGGGCGTTAGGAGGTGAAGAGGGAGCACTCTAGACGTTCAAGGGTGGTGACAAATACTTACTCTCTCTAGAAATGAGAGTTTCACTCTCTAAAAATAGGAGTTTCTCTTTCTAAGGTGGGAGTTTCTTTTTCTAAACTTCCAATCTCCTCAAATGAAAGAGGAGTCGTCATTTTATAGATGAGCAAAAGGAGGGGGGACCATTGCAACTAATCTCTTGATTAGTTGCAAGTCCACCAATCGAATCATGCTACTTAAGCGCCTGATCATGCTTAGATGAGTAAGAAGAGAATTATACATGAGCCAATCAGGTGCGCCATGCGGGTCTTTGTATAGTGACCATTATCTAGGGAGAACATGCCTAGTCGGTGGGGCGTAACGGCGATGTTCACCCAACGACTCCTTTCAAGGGTTCTCTTAAACCAACCCCTCCCCAAGGTGGGAGGGTAGCACGCCCTCGATGTCTAGGGTGGTCGTACCGAAGAGGTATGTCCCTCATCCAGTACAACGTAGTCTCGCTCTTAATCCTGCCAGTTCACAGACTCACGAACGTTCCCAGCCAACCATACGCCCACCCAAGTTTTTGTCACTTGATTTGGTGGTTTGTGATGTGATGATTCATTGTGATAGCGGAGTGATACGTTTTGTCTGAAGTACGTCATTGTTGTCTTTGAGTTACATTATGAAGGGTGATCCAGGCACCTCCATGGTATACCCATGAGGATGATATCAATGGTGCTACCATGTGAGTGATATTAATGGTGCTACCATAGAGGTGACACCCCATGGTGCTGCCATGGGGACGACCCACACGGGTACCTCAGTGACGGCACCACATGATGCGTCTCAACGGTGATACTCTATGGTATGACTCAGCGGTGATATTCCATGATGCATCGTTGGTGGAGATACTCCCGATACGTCGTAAGAGTTGCATTTCACGGGTAGTCAACGTGAGGTCGGCAACCCTCATATACATTTAGTCCCCTGCGCAAACACGATGCGAAGTAATTGGGCTTGTACACAATATCTTCAATACAGCAATCGATTGTATCATCAAGTCCTAGATACTTTGATTGTTTTCATTACATGATGTATGTGGGATGCATTAATCCATTTTGTCCAATGTGCCTTTGTTATGTGATGGAGACCTCTCTTTATTGCATGAGGTCAAATTTGTAAAATAAAAAAAAATTGACTTTGGGAATTTTGTGGGAGTCTCTGCTCCCTTCTCCTTTGTAAAAGGGATTAAATCAATCCAACTACCTCTTCTCCCCTTCATCTAAGAAAATTTAAGGCAAATCCCTAAATTCCCTCTCTCTCAAAATTTTGGAAATTCTCCGTGGGCAAACTTGAAGATTGAAGCACACGGGTTGGATTTTGGGCATTTTTCACAAAAAAAAAAACTTCAAGCTTCAAGCAAGGTGTTCTTCCGTTTTCCTCCTTGGCTAACGTTTGAGGTAAACCCTTAATCCTTCACCATTTTTTTTATTTTGAGTGTTTTTGCTGCTGTAATTTTGTGTTTCCCATGCTATGGAGATTGGTTTACCGAAGAAGAGAAGGGTGGGGGAGTGTTGGACTCAAAGGGAGGGGGTGGATGGCTTCGTCCGTCCTTGAACAAGCCAATTGGCCGAGACTCGGCATTGGGGCGTGTCCACTGGCGGGTTGGGTGCCACCAATGGGGTCTTGAGGTAGTTCCGCATGGGGGAGGGGGTGCTGCCATGGTGGCGGGTAGAGCGAGTGTGGTGTTGTGATAGCCTAGTGGCGACTGGGTATGAGCAAGGGGCGAGCTCGAGTGTTTGGGAGCCTTACCGGTGGCATGTTGCTTGGTTGCGGGCTGCTCTTTGTGGGGGTTGGACTTGCATCGGAGCTAGGCTAGTTGGCTCAGTGGCGGGCCAAGATCCCATGCCGCCACCGAGTAGTGGGTCTTGATGGCGGGGTGGACTTGTGTAGTGACAGTCAAGCTCGATTGGGGTGTTGTCTCGTCCGTGTGGGGGGGGGGGGNGGGGGGGGGGGGTAGTCGAGTTGTGTCTCCCGTGTGGGCTGGGGAGCCTTGGTTGTGTCCTAGCGCGAGAGTAAGCCTCGGCCAGGTGTTGGGCAGTTGGCTCAGTGGCGGCCCAAGTGACCATGCCGCCATGAAGCATGGTGCTTGATGGCGGGGTAGGGGGCTTGATGGCGAGGTGTTGATCGTGCAGGATGGACCTTGGACCTTGGCTTAGCGCATGGCGCCATTAAGCCTTAGTGGTGGCATGCTTTGCTTAAGGGTGACGTGTATGCGCAATGGGTGGTGAGCTTAGGGGCAGGTTGGTGCTTTGTGCTTCGTCTATGTGCGTGTTTCGTCTGTGTAACTTGGGCATACGTAGTGGCGGGTTGGGCAAGTGGGGGTCGCGGGTGTCGTGTCACCGCACTATTAGATGATATAGTGCCTTAGCCATTTTTATGCTTGACGTATACCTTGGTCCAACCAAGTCTTTGCTTTACTTGCAGATCTTGCTTTCATGGACTATCAAGGAGTTGTCGCGTGCATCGGTAGGAGTCGATTCTCTTTATTTTCGACTTCTCTTTTCAGGTAAGTGAGCTATCCACTCTTGTACTTAAATTTTTTTTCCATGATGAACATGTCTCCCCCTGTATAGGTTGCTTGTACTTAGAAATTTTTTTGTTTACCTACGTCGTTGGACATGCCTTCACTGTAGAATAGTTGCGACAATTGTATGCTTCCATCATAGAATAATTGTGACACGCTTTGCATGCCTCCGCCGTAGAATAGTTATGACACGCATTGTATGCCTCCGTCATAGAATAGTTGCAACATGCATTCTTCCCTTAGGAAATACATGAAAATTTTACCCCCATCATAGAATAGTTGTGTCACACATTCTCCCTTAGGAAATACATGAAAGCTTTGCCTCTGTCATAGAATAGTTGTGTCACTTATTCTCCCTTAGGAAGTACATGAAAAAATTTGCCTCCATCATAGAATGGTTGTGTCACACATTCTCTTTTAAGAAATACATGAAAAAATTTCCTTCACAATAGGATAGTTGTGTCATGCATTCTCCCTTAGGAAATACATGAAAAAATTTGTCTCCGTCATGCATGCCTCCATTATAGAATGGTTATGTCACGCATTCTCCCTTACGAAATACATGAAAATTTTCCTTCCATCATATAATAGTTGTGTCACGCATTCTCCAGGGAATACTTGAAAGCTTTGCCTCCATCATAGAATAGTTGTGTCATGCATTCTCCTTAGGAAATACATGAAAAAAATTGCCTCCGTTAGACATGCCTACATTGAATGTGCCTCCATCACAGGGTGTTTGTAGTATGCTTCCCAACTTAGGAAAATTTTGAATTTTTTTTGCCTCCATTGAACGTGCCTCTGTCGTAGGGTGTTTGTAGTATGCTTCCCCCATTAGAAAATTTTTGAAAAAAATTTGTATGGACTATTTTGCGCGTAGCCATGTTTCTTGCTTATAACACATGCTCCTCTATTTTTGTAGGTTTTTATTCATATCCATGGCTTCTTCAAAGGTTGAGCTTATTGCGGGCAAAGGTGAGCCAACTCCCCTAGTTCCTCCCAAACCATGGTCCTCGATGAAGTCTATTGCTGACCGCGTGATTAATGGCATGTCGAAGTCAATTGAATGGGAGGTTAATTCTGGAGTCTTGATGGATGGGGAGAGCGAGCAGGTTGAGTTCCTTAGGCTTGAGCAAGTGACGTTCCTTGCGAATGCTCGTGGTGATTTTCTGATTCCCTCCATTGACTTGGGGAGTCGATGCAAGTCGGGGGATCGACTGGGAGGATTGATGTGCACATATACTTTCTGACTCTGAGTATGTCACCTTGCTAAAGAAAGTTGAAGTTTTGGAAGCATTGGAGGTGGCGTCCAAACTGTCGATCCAACGTGACACCGCTCTAATTCATACACTTCTTCACCGTTGGTGCAGTTACTCACACACTTTCATCGCTGCTTGGGGGGAGTTTATCCCTACACTAGAGAATGCACATGTATTGTCGCATCTTCCTATGTTTGGTGATTACCGCGCCCTCTTCAGCATTATGGGGCTAAAATGCACAGGGTGATTGATCTTCTTGAGGATGGTTTGAAGAAATCTTACAAGCCTTCTTCTGGCGGTAGACGCGGGAAGAGGGCCAACTTCTCTGGTTGGATGGGTCATTTCTCCAAGGAATATGATTCAAATCTGAAGAAATCTACAGACATTTTCCCATCGATGTCATCATTTATAAGAATAGGGAGGTGGTGCTGGCCACATTCCTATCCAAGTGGCGGTTGAGATACATTTTCCCAGTTAAGGGTCTGGTGATGATTTTTGAAACTATATTCTTTTGCATTCATTGTTGTTCTTTGCACGTGTGGTCTAACATCGTTCTTCTCAAATGTTTTTGTAGGTATGTCGACGGAGATGGTGAGTAAACGCGTACTCCCGATGGAAGCCATGTTGGCGACGGGGCAAAGGATTACGCTTGGGCCCTTGTTCTTGGGCAATCTTTACCACATGCTTGATCGCTTTCACAATGATCTAAAGAGGTCCATGGGTAGGTATGGGGTTACAACCTTCGTGGACTGCTCATTCTTGTAAATGTTCGTAAGGGAGTGATTCGTTAACTGTGCTCCTTAGAAAGTTGATTATAAGAAGTGGGAGCGCGCTTCTGAATTGCCCCGTGCATGGTCTTGGTGTGGGATCAGGACTCCTGTCGTGTTGACTTTTCATGAGACATTGACGTGTACAATTACTTCTGACATCGCCCTTATTTGGACGGTTGCACTGGTTACGCTCGCACCGTGTTTTGGGGAATGATGGACAAGCATATTACACTTAGTAGGGAGGTCGCGCTTGGTTGGTCGAGTCTTGACAGGTGTCTGGTGACGATCATGATGCCTTTCACTCTTCCCATGATGGTAGAGTTAGAGGATGGGTAAGATGGGAACCATTTCACGTCGACGTGTTATCCGTGTAATTGGGTTTTTGCACGTTAGTCCGGCTATGACCAGGGTACCGCCAGTCTTAATTTGGAGTGGGTGCGGGGCAAGGAAGCATTGATGCTATGGACAGGTGATAGGAATTATGGGGACGCTGCTCCTCGCAAGCTACTCGTCCCCATGTTGCTCACATGCCGCATCGAACAATAAAGCTCTAAGTGTTTTGGATGAGTCAGAAGTTGAGATGGACCAGAAGCTTAACATCTCCTCCAAGGATGTTGGATGTTCCAATGGTTTATAGGGGTGACATCACGTTGGGCCTCATTCCTAAACCTAAGTCTGAGGTGGTGCATGAAAAGTCTAGTCCTAGCTCGTGATCGGAACAACGCTTGGGAACGTCAGGGGAGGACGTCAGGAGGTGGGGGGAGCACTCTAGACCCTCAAGAGTGGTGATAAATGTTTGCTCTCTCTCTAGAAGTGAGAGCTTTTCTCCCTACAAATGGGAGCTTCTCTCTCTAAGGTGGGAGCTTCTCCCTCTAAACTTTCAATCCCTTTTAATGAAGGATGATTCCTCCTTGTATGGGTGAATAAAAAGAGGGGGGCCATTACAACTAATCCATTGATTAATTGCAAGTCTGTCAATCGAATCGCGCCACTTAAGCTGACTAATCATGCTTAGGTGAGTAAGAGGAGGATTACACATAAGTCAATCGGGTGGCACCATGTGGGTCTTTGTATAGTGACCATGATTTAGGGAGAACATGCCCAACCGGTGGGGCGTAACGGCGGTGTTCACCCAACGCCTCCTCTCAAGGGTTCTCTCAAACCAACCCCTCCCCAAGATGGGAGGGTAGCACCTCAATGTCTAGATTGATCGTACCAATGAGGTATGTCCCCTATCCAGTACAACGTAGCCTCACCCCTAATCATGTTCGTCCATAGCCTCCCGAACGTTCCCAGTCAACCATACGCCCATCCAAATCTTTGTCACTTGACTTGGTGGTTTGTGATGTCATGACTCGTTATGATAGCAGAGTGATACGTCTTGTCTGAAGTACGTCATTGTTATCTTTGAGTTACATTACGAAGGGTGATCCAACCATCTTCATGGTACACCCATGCAAGTGACATCAATGGTGCTACCATGGGGGTGACATCAATGGTACTACCATAGAGGTGAACACCCCATGATGTGCTACCATGGGGACGACCCACACATGTACCTCAGTGGCGGCACGCCATGGGGTGCACCTTAGTGGCATCACCCCAAGGAGTGCGTCTCAGCGGTGACACTTTATGGCATGACTCAGCAATGATACTCCATAGTACGTCTCAACAGTGATACTCCATCTCAGCAGTGATACTCCATGGTGCATCCTTGGTAGAGATATTCTCGATACCTCGTAAGAGTTACGTTTCGTGGGTAGTCAACGTTGAGGACGCCAATCTCCATGTACAAATTGTTGCTTATTACTTACATCTAGGGCAAAATAAGTTAAAAGACTAAAATGTAAAGTATATATCTATAGTTTGATCAAAATATAAACTATATTATTATTTTTTTTGTTTGAGAAACTACAAAATATACCCATGTGTTAAGATTTTCTGTTAAATACGACACTGAAACGCGCGTGAATAGCACGTGGCTAACTTCAATTAACGGAAGTTAATGTTGTTTGTATTAGATAGTTACATTTAACTTTATATTTTTTTTTCTTTTAATTTATATTTAACTTTTTCACAATTATTTTTGTCTAATTTGCAGGTGATAGAGCCAAGTCATGAGAGAAGTAAACTGGGAGAAAGAGAGAGATAGGGGCAAAACATAGGGCCTAACAGAGGATTAAAAGACTAATTTTTTCATAATTTATTGATGATTAGTTAAGTTCTTTGTTTGTTTTTTGTTATTTTGTCTAGAATTTGTTATTTGGGTATTATTTTTCACGATGTGATCCGTTGATCTGTTTGTGTTGTCTTCCACGATCTAATATGGTGAGTTCGAGTCATTTACTATTATTTTGAGATCTTAATCTTTAATTTGTTGATGATTCTCTTCAATTTAGCTACTGGGTGACAAAAAAAGAGTTGTCCAGTGATGAAGAGGAAAATAGAAGAGAAAAATGAAAGTCTAAAAAATGAAAAATGAGGGTTATTTATATAAAAATTCTAGTGTCTAAAAATGGTGGGAAATAGAACAAATGAAGAAAATTAATGAAGGTTTTCATTTAGAAGGGAAGAAGAGTTCAAAAACAAAGTTAACTTTCCACCAAATTTGATGAAAAATCATCACAGAATGATGTAGTCAGTTTCTCAAACTACAATACACATTGGTCGAGACTTACACGTGTTGATACCCAAAATTAAATTTTGTTTAGCCAAGTAGCATATAGACTAGAATAGTCAAACTCACCCTAAGGTTAACAAGCGCAAAAACAAGACTCAACAACATTGTACAAACAAAAATTTGAAGTATAATTTATATTTTTATCAAATTGTATGGAAATGTTTTACATTATAACCTGAGTTAAAAGTTAAAATAATTGATACAAAAAAGTATCATTTGCTAAACAAATAGAAAGTGCAAAACGTAGAATTTTGAACTCCATAGAAATTATGAGACATCCTCCTCAAGCCTATACCTCCAACTTCGCCTTTAGAATAGAGCTAAAACTAACTTTGGATCCACAATAATTAATCAAAGCACGAAGACTTTGAAATAAACAACAATCAAGAATGCATCTCAGATAGAACATCAAGCCATAATAATCTCAGGATTTATCAAAATGAATATTAAATAACAGTACCAGGTTAAGAAGATTCCATAAACAGTTTTAAACCAGTAAATAACAGAGCTCACAGAGAGAGAGTTCATGCTCCAGAAAGTTAAAAACAAATTAGAAAATAAGTTTTACAGGACTGTTGGCCATTCTAGTCGTACCAACAGGAAGAGGAGGAGAAACGGAAATCACATTCAGATTTCAATTCACACACACAACTGACAACCTCTCCCTTTACATGGTATTCAGCCCTATATCAGGTCGATTTATTATTTTATAAGCATCAAACCTGGCCGATAAACATTAATATTGCCCTCACTTGGTCCACCAGTGAAGGAAATCCTTGCGTCTGTTAATCTTCTTCTGCAGCTGGAGAAGTCCATAAAGCAAGGCCTCGGCTGTAGGAGGGCAACCAGGAACATAGATATCGACTGGTACAATCCTGTCACAACCCCTAACAACAGAGTATGAATAGTGATAATATCCACCACCATTAGCACAGCTTCCCATGGAGATAACCCACCGAGGCTCAGGCATTTGGTCATAAACCCTGCAGCAAGCCAAGAAGGTCAAACAACCACCCTTCTCCTAGTTGAATGCTCAAAGAGAGCAATAACAACATTCCAGTTTATGTGCAAGGTCCATGTTGAAGCCAGATCTAATAAACAAAATACACTAACATTGAAAGGAAAAAAATATGTAAAAGAAATAATTTGAACTGCAAACTTGTGATGGCAATCACCAATTTTCAATGGGGAAGGATAACCGGTGACGCTAGAGCTAAAATCACCAAAATGGTCTACCAGTGATCCTATTGTATTGTTTGTCTTTTAAGATAACCAGTGAGACCTAGAGCTGAAATCACCAAGATGATCTATCAGTGATCCTGTGGTATTGTTTTGACTTTGAAAATCTATAATCTGGAGCTGGCTAAACAACAACGGGCACGAAGCCAATTAAATCAAACACATCCACACAGGCATTTCTATAAAATAGCCCTTTGGTTGAAAATCTTTACTTGAGTTCCAACAACTTGGTCTCACAAGATATAGGCAAATCCTTGCTTAGACTCGCAAGTGCCAACAAATAAAGTCGAGCACAGGCCAGGTTTGTATGTTCATACGAGTTACGCTCCACTCCTAAGCAATATATATGAAGATGACAATAACCAATCTCACATCATTTCTCATATCAGATATAGGAACTGACTCGTTCATCTTGTGCTTCACCATTAAATATGCTTTCTTACATAACCGTGCGAGAAGAGCCACGGCAATATACCGACACGTCTTCTAACGACCATTTGAATATCAACCTAATTTTTTATGTCAACATCGGAAGACCTAATAGAGAAAATGGGATTTTCTTAAAATTTAGAAATGTAAGTTCAAACAGGCTTCTAATCATACTCCAGGAAAAATTTCCTGGAGTAAATTCCAACCAATAGTGACTCTTAGATTGCCCTTCCAAACCAGAAAAGAAAACTATGAATTAATCTCAATTAAGCTAATCTCATTATACACTTACGACTTAAACCCAGGAACCGCCATTTAGAAAATGAAAAAAGAACCAACTATCCTTGCACCTTATTGGTTTGGGTCAAAGTATTGATGATTCCATATCCAAGGCTTGAGGGTGTCGGGAATCATACACAGAAAATGGAAAAAAAAGAAAGAATTAAGCAACAAGGAGAGAAGAAAAAGGGGGGACCGGGGGGAACCGACTTGCGAAGTGCCGGAGCCATCTTGTTGGTGAGCGTGCCTGCAACAATCATGCAATCAGACTGCCTAGGGCTGGGACGGAAGATGATGCCAAAGCGATCAAGATCGTAGCGGGCAGCACCGGTGTGCATCATCTCCACGGCGCAACAGGCAAGGCCAAATGTCATGGGCCATATGGAGCCACGGCGGGCCCAGTTCATAAGGTCGTCAACCTTCGAGATCACGAACTCCGCCGCCTTTGAAAGCCCCGCTGGAGGTAAAGAAGCCGAGGGAGGAGGTGCTCTTGCATAGGGTGTCGGTGTGGCGGTGGAAGCTGAGGATAGGGAGGGAACAGTGGTGTGGAGGGATAGGGCTGCCCGCGCCGAGAGCAGGTGAGGTAGGCGAGTGGAGGTCCGACTCACAAGGGCCATCGCCCTGATTCACACGAGAGAGAGAGAGAGAGAGAGAGAGAGAGAGAGAGAGAGAGAGAGTTAACGACAGGGCAAGAGTTGGGGAGGAGGGGTACCACTATAGTAAGATGAAATAGAGTCTTAACCGTCTATGTTTTGATGACGTGGCTGAATTTTAGCGCTTAATAGTTAACACTGGAGGGATCTCACTGGAGAGACGAAATCCTCAATAGCTTCGTCGATTGGAGGCTCGACAACAACTCTGGGACTCAGTAAAGCTCTCTCTCTCTCTCTCTCTCTCTCTCTCTCTCTCTCTCTCTCTCTGTGTGTGTGTGTGTGAAGACGAAGAGAGTTTTAACTTAAAAGGTACGAACTAGCATACCTAATACGATCCTCGATATTGTTTATTTTTCTTATCAGTGAATTGATATGTTGTTTTAGGTCAATTTACTCAAATCTTGAGTTTCTAGCATACAAGTAGTGGATTTTCGACTAAAAAAAAGGTCTGCTACGGTAAATTTCTTGCTCCATTGAAGGTCTGTCACAATTTTGATGGGCATTAGATTTGATGAACTAGTTTTTGTTCTGGCATTCGGACTAGAGAAATTTGTTCAGTTGTTGCATCTGTTTGTACTTCTTTTTATACATCTCTGTGCTTAGCGATTGGAATTCAATGATGAATTTATCAGTTGATGAACTAGTTCTTTGTGCTTGTTTCTGTTCCTTTTTCTTTCAATGCAACGAGGGGACTCTATGACTGTAAATTATTTTGATTCAGAAGATTAGATTATCTCCTCCTATAACAGGAAACTTTGGAAAACTTTTAAAGTATATATTCAGTCATATACACCAGAACTTTCTCCATTCACCTGATGAATTCCTTTTCCTTTTTGTGTGAATGTGAGTGTTCTTTGTTCCAATTTCAGAATAGACCAAGTTGATTCGGAACGAAAATAGTCTTTTCAATTTGTTGTGAGCTATTAGTTTGACAGTGATCCTTTCTTTAACTGTCTAGAGGAAGTGATGGCATCCAAGCTGGTTCAACTACAAACCAAGGCTAGTCAAGCTTCACAGGTCGTGGCTAAGCATGGTTGCTCCTACTACAAGCAGTTATTGGAGCAAAACAAGCAATATATCCAGGAGCCACCCACTGTAGAGAAATGCAATCTTTTGTCAAAGCAATTGTTTTATACTCGTCTTGCTAGGTTAGTCACTATCAATTTCATGCTCCAGTTTTTATAACATGATATTGAATTTATTGATTAGATATCTCATGCAAATTCTTAGGGACCCTTAAGTGGTAATGCTGATTCTGTCTTTCCCTAATATTTTTGGAGGGGGATTAAGAACGTAGGGTTATACTATTCATGATTATATTTTCCTCATTCATGCATAAAAGTGCATAAGTTGCTGCTGGTCTGGCTTTAGGTCCACATATACCCTCTAAAAGAACCTGGCTTGCTTGTTCCCTTCAGTAAAACCATGCAAATGCAATTCATCTGTTCTAATCCAAAAATAAAAAAGAATGTCCCTCATCAATGATTTCACTCTGCACGTCTTTACATACTATCAAAACAGTTTATTTATTTGCATTGGAACAGTATACCTGGACGTTATGAAGCTTTATGGAAGGAGGTTGATTGTGTAAAGCAGCTCTGGAAGAACAAGCAGGAGCTGAAGGTTGAGGATGCTGGCATTGCTGCTTTGTTTGGATTAGAGTGTTTTGCCTGGTTCTGTGCTGGTGAGATTGTAGGTCGAGGATTCACATTCACCGGTTACTATGTTTAACTATGCCTGTGAACCAGGATTAGTTTGTTTTGGTTTCGAGTTGATTGAACTTCACTTCACGTTACTAGATTTTATTTCTTAGTGTCTTCATCTAAACGACTGTGTATCGATGCTAAGACATTGGTCTGCGAGAAATTGTTACGTAAAGAAATAAAATAGTTTTTTCCATAATCTTCCTCTTTCGTGTCTCTGTCTTTCCTTTTATGCTTTCTTAGAGGAATAAAAATAGTTTTTTTTTCCATAATCTTCCTCTTTCGTGTCTCTGTCTTCCTTTTTATGCCTTCTTAGTTTGTTTTGCATGCAGCCACTTATAATGATCCTGTTTGCGGAATTTGATCTGCAACTAAAGTGATAATGAATCTAAATTCCTAGTGCTAATTGTTGAGATTAAATTGTGGAAGATTGAAATGGTTTATGATGGGAGTTTTGAGAAGTGTATTGTGAGAGATGAAGACAGAAAGCATCCACCCTATGTAATGGTGGTGTTAGTAGCACGGAATTGGATCTCTACACTTTGCCTCATTTTGTTTCAACGGTCTAGACTCTAGACTGATCTAGATTTAGTCGGTACAAATTTCAAAAAAAAAACCATCAGATAACACAACTCTCTCCTTTTCCTTTCCAAAAGGAGAGAACCTCTATCCAAATGGCATGTTAATTGCTCGCTCTTATTCGTTGCCAATAAGGATTTGGAAAGGGATTGTTGACGATCATGCAAAGCAATAAGGATATACAAAGGAATATGTTGAATCACCAACAAAGTAAAACCACATAATGGTAATTTATTATTACTCATTCAAGAGAGTAAGGGATAACAATAACCTTTCCTAGAAATAAAACTTGCAGTACAATCACGCCTCTCAAAAATCATAGTCGTTTCTCTGTATAAATTGAGGAAGAAAATCCGAAAAGTTACATAGAAATTGTGTCGCCATGCCACGATCGTTCAGACTGAGTAGGCATGGAGTGTGATGTTAGTTTTGTATTCTCTATTATCTCATTTAAGGGAGGTGGTTGTTCTTGAGTGCCGTAAACACTTTCGGTGAGAGCAGCAAAAAAAACGTTAAGACGGAACCAAAGAACATTTTGATAGCATCTGTAAAGGGGTCATGATCAACCATTTCTGAGGTGCTACTTGGAGTTGAAATGGCAGTTGCTGATGGAAGGGCTTCAAGTACTGCATCGGCCAGATCTGTAATAAAAGATGAGGTACAATTGAGAGCTGGGACACGGCCCCAGTTACTAATCCCAGATTCTAGAGCCAAATGCTTGTATTCCATGTCAATCTCTTCAAGAGTTTCAATGTGTTCACTCACGAAGCTGAAATACAAAAAAGAAAAGACAACGAACACTTGCAGTTAGTTTGGTCACTCGGAAAGAAAAACAAGAGGAAAGTAAATGGAGTTAGAAGAAAAGGGAATAAAATTATTAATATAGCAAACTTCTTTCATATCACTAATTTACTCTACATATTCTCAAGACTACAATGAATACCCTGTGGTGGTTATATTAGCATTTACTTGGTTTAAAGGAAAGACAAGAGCTTAACTTATGGAGTACAGTTAATTTTGGTTTTGGAAAAACCAAGCACGTAACAGAAGGCAAAAAGATAGAAGACTTCTTATAAGAAGCTTGTGATCTTAAACGATTCAATTTCATCATAGACTTGGAAAAATACGTGCCCTTTACAGACTTGGACAGATGAATTATTTTCTTCTCAAAGAAAACAACAAAAACAAGATGCTGAAAATAATGATAATTGATGTTTCAAACTATCACAGGGAATTAAAACCAGAAAAAAGCGTGCCCATCATAGACTTAGAAAAATACGCGCCCATTATAGACTTGGACAGATGAATTATTTTCTTCTCAAAGAAAACAACAAAAACAAGATGCCAAAAATAATGATAATTGATGTTTCAAACTATCACAGGGAATTAAAACCAGAAAAAAAGAGACGATGTCACTAGAAATGTTTTAGATTACCTTACTGGAACAGCTAGAAGACTTTTCACACCATTCTGGCCAAGCTCAACCAAAGCCTCATCCGTGTAGGGCTTCAGCCATTGTACCGGACCAACCCGGCTCTGATATAATTAAGAAAAAGGTTAGCAGTGTACTTATACTAACTAAGCCACGTCAAGATAAAAAAATGAGGAACAAGAAACCAAGATGTTTAGCTTTGGCCCACCTGGTAAGCAAGAGTGTGTTCATTGTCAATTCGTCTAGCTTTCAACTCTTGCATGATTAGGCATATACACTCCTCCATTTGATCTTTATATGGATCTCCTGCATCCTCAATGTAACTAACGGGCACTCCATGAGCACTGAAGAAAATCATAACCTAGAATAGTGCACAGAGAATTTTAAATGATAATCATGCATCTCAACTGCATCAACAAAGATCAGTCCAGGGAAAAATCAACTCACCTCCTTCTTTTCAGGAAAATTCTCCAGCTCTTTCTCGATCAAGTCAGCCATTGACTTGACATAGCCTTCTCGTTGATACCAGGACTTTATTATAGAAACAGGCAAGCTTGAAAGATGTGCATCTTCCCTGAAAGATATTCACATTCAGTTAAACTGATCGAGCTGTGCCGAGTTTCTAAAGAAGAATGTTAAAAAACTGGGACATAATTATCACCTGAATATTTTTTGGAGTACACGGATACTTGACCCAGTTGTAGAAATAGAGAACTGGGGATATAGAGGCAACACTACCAGCCTAGTTATCTTATCCCTCTTAATCTGTCAAGTTGCAACAATGAAGGTTTCAACAATTTGACTCATAATTAAATCAAATATGGCCATTCCATGAAATCAATTACAGAGACAGGGATAAGCATGTCCGGCTCTATGTTCTTTCAGCATTGACATCATGCAAACCACTAGAGATTAATAACTCACTTGCTCAATTGCTTCTTCTGTGAATGGATACCAGTAGCGCATTCCAACATAGACATTTACAGGGACATTCTTTGCTTCCAAAGCCATTTTAAGTGCATGAGCCTGCAATGAATACCTCATGTTATGAAATTTACAGATATAATAGTCAACAAACCAGATACAAATAAAACCAATACAGAATTGGAACACACAAGAGTAAAAAAGTTGTTGCAAACAAGAAAATGAAGAAAACACCGGAGGATACAGTCTTCATACCTGTTCATCAGTTATTTTACGTAAAGGTGAGCCACCTCCTATAGCAGCATACCCTTCTTTACTTTTAGACGCTCGAAGCAAAGAAATTAGTTTTGCCAAGGGTTGTTGGAGGAATGAAAACAACCTTGGGAGTCGGATAATGTCCTGTTAAAGTTATGAAACCATGAGTATGACGTAAAGCATGAAAGTCCACTCATTCTCACTCAAATCACCCAGGCTAGAATAACTGATCAACATACTGGGTCTGCAAAGAGATTGTATAGAAATGGTTGGACATCATTTAGCGTTTCCGGCCCTCCAAGATTCAGAAGCAGCACTCCAATTTTTTCTTCAATCGCATAAGAATGATCTTCTGCAGCAGTCCCTTCATATGTGCAGACTCCCACTGAGCAACGCGTTTTTCCCACTACGTTTGTCCTCCTGTTGGAGCCACAATAATGTAATCCTCCAACTCTGCCATGTTTCGTATCACCAGATATAGAACAAGAAACCTTCAGTAGTTGAGAAGCAGATTTATCAGCAACTTGCAATCCCCTACATGAAAGGAACCAGATGAACATGAGTAATAAGGAAAGAGAGTGGGACCTTCGGTTTTTATAAGCTTTAATGAACTTTTGATTTCAAGGTATTCCAAAAAAACCTCGAATCCATCAAACTATTAAAGTAATAAACGACATTATTATTTGATGTAAGATAATCTTACTTCCTTAACAATATGCATAGAAATATATCACAATGTATATACGTAAATGCATATGGACGTATGGCTATAGCTACAGTTCTCGTAAAATGGCAGACAATTAACAATTCCGTTTCATTTACAAAAACTGTTATTTTATAAAGCAGACTGACAAGGGGGAAAAGGCATCATTTAGCACCGGAAATCCAAAGATTATATTCTGCGCAATAATCATCAGGACTGCCTATGCCATCAGACTATTAAACAGAAAAGGCAATAATTAAACATCCATAATTGATCATTATTGCATCGAACTTACATAACAATTTTATGATCCGGATCATAAATGTTAGAACCGGGAAGCTTCATACGAGGAATGACACCGGAGCATGAGGATGCGTCCATGGCTTCGGAAATTGCAGAAAGAAATAACCGAAATCGTAAAAACCTCTCAGAAAGTCTCGACTCCAATAGAAATGAAGACGCCAAAGACAAACAAGCCTTATTCACGAACTAAATAGTCGATTAGTATTATCCGATAGGGAACTGGAAGAGAGCTTTGATTAAGGGTTAGGTGCAAAAGGAAAATTTGAAAAGTCAAATATGGAGAATAAAGAATCGGGGTTAGTCTACCAACTCTGATCTCAGCGTCTTCGCAATCGACGTGTTTGAATTTGGGTGAAGGAACGTGAATTTATCAGTGAAGGTGTAAGATTCTTGAACGTTTAGCTTAGCTCCTTCGTCGAAGTTCGGTCGGTTGGGGTCTTGGTGCTGGGGCTCCATGCCTATGGGAGTAGTTGTTTTTTGTATTTCTCTCCTCGGGCCGGGTATTTTATGTAGATCCATCAGCCGTTTCTCACCAATCCGACGGTGAATTTTTGAGTAGAAGTTTCATCAAGCTACTCTGATCCACACGTGCTATCCAATTCCCATCTTGCGGCTTTCTAACATTTGTTTAGAATTATGACTTGTAGTTTACATAAATGTACTCCTATTGGAAAATATACCGGATTAGTCGACAAGTTATCCTCCAAACAATAATTTATTTTGACCAAACCAACTAGTTTCGCTTGTTTGTTACAGTACATGTCTCGTTTCAAGATTCATCCATTAGGATCCTCTTTTTAGAATATATATTCTATCCATAATAAATATATATAGAGAGAATATATATAGTAAGAGCTTCTATTGAGGAACTTAATATTGATTGAATAAGGAAAGAGAAGAGTACTTTGTTATAGGGGTGCAGAGACAGCCAGGAGGTTTGCCTAGAAGCAACCACCCTTGAAAGAGTGCGTAATAACTCACTGATCGAGCGCTCTTGCGCCGAAGATGAATGGTTCTAAGCGATCTATCGAAGCTGTGGGATGTAAAATTGCATCGGTAGGGGAGTGTTCTGCCTTAGAGGGAAGCACCTGCGCGAGCAGTGGTGGATGAAGCGAAAGCGAGAATGTCGGCTTGAGTAATGCAATCATTGGTGAGAATCCAATGCCCCGAAAACCTAAGGGTTCCTCCGCAAGGTGGGTTTCAATTCTATTATTATAGTTTAATTTTTTTAATTATATAATGTGTTTTTAGACTTGACCCCTAATAAAGTTAAATGACTAAAATAAACATTTTCATTAAGTTAAGCTTATCTATACTCATGGCAGGGTCTACTGATTTTTTTTCAAATTATTCCCCATCATACTCTTCTTACACTCATCCAATCAAATGTTAAATCATTCTCTTCAACGCAACTTCACTATCTTTCTTCACATACTCTCTCTCCTCTTTACCCAAATCAAAACACGAACTCCATCAATGATTACATCTTCAACTCTATATTCACTCTCCTTCTTCACCTCCTATACCTTTTTCACTTCCTTTAATAAAAATATTTCAAGGAGAAAAAATGGGTATTTAGGTGAAAAATTAGATATTTTGTTGAAGTAGTTGAAAAAAAATTCAAGGAGAAAAATGGGTATTTCGTTAGAGGGCTTGAAAAAAATTTCAAGGAGAAAAAATGGATATGAAGGGATGTCACAACAGCAAGCAGTATGTTGAAGACGATGGCTTCAAGATGTCTTCTTGAAGTTTAAAAGACAGTGTCGATCATCTTGAATCCCTCTTAAAACCTACAAGACGACTTCAAGATTAATCTTGAAACCATCTTAAAGTAATCTTGTAGACTTCAAGATAACTTTGATATCATCTTTAAGCAATCTTGTAGACTTCAAGATGGCGCCACGATCATCTTGAAGTCTTCAATGAATTTTTTTATTTTTTTAAATTCAAGACTTCAAGTATGCGTAAAAAAAATTCATTGAAGACTTCAAAATCATCTTGAAGACATATTGAAGTCTACAAGATTGATTTAAGATGGCTTCAATATCATCTTGAAGTTGTCTCGTAGGTTTTAAGAGGGCTTCAAGATGATCTGGACACCATCTTGTAGACTTTAAGATTGCTTCAAGAGGGCTTGAAGATCATCTTGAAACTATTTGGAAGTCTACAAGATTGCTTCAAGATGGCTTCAAGGAAGTCGTCTTATAGGTTTTGAGAGGGTTTCAAGATAATTTTGACACCGTCTTGTAGACTTCAAGACTATTTTAAGAGGACTTCAAGATTATCTTGATGTGAAATTATTATTATTATTATTATTATTTAATTCAAGACTTCAAGTAGGCGTAAAAAATCCATTGAGGGCTTCAAGATTATCTCGACGCCATCTTAAAGTATACAAAATTTCTTCAAGTCATCTTGTAGTTATCTTAAAGTCTATAAGATTGCTTCAAGATGGCTTCAAAATCATTTTCAAGCTGTCATGTAGGTTTTAAGAGAGCTTTAAGATGATCCGGACACCGTCTTGTAGACTTCAATATTATTTTATGAGGACTTCAAGATCATCTTGATGTGAAATTATTACTTTTTATTTTTTTTTAAATTCAAGACTTCAAGTAGGTGTAAAAAAATTCATTGAAAACTTCGAGATGATTTTGACGACATCTTGAAGTCTACAGGATTACTTCAAGATCATCTTGAAGCTATCTTGAAATCTATAAGATTTCTTTGAGATGGATTCAAGATCCTCGTGAAGCTGTCTTGTAGACTTTAAGATCATCTTGAAGTTATCTTGAAGTCTACAGGATTGCTTCAAAAGGGCTTCAAGATCACCTTGATGTGAAATTATTTTTTTATTTTTTTATCAGGACTTCAAGTAAGCGTAATATGATTGATATACTCGCTCTAGGAAGATGTTTCCCATGAATAAGAAGCCTTAATGTAGATATGTTGTTCTGCCCTCCACCACCACCCCCTAACCCCTCAACACACACACGCACCTTGAACTAAAAAAGAAAAGTTTAATTTTGTTTGAACAAGCAATAAGGTTTGAACTCTCTTTCAAAATGTCAAAATGATGTCTAATTTTTTAGCAACAATTGTCTCGGATGGAGTGAAGTATTTTGTTTCTTGTTGGAAAATATTGATAATACATATCCAGCTTTGTTGCCTTTATGGGATTCTTAGGGGGAAACATGAACTATCAACTAGAAGTTTGCATATTTGAAACTCAAGTGTCACTTAGCATATTTTGATATTGTGCATAGGTAAGCAATATTTTTCTTCCCTTTTTTTTCTTAAGCTGAAGCTAGTTTCTGAATAATGAATTTTAACCTGAATTTACTACAACAAATATGACATTCTACAAGATTTAAATTAAGGGTTCATAGTCTCCTCCTATAAAAAACTTGAAACAACAAGACTCTTTATGAACCCTATAAAAGATTCCTATTAAAAGTTCAAAAATAAGCGGGATGAAATTTTTTAAGGGAAACGGGACTTAAAAAAATAAGCGGGAGTGAGTTTTAGTGAAGAGAGGCTCTCAATTACACACTCAAACTCTTCCCTCTTCAGTCTTCTCTCTCAATTTCTTCATGAGAGAGATCTGTCATTCTCACAGTCTTCTCTCTCGAAGCTCTCACTTGCAACTCCCTCTCTCAACTCTGTCCACACAAGGAGAGACATGTCATGATTGTTCTTGCTTTAGCCCTTGCACACGATCAAGTGAGTGGAGACGGCTCTTCGCATCTTTCATTTATGAAACTAGGGATCTTCACATCTATTGTATATATTAGAGAGTTAGGGTTCTTGGCTTTGCCGTTCTTGGCTTTGCCGTTCATGGCTTTGTATGTTCCTCTGAAAGTGTGAATCTGATTCTTCTTTATTTGTTTGCCCTAATCTCTCTCATTCGTTTGGGTCTCTTAGGAAAACTTGTAAATCAGAGATAGTTTTTTTTTGGATTTTTCTTCATTAATATATCAAAGATAGAGAGAAACATTGATTTTGGATTGTGTTTTCTCTTATTGATATTAGCTTTCTGAATCTTCGCAGCTTCATTGTTTCATTCGATTACTGTAGTTATATATCATAGATCGTAGCTATAAACTGATTCTAGCTTTGGTTTGTGTTTCTAGTTCTATAGAAAACCAAAATCACGAAGAGTCCCTTTTGTGTATTTCTTCATCGCCACCGACAACATTCCATCTTTACGTAATTGTACAATTTAGGTTTGATTTTACTACTCTTTCTTAGTTTTTATTTTGATAATTGAATGTTATTGGATTTTCTGATAAATGTGTTCATTCTCAAACGATTGGATTGACATGAAGATATTATTTTGGTGAGTTTCTACTTCTAAGTCAAATGGTTATTCCTTTGCGCACGTCTTTTTTCAGTTTTCTATATTTATATTCTCATCTGTTGATATGAATATGCTTACATAAATCTTGTTTAGCAGTCTGATTTCAGAACTCTAGTTTGTACCATTTTAGTATGTTTCATGCCTCGCTTATTAAATATTCTCATCAGTTTTCATATTTCACCAGTTCCTGCCACTGAAGATGAGGTACTGGCCTCTCAGAGCTAGTACTTTATCTCCTTAGTAATTTTCTTTAATGTGTTGGTATGGCTATTTAATTCTTTCCTCCTTTTTCAGATTGAAGCAGAAGCATCTTCTGTTAAAACTGTAGCAGAGCATGTATGCCCCTTAAGAGTTGTTTTAGATAGGGTCGTTCTGACTTCAACCGAAGTGTTGTTAGGATGTTGGCAGGTACCTCCTCTACTACCATCCTTATTCTTTTCAAATTAAACTTTTGCATCTTGAAGTCTTCATGGTGTAGCTCCCTCCCTCTTTCCATCTTTCCCTCACGCTCATGCGTGCACAGACATGAAGACACGTGCTCAGATGCAATTGTTCACTCACTCTATTAGTCACTTCTCACTCATAGATTTGATATATCTCCACATTGTACTCCTAGGCATGTATTACTCATAAACCATATACATCTGTTGCATTTTCTACTTGTAATATCACATCTGTTAGATATCCTGAAATGTTGCAATAGCCTTTCTATATTTATTTACTGTGGCGAAGTTCTACAACATAAATGGGGCAACGGGTGGATTCTTAGAAGTCATATTCTGTGCAGGAGTTATAATTTATACTGCCTTAGTATCCTTATCTTGATTTTGGTATATCACAAACACAGGTCCAAATATGTAGGAAACAAAAAATTACCTTCTTCATGTGATAATTGATTTCTCTCTTTATTATAGTCTTTTTAATGAGGATCTTAGTCTATTATAGTCCACGTCCTAATTTTTTATCTCAAAATATACATAATGTTTTTATTTTCCTCAACATTAGCTAATAAAAGGATTTTTGGTCCACTGATCGAAGAGATTGATATGTTCCAGTAAAAACCAATAGTTTATTAGACTGAATTTCCTTAGTTTTCTAGAGATCAAACCCTGAAAAGAAGCAGCGACATAATCTTTACATGATGATAGAGTAAAGTATGGATTTCTAGACATCTAATCATGAAGGATGGGTGATCCATTTCTGGCAATAAAGAAGGCATGGACTCGTTATACATATAAGTTCTCTTTTTTTATAAGTTTTACCTTTGATGTTTCTGATAGTATTTTTACTATTTCCTAAAGGTGTATAAATTGGAGCTTGTTGGATACATTAACTTGGCCTGTTTACTTGGTCCGATACTTAACGGTTATGGGTTATGCAAAATGATGGGAGTGGAGTGATTTTTTTGAAAAGGTTCTCAATGGTGAGTATTGTTCCTTACATACCGGTAGAAAACTAATGGTTTTGCAAATAATTTGTGATGACATTTTGGAGTGTACAGAGCTCAGAATTGAAATCGACCTACGTGAAGAATTGAAATTTGAAATGAATGATGATGTTGGTGAAACTAATCACTTTGAAAATGCCCCAAAAATAGTTCATTCCAGGTATTCGAAAACCTCTTCTTGCAAGGATACATAGGCAATGGCTGGCATTTTTATGTTGATTTTTGTCTCAAATTTAATTTATTTATACATACTTGGATATTGTAGATTAACTATTAGATATTAGTTTGGCAAAAAATAAAGCTGATGTAAATGAAGTAGGGTTTATTATAGCAATTCCACTCAACCCAATTGGGCTACCATTAGGTGCCTTATATGACTATTTGTTTTCGTAACTAAGTCATAACATCATTGCCTAATTTTATTTGGAAATAGAGAGTTATAAAAGATAGCTCTTGTTTGCCTAACATTTCCATGATGCTTCATGTGTTCTTGTAGACTCTCAGGCAGATGAATTAAGGTAATTGCTAGTTTAACTATCTTCCATTATTTAAATGCTCAATATAATTGCTATTGGGCCACCGCCTACTTTTGTTATTTTCTTTTAGTCTTGTACTTTTTCCTAAAAGTATAGATTAATGCCCATGCTTTTATTAGTGACTTACAATTTAGTCACTATGTTTGTTGTAGACTTATATGTGATGTTAAGTTTATTTCTTCCAAAACATGGACGAATTATGTTTGTATACATTCATGCCCATACTTTTATTAGTAGATGCTTCTTGTTTATTTTAATCTAGTCTTTCGAATAACTTTACCGGTTAATGAGAGATGAGATAATAATGGACTACGTCTTTCGATTGCTTGTACCGGATAATTTGCTGCCTTTTGGGTTTTTTATTTTCTTATCATAATATAGTGGACACACCTGTTCTTGAAGATGACTCGTAGATAGCAACTTCTTGTGTGGTCCTTACACTTACTATTTGATTTTGACTTCTATAGAAAACATGTGTTTTAAAATATGTGTGGCATTTTACCCCTTCTGTTTTCTTTCCTTTGTTGGAGTCTTGAATGCCTTCATTTACATTTTTTAAGCTAAATAATTAAGATTTAATATATATGTCTAGATTAATCATGCGATTGAAGTATTTGAACTTAAATCATAGAGCTCATTTTACTAAAAATGCATGCCTATAGAAGCCATCGATTATATGCTATTGAGAAATGACTTACTAAGTATCATATGTTGGTGCCCTTATGGTTGTACTATCGTATTTGGATTTATTCTTTACAGGAGTTCATGTATCTTTTATAAAAAGTGAAATGTATGTTTTGGTGATGACCTACATTAGTCATTTAAAAACTATTCAGCGAGTAGCATTTTCCACTACTGCAAATATGTGCGAGAAATTCCTTCGAATGCTGCTGATTTTGTGATGGAAGTTGTTGCATTGTTGACTAACCTTCTTCAATATCATGATGCAAAGGTTGGTAGCAGTTTCGTGATATATGAATATATTTGATATATGTGTCAGTTTTTCCTTCATCACATATAATTTATATGTTGGCAAGTGTTGGAGCATGCTTCAGTTTGTTTGACACGAATTGCTGAATCATTTGCATCATCTTCTGATAAGAAGATGAATTATGTAATCATGGATTAGTGACACAAGCTGCCTTACTTGTATCCACCAACACTTCTGGAGGTGGACAATTCCTGGAACTACGTTGTTAAGTTCAGTCAGTAACTTTAGAAATTGTTGGGATCAGTGGCATTCTTAAAGTGGTTCCCTATTAGGAGCCAAAACTCTGCTTCTTCTTGGGATTAGTGGCATTCTTAAAGACATATTGTCTGGTTCTGGCACATCTGAAAATGCATGTGTTTCACCTGTTTTAGCTCTGTTGCTGTTGCATTACTTAAAATTCATATTTATTCTTTAGGAGCCGAAATGTTCCACAAATAATTGCAGAGTCCAAGAGCCAGAAGATGATGAACATGGTGACAATGATTGTAGAGAAGTTATAGGCTTTATGGGAAGTGGAAAAAGTTGTTTCAGGCAGGTATTATTCTTTTTTCTCCTCTCTGCAATTGGCTATAGGCTGTGAAACCCAGGTTATCCGCACTTTTTAAATTTCTTCTCTTCTTTGTTAATTCAAAACTTCATTGTTAGTGTTTAAAGCTTTACTCTTTGTCAACATTGAAGATGCTCTAAATGGGTTTAAAAGGCATATGTCTCTAACTTGGCTTTAGGCTAGATTAATTTCCGAGAGGTTATCTAAATTGATTTTCTTATGTTTTTTACCATAAAAAATCTATTGAAGACTTCAAGATAATCTTGACGTCATCTTGAAGTCTATAAGATTACTTCAAGATTTTCTTGAAGCTATTTTGAAGTCTACAAGATTACTTCAAGACGACTTCAAAGATGGCTCCAAGAACATCTTGAAGTCGCCTTGTAGGTTTTAAGAGGGATTCAAGATAAATTTGACATTGTCTTGTAGACTTCAAGAAGGTATCTCGAAAGCCATCATCTTCAACATACTGCTTTGTTACTGTGACATTCCTTCATACCCATTTTTTCTCTTTGAAATTGTTTTATCAGAGGAGTGAGAAAGATAGAGGAGGTGAAGAAAGAGAGTGAATATGAAGTTAAAGAGGTAGCCATTGATAGATGTCATCTTTTGATTTGGGAAAAAAGGAGAGAGTAGGTGAAGAAAAATAGTGAAGACAGGTTGAATAGAATTATTTGACATTTGATTGAGTGGGTGTAAGAAGGGTATTGGGATGAAGAATTTGAGAAAAAAAATGGGTGGATGGTGGGTCTGGGGTATAGATAAGCCAAAATTAATGGAAACGATTATTTTAGTAATTTAGCTTTCCCAATGGTCTAGTTTAACCAAAAACCCTTATATCATCAAATTTTATAAAATACTTCAATCTCATCACTCATCCGCATTCCATTAAAAACTCAATGTTTTGTTAATGTGGCACACATTTTTTACACGTGTTTGCCACGTCAGCAAAAAGTGTGGCGCCATACTATTTTATTTATTCAATTTTCCCTCCAATTTTTTAAAAAAAAATTTCAAAAAAACTCACAAATACACATAAAAACATCCGCCCATTCTATCTTCTCTTCTCCTCATTCTTCTATTCTTTCACTTCTCCTTCTTCTACCGAATCGTCTCTTAGAATGTAACAAGGTGTAATTATTCTTTCTCTTTTCCTTTCTTATTCTTAATTCTGGTTAAGGTGAAATCATGATCTCTCTTCCTTTTCTTTCTTCTTTCTTCTTTTTAACTTGAGTTTTCGACACTATTTCAAATTTTTTGAAATTTCTCATTATGTGTCTTATTATTTATGAAAATTTCTGAATTTCTCATTATTTACGAATTGTTTAGATTTCTCATTATTATTCAGGAATTTTGTGAAACTTTATTGGAGGAATTCAAAAAGTATATCAAAATGGAACGTAGAAGTCGGTCAAGTTTCAGTATTTCCAGCCAACCTATCAGATCATTGTGTTATTATGGTCTTCCTGCTTAGATGAAGACGACGAGGAGAGATGCGAACCACGACAAAAAGTTTTATGGTCGCTCTTGATATTCGGTAATAACTTATGCTGAAATTTTATTTGTTTCCTTAACATTTATTGTATATAATGTGTTGTTATCTATTGTCACGATCAGGAAAATGATGAGAGTTTTGGGTTCTTTGCTTGGTGTCAACCTGAATATGAATATGAAGTTGGATATGACATGCTTAGAAAAAAAACTAAAGTTAGCAAATGAAATTGGAGGGATTCAAGAATAATTGAAATTATGAGAAGAAGATTATCAAGAGCTTAAAGAGAAACTGAAGCTAGTCGAGGAAGAAAATTAAAGGTGTCACGTAAAAGTGAAGAAAGTTTGGCTTTGGTGTTTTTCTCAGGGATGGTTATTGCATCAATGATTATAACTGTGTAGTGAAGATGAACATTTTGTTATTTAGTATTTTTAAAGTGTAATGACAATATGAATGTTATGTTATTTCCACCTTCAGTTTAAACTAGACTTGTTTCCTTAACACTAGACTTGCACCAATTTTCCATATTGCTTTCTTCTGCAATATGCACCGAATCAAAACATGGAATAATATTATAGTCTTCTAATGGATATTCTACTCAATTGAAATATACATATCATATCCCTAATATTATTGTTGCAACATACATATCATATTCATCCATTTCCATAAACCAAAATTCATATAAAAACCATAACCAAAATACATATCAATTCATCTATTACCATAAACAAAAATACATATTTCCATAAATAATATATATATATATATATATATANTATATATATATATAACCAAAATACATATTGTTGATGCGAAAAATCTGCCAGCATTGACTGTCGAGAGGTCTGCCGCGTGTTGCTCAGTGATTCGTCCAGTGATCTGCAAAAATTAAGAATGATCGTGAAAGCAGTAGGCAGAGCATCATATATTAATAATGATTTTCTATATCAGTCAAACATATAGGTTCAGTGTATCTTCTTCCTTATTCTGATAAGGAATGTAGATATTCATGGAAAATATTCTTTAACCAGGATATTTTGGTTATCATTTTATCATCTTTAACAACAATTGAGATTACCTGATAGATTTGATGTGTGCCAATCCTTTCCTTACATGACTGATTATTATATCTAATCATGACATAAAAATGAAATCAGCTATCTCGAGTAACCATGATCCTAGGTATGCGATTATCTCATCATCTGTGTGATATCGGTAGTGTAAGTATAGGTGAGGTCATGTCCATTGATCTAGTCGTCTTGGTGACTTCGGTCCTGGAGGAGTACTCGATTTGGACTTAATATGGACTCTACCCAAGAAATGGGAGTATTGGGCCTTGCTTTGAAATATTATTGAATGGGCTTTAGCCCGGGTGCTTTTTTATCACATACAATTTACCTCCACTTCTTGAGTCTAGAGCATAGCGATAGAGCCGGGAAGTATGTTGTTGATGGAGCCATGGGCTTTTACCCAAGACTTTGTCTTTGCACTTAATCGACTATTAAACATATGTTGGCATTGAGATAATCAAATAGTAGAGTTTGTGTCCAAATATCTAAGTATTTGTTGTTGGTTCATGACCCTATTTACCTCGTTTGTTCAAATCGTGTTTGACGAGTCCTTGATGGTGAGGTCCTTTGGAGTCATCTCTAGTGGAGTACCAAGATCCTTTATGATTTGTTATATTTTGGCTAATCTCGATATCACTGTCATCAGTGTGACTTGAGTGTCATTTTCATAATTGTGATTCTGGGTACCATAGTTATCTAGTTAATTTTGGGTAGATTAATCATTATGTAACGTAGAGTAATATAGGCATCTGGGTGACTTAAGGTACTTAGTCATCTGTATGACTAGGGGTACTTAGCCATCTGTGTGACTTGGGGGTATCATAGTTATTTTTGTGATTTCGAGTCCCATAGTCATCTGGGTGACGTTGGGTGCTATAATCATCTGCGTGTCTTTGGATCCAATATAGGCATCCTGGGTGACTTTGTATATCTTAGTCATATGTGTGACTTAGAATATCATAGTCATCTGTGTGTATAGTCATCTGGTGACTTCAGGTACCATGGAATATTACAATGGTCCTTTTTACCTTATTTAAGGTCTTTTCTCTTATTCGTCTTAGGTAAGTTATGAGGTCTTGGCGATTATGACCATTAACAAAGTATTTCATCCCAGCATCTCCTGTACTTAGGTGCCACAAAATATTACCGTGGACTTATGCCCTAGGTAGGGTCTTTTTACAATGATCTTATATGATAAGGATGCCTCGTTAGGCCGTCGCCTGGGATGAGGTCTTTTTTCCCTTGTAGGGTCTTTTTCTAGATCATCCTATGTGATAAGGATACCTCCTTAGTTCGTCGCCTTGGATAAGATCTTTTTGCTCTTCGTATGATCTTTTTCCATATCATCTTATGTGATAATGATGCATCTTAACCATGATCTTGGGTGAGGTCTTTCATCCGAGGGATCAATGTCCTCGGGCGCCATAAAATATTACCGTGGTCAATTTTTCCTATGTAGGAACTTTCTCCTAATCATCTTTGATGAAAATGAGGCCTTACCTAACTGTAGCGAAGGCTTCCCGTGAGGTCACAAATATTTCTGCTAATCATGGGCTCATGCTTAATATCATACTCAATTAAAAGTGCTTTAAAAATATTCTTTAAAAAATAGTAAGATTGGGCATGAAAAATAAATAACATACGTCAAAATTTTAATGGAGATCATCAATGTGACTCTTGATTTGGATAGAATGAAAATCTAGAATAATGCAGTATCGAGCTATGTGGATACATCTGAATCTTGAAACTTGCTCTTGTCTAAGATGTAAAATAATATTAATGTAAATAATTGTATTATTCCCCTAAAATTTTTAATGGGGATCTTTGATGTGACTCTTGATTTTGAAAGAATAAAAAATCAGAATAATCTAGATCCGAACTATGTGAGGAGAATTTCTGACAATTAATTTACACTTGAACGTGTTCTTATTGTCAAGAGAATTTATGCAAATCAATCACATTAATTAAAACATAAATAATAAGCAATTATATTTTATTTAAGTAAAAAATAAATAATACATAAAATCAATCTTTCCTTTATTTTCGTACTGACTGTTTGAGTATCAGCTCTGCAATAAATATTTGTTTGATGTCAAATTTTGAATGAGGTTGAAACAACTCATTTTCTGGAATTTTCCTTAAAGGCTTTGCAAGCCCATGAAATAAATCTGCCAAGTGGGCATGAAGAGCATTGGTTTTGGCTCTTAAAGCAGCAGGCCCAAATAAAGCTTGGCCCATAGTCTGCGGGCTAAAAGACAGGTCAAGGATAGGGTCAATCGCGGGTCTTGGGTGGTAAAGGATTGCACGCGGGCTGAAGCTCCCCTGGGCTCCTTACTTAGGCCTTATGTGTGGGGTCTCCTTTCTTTTTCTCCACGTGTCGTTTTAGTGTGCCCTCTTGGGCTTATTTAATGGATCCATGGGTCATGTGCTGGGTAGGTTAACCCGGTAATCTAGGATCGGGTAGAGAAGGAAGACGGTACCGGCGCCGGCGCGTGAGACTACGTGTGACTGCCTTTGTCAGTTGGAAAAGCTTCATACCGCCGGAAATCACCATCTTAACATCTCTACCGGCGTTTTGTAGTACGAAAACGTGTCAATCGTAGTAGATCCACTCGTTCGACGATGAAGGAGGTTCTCATAGTCATTCTTGGCCTGGACACGCCCTATACCGGCATAGGCAAGGTTGTGAATGGTTCAACAGTGGACCACGCGACCGCGGTTGATGACGGTGGAGGTTCCACGACGGTTCAAGACCTTTTGATGAGGCATTTAATGTGGCGGCAACTAGTGGATTCAAACGTTTTCACACCGTTGTTGATTTTTTTCGCCTTGATCTACGACGACAATGACGTAAATGATCGTAACTTGCAAAACAAATTTTTATGCCCATTCAAAACATTCTCCTTCGTCTTCCTCATTCTTTTTTATCAGATATATGGATCGATTCACTGTTGTTGTGACCATCGTGGAGGTGGATTTTTTTTTATCAATTTTTAAAAATGGGAGCTTTACGTTCCAATAGACGGCACCAGACTGTTGATCCAAAAATGTGACAACATCGATTATAGAGAGGTCCACTACGTGTCGCTCAGTAATTTATCCAGTGGTCTACAAAAATTAAGAACGATCGTAAAAGCAGTAGGCAGGGTACTGGGGGCGCCCCACCTAATGCATTCTGACGATCAAGTCAGTAGAGTGTTTAGAGAAAAGTAGTAGTGTGGACAATTCCTTACTGTTTAATCGGGATCATCATATATTGATAATAATTTTTTGTATCAGTAAAACATCCAGGTTCAATATATATTCTTCCTTATTCTGATAAGGAATAGAGATATCCATGAAAAATATTCTCTAATCAGGATACTTTTGTTATCATCTTATTTTCTTTAACAACCATTGAGATTGCCAGATAGATTTGATGTGTGCATATCATTTCCTTATATGACTGATTATCATATCTTTTCGTGACAGAAAAATAATATCGGCCATCTCGAGTAATCAGGATCCTAGGTATGAGAATACTTCGTCATCCATGTGACCTCGGTACTATAAGTATAGGTGGCGTCGTGTCCATCGATCTGGTCGTGGAAGGTGCCTCGATCATCTTGGTGACTTTGGTCATGGAAGAATCCTCGTTTTAAACTTAATATGGAACCTGCGGGGGATATGTGAGTACTAGGATTTTTTTTTCAAAATATTATAGAATGAGCTTTAACTTGAGTTTTTTTCTCCAACACCTCTCCCACACCTCTCACAGCTCCTCGACCATCTATCACGGCACCTTTGCCACCTAATTTTAGCACATTTGCCTCATATTCTTGTACATCTGCCATCTATTCTAGCACCTGCAACATATAGTCCAGCAACTCTACCATCTATTCTAGCACATGTAACACCTTCACTACCACCTCGGCCACCATTCACAACATTTCTACAACCTCTTCCAGCATGAGTAGGCAACTGGCAACATAATTAACAATTAAAAAGAAGCAACTATATGAAAAAACAATTAATTAACAATTAAAAAGAAGAAAATTACCTGAAAATCTCATAAATTCTTAAGTAGATGCCTACTAACTTTGCCACTTGAAGCATGTTTAGAGGCAACATGTGCACCCGTGCATATTCCGTAACACTCCCATATTAAAAAATACTTTATTGATTAAATTCTAGGAAGTGTTATCTTCATTAACGTTAATTAAACATTAAATATGAAAAATATAGCTTAATTTAAAACATAACTTAATTAAATCCTTTATTTAAATTATCAATATTAAATTCAAAGTCCTTAAATAATAAAAATTAAGAGCAGAAACTTAGTCAATTAGCAACCAATATTTTTAAGCTAAAACGTCAAAATAAAGAATAATTCATCATAAAGCATTTGTCTGAAACTTTATTCAAAATATTCTACCGAGTTCGGTCCGCCCACAAGGTGTTGTCTCTAAATTACTCCTCACCTGAAACGTTTAAGGAAAAAGGAATGAGCTAAAGCCCAGTAAGTATTCAAATCCAGTTAAACATACACAGTCAAATCCAGTTAAATCATTTGTGTTTTGACATATACTAAATACTTTTATCATTTTATTTCCTTCACTTTAGCATTAAAATAATTTCATGCAAGCTTTGTATCATATTCTTTTCTTTACTTTAGACATCTTTACGTTCTTCTTTGCATTCTTTTTTTTTTACATTATTCGCGAGCTCACTTGTGTAATGTTTAGCTAATCAGAGGTAGTGGGTCATTGTTACAAAAACTTGTTCAACTATCAGATCTTTGGTAGTATCGCTGGACAAGCCAAATGATCATTCATTTACATTGTATCACTAGACGAGTCACACGATCATTTATTAACATTAACCATTAAACATTGTCGGTTCCGCCGGTCCACCGCGTCTCATTTCTCACACACCCCTTTCATGGCATAAACATACACCTAGTCTTTTAAGCTTTTATTTATTTAGTATCTCCCTTTTATAAGCTGTAACGTAAGTTCATATGTATATAATCATCCATTACCATAAATTAGACATGTCATTAACAAACACAATCATATACAATTAAGCATTCAGTAACATAAGCAAATGATCACATAAATGAGGTTTACATACAAGGAAATAAATAAGGGCACAACGACATACAATTCACCCATGATCTTTCAGAATATGACAAGCCTTCAAGTATGTGTAAGATTTTACTTATCTGGTGTCATTAGCATAAATCAAATGAATAGAGAATGCTTCGAGTTGCCAATGCTCAAAGTGCTAAAACTATTAAGTTTCACACATTAAAAGTGTTGGATCGGCTTTTAAAATTTGAAGAAATATCAATGAATCACTTAAGGTTCATGGACGGAAAATAAAAAAAATCACATCAACCATTTAATCATATAAAATATTAAAACTATACTTACGATTATGCTTACTTAGTTAAACGTATTCAATAAAGGTAGAAACGATTTATATATTATGTTGTATCGGAGAATTTCTGACTTGGTGTAATCCTATTGATTGTCTTTGTGTTCTTCGTTCTTCGTAGAACTTGAATCAACCTTCACAACAATAATCATTCATAGGATTTAGAAGCATATCTCAATCGGATGTTGATCAGGAATTGAGTGTGGGTTTTCAAAATAATTGGAGAAGAAAAAATAGATTTTTTCTTCTCCTCTGTGTATTTCGGCGGCAATTAAAGGGAGGGAGAGAAATTGTGTTTTTTCTGTTATGTGTAATCACACACTGTATAGGGTTAGAGATGCAACCCTATTGTCATCCCTTATATAATAATTACAGAATTTGCACATATACTCCTATATGTTAAATTACCAAAAATTCACCTCCTAATATTTACTATTGTCGAAAATTACATATTTCCCTAGAGTCAATGTTGTGTCCAAATCCATCCATCTAAATTGATAAATTAAATTGATTTCCATCAACTAATTAATTATTTTATTTTATTTACTAATCACCCAATAATTAGAAAATAACCAATTAATTCATTTGAACATTAATTACTTACGCTTCACTAATTAAGTGACAACACCCGTCACACATGGGTTCAGAATATATATCTTGGTCTAAAACACGTTTTTGGTCCAACTGATGTTGTTTTTCATTCATATCCTTATAAGCTACTCCTTGAGACTGAATGAACCCCATGAATAAACCTATAGGACTAAAGTACTCGGCGAATTTATTTTCATAAATTTCTGACCTATTTAATCCTGACATCGTACTACTTCATTATAGGTCTGATGCTGAATCAACTCTCGATTCATGCGTGCTATATTTTTTGTTGGTGTAAATAAACTATTTTATTTCACGTTTCATAGATTATTTTAAGATATTACCCTTTGCGAATATCAATAAAAATAGTGGGATGTAAAATTACCGTTTTACACCTCTAGTTATTATTTCCTTAACTCCTTTATTGACTTTGAATAAGAAAGACATAACAGTGAATTGTCTCATACAGTTCACCATGTCTTATTCAATGATTCATTTCATCGAATACTTGACCAAGTTAATTTACTCACACACCCATCAATAAAGCATAAGGCGATATTGTTACATTTGCAATCTCACCACGTATTTTTATATCTGTGAATCACGCAACTCCAATATAGTTTAATCACGATCCCAACAATTGAGGTATTATCCGGCAATTCAAACTCACTCTTTTGGAATATCAAAGATTATAACTAACTAAGTCAAGTTTCGTATTCATATTAGGATTAAGGTAATTATAAAAATACTCTTATAGGAGTAACAATTAGATTTAGAGCTATATAAACGGCTTTGCTCTAAACTAATTTGTTACAGGTCTATTTAACATGTTTCACAACATGTTTAGGTCAACTGTTAGAGTCTCCACTCCCATGCCCCAAGACTGACATCATTTGGTTGAACCTAACAGTCGTAATCAGACTCACTTGCCTAGTCGGTCCTAAGGCTGCAAATAACATTCTAAACTATTTTAGAAGAGTTTGTTTGGAAGACCCCTCTGTCTTTACTCTTCTTACGTTGACAATAGTTCCAGGATTTGAGTGAATTATAAACACACTTTAGTTAATAGAAAAAACTTTCATTCATTCATTAAATTCAATACTACAAAATAATCATAAATAGGTATTACACCCTACTTTATGGACATAATTCCAACAATCTTCCACTCAGACTAAAGTATGTGTGTACAATCTCGTATCCCTATGCCCTCTAAATGACCATCAAAGACTACTGCTTAAAGTCTTCATGAATGGATCTGTCAGGTTGTTGACCGTCGATATGTGTGTTTCTACTACATCTCCACGCTGAACAATCTCTCAAATTAGGTTAAACTTACAATCTATATGTTTGGATCTTTTGTGGCTCCTTAGTTCCTTCGAACTCGCTACAGTCCCACTATTCTCGCAATAAAGTGTCATGGGCTTGTCAGCTTCTGAAATAACTTTCAGAGTCTTCAAGAACTTTCTAAGCTATACAACCTACTTTGCAGTTTCACAAGCTTTCATATACTCAACTTCCATGGCAGAATTAACAATGCAAGATTGTTTGATACTTCTCCAAACAATTGCTCTACCGTTCACGATGAACACCGATCGTGAAGTGAACCTCCTAGAATCCTTATCTTCTTGGAAATCAAAATTAGTGTACCCCATCATATTTAGGTTAGTACCTGAATACACAAGCATGTAGCTCCTTGTTCTCTTAAGATACTTATGGATATGCTTGACGACATTTCAATGGTCGAGTCCAATATTAGATTAGAAATGACTCACCCCGCCCACTGCGTAGCGAATGTCTAGTCTACTGCAAAACATCAGATACATGAGACTTCCTACGGCTGAGACATAGAGAATCATTCTCATGTCTTCCTCTTTTTGAAGAGTCTTGGGAGACTGCTCCTTGGAGAGGCTGACTCCATGCCTGAAAGGAAGATATCCCTTCTTGGAGGCTGGCATACTGAATCGATCCATCACCTTATCAATATAAGATGTTTGAGACAGTGCCAATTGTTTGTTCTTCCGATCCCAAAAGATCAGAATACCTAGGACAAAAGTAGATTCTCCTAAATCCTTCATATGAAACTGATTTGCAAGCCAAATCTTGACATTAGATAATTTTCTACATCATTCCCAATGAGTAGAATATTATCCACGTACAAAACCAGAAAAGCCACATTCCCTTCATGCATCAGCTTATACACACATGATTCATCCATTAACTACTCAAAACCAGAATTCTTGACAGTTTCATTGAATATGATATTCCACGATCGAGACGCTTGCTTAAGTCCATAAATGGACTTTCTCCATGAACCTTTCTGGTTGAGCCAAGTAAATGCGCTCTTTAAAATTGTCATTCACAAAAGTAGTTTTGACATTCATCTGCCTGATTTCATAATCGAGGGGAGCAACAATGGATAGGAGGATTCATATGGATTTAAGCATGACCATCAGCGAGAAGGTATCGTCATATTTAATACCATCATTTTGGGTATGACCCTTGGTTACTAGCCTAGCTTTGAATGTCTCCACATCCCCATCTCGATCTCTCTTTTTCTTATAAATTCATTTACACCCTACGTGTTTTACCCCTTCAGAAGGATCTATAAGTTTCCACACTCCGTTCAAGTACATCAATTGTATCTCAACGTTCATGACTTCTTGCCATAGATTTGCTTAAGGATGAGCCATGGTCTGTAAGTAGGAGATAGATTCATCATGATCCTTATCTAAGACTGTTGTTAAGGCATATCCATAAGATATGTACCTGTCAGGTTGTTCATAACCCTCCCAGTACTTTGAGGCTCCATAGGTTGGCTTCTGCTGTGGTTCTTCCATTATTGAATCAGAAACAGTTCCTGATTGGGGAGTCGATGTCATCCCACTCAATAATTCCTCTAGCATAAGAGTTCTTCTCAACTTAACACTTCTTATATAGTCTTCTTCAAGAAAACGTGCATTCGCGTTGATGAGTGTTTTCTTGTTAGTAGGACTATAAAAGACATACCCATTCATTCCTTTGGGATATCCTACAAACATGTATAATTCTGATCGACTGACCAACTTGCATATCTTCAGTTTTAGAACATATGCTGGGCACCCCCATATTCTAAGGTGGTTTGCTGACGACTTTCGTCCATTTCATCTTTCATATGGCGTACCAGGCACCATCTTTGATGGAACTTAGTTTAGATTGTATGTTGTTGTTTCCAAGACATATCCCAAGAATGAATCTGCAAGGGATGAGTAACTCATCATGGATCTAACCATATCCAACAGAGTTTGATTCCTTCTCTCTAATGCACCATTCTGTTCTAGAGTGCCTGGTGATGTAAACTGAGAAATAATACATTCTTCCTTAAGAAAGTCTTCAAACTCTCATAGCAAGTACTTGCTAGAATCTCCGGTGACGCGTTGCGGAAGGCGTGGTGGTGTTTTAAAAAAAATTATAAAACGATAAATGATCGCATCGTTGCAGATCCCAAAAATGAAAACTTTTAATTGAAAAATATTTTTTCAAATCGGATCCATTATATATCTAAACATTAAATCTGAGACATATAAAGATATGAATTATACCTCTTAAAATCTATCAAGCGTCCTTGCAAATAATGAACTTGTAATCTCACGGACAATAGACTGCGAGATCCACACCAAAATCTTCCAAACCAATCCTCAAACAAATCAAAAAGTTTTTTTTTGTCACTAGATGTACTCAACACATTAGATCTAGAGAATTAGAAAACTCACAGAGCTTTTTAATTAACCTTTAATCACATAATTGCACGCTGATTGCAGTTACAGCACTGAGACCAATAAAATAATATCAATATATATCTTCTAGGTAAAGGCTCATCAGATTTTCTTAGAGATTTACACAAATTAATAAATTAATTACAAATGTGTCATTGCAGTGAGACTCACTGTAATTGAGCAACACTGTAGTGTCACACGACACTAAAGTGTGCCGTGAAGAGGCATAGTGCCTCATAACATTGATGACTCACGGCACCACTGTAGGTGCACATGGAAATCCTAGTTAGGCTAGTAATTCCTTAGCACCCTCATGACCTAACCTAGACCAGCTAAGATCGAAAAGAGATATGGAAGGAACACCACAGACGGAGCCTCAACCAGAAATCAGACGAAAAGCCCCATAGCTAGCCTCATTAAAACCTTAGCTGGAAAAAACCCCGGTGGGGAAAATTCAGGAAAAAGAAAACGAGTACTAGCCAATAACAGATTAGGAAGAAATGAAACTAAAAACAGGATGGAAACTATCATCAGAAGCCATTAACACAGTTTCATCCGGAGACATCATACCCAATCTGGCGCAATCGTGAGTAGGCCGGTTAACCTCCCTGGAGCAATGAGCAAATGAAGTACTACTGAACCCCTTAGTGAGGTGAAGATATCAGAAACAATAGGTGCAATATCACGAGACGTTTGATTCTTGTTGTGGATATCATCAATTAAGCATGAAGATCGGAAACAATTTTAATACCAACTTGACCCAGAAAATGAGATCGATCAATAGACCAACGAAGAGCTAAAGCTTCTGCAGTAAGGGCGTTTGAAACTGACTCTTTGTTTCACATACCAGCAGCAAAGAGTTTACCTCTCGGACCTAAAAGACATCAGCCAAATCCAGCCCTGCAACTATATTCATTCCAAGATGCATCAGTATACAAACACCAAGCGCTTGTAGAACTCGGTTGCTGAGAAGGACTGCCAACTTGAATCACAACAAAATCATGAGCCATAACTGATTTGAAGTTCTTAAAGTGTCTCGATGTCATACCAACAGCTTCCATCGGGTAAAAAATAGTAACTTTAAAGCACGAGTTGTTTCTGCATTTCCAAATATGCCACAACCCAAAAATCAAACACTCCAACAAATTTCCATGGTCACTTGAGTGACGAATCTTATCCCCAACTAAATTCCAATAATCCACAAAAGATTGCCCCAGCAACTTACTAGAATTCAGATTGAGAGGGGAAATGAACCAAAATCTAGAAGTAAATTGACACTTGAAGAAGATGTGGGTAATATTTTCCTCATCCTTACCGTGAGTAATGTAAGTACTATCAATATTCATACCACGTCTGACAAGATTAGATTTACACGCCAAAAAGTTATTCAGGCATTTCCAAATGAAATCTTTAATTTTAGGAGGAACTTTAAGACGCCAAACCCCCTTCCACATTTGTTTATATGCCAATTTCAAACTAGACTCACCCTTACCTTTCTTATTGCACAACCATTATTCTGGAGGAAGCAAGCAACTTGATACCCAATTTTAACTGTATAACTACCAGACGGAGAATGATGTCAGATAAGGACGTCGTCAACCCCATAATTACTAATAGGAATCTGACAGATGATCACACTATTTTTAGGACTAAAAATATTGTCCACCAAATTCACATCCCATCCATGTGAAGCCTGATCGATGAGCTCACAAACACTGTTAATACCTGAAAGCTTAGGAGTTATCACTTTGAACGTATACTGACGGGGGATCCAAGTATCGTCCCAAATATCAATATTCCTACTATTACCCACACTCTATCTCATACCATTCTTTAAGATATTTTTACCATCGCAAAGACTTATCCAACCCCATGAAGGCCTTCTACCCAGTGAAGCATTAATGAAGTCTGAGTTCCGAAAGTATTTACTTTTAAGAAATCTTGGCACCAAAGATTTAGGATTAGTAATAATTATTTAGCCTTGCTTAGCCAACAAGGCTAGGTTAAAAGTGGATAAATCTTTAAAACCAAGACCACTCTCCATTTTGCTCTTAGTGATTTTATCTCAGGATTCTCAAAGAATCTTAGACTCACAAGGAGAGGAATTCCACCAGTAATTAGCAACAAACGCATAAATTTTCTTACACATAGAAACATGAAGTTTAAAGCAGGACATAATATAGTACAGAATAGCCATCACCACATATTTAATAAGAATTTCTCTTCCAGCAGGCGAAAGCAGCTTCTCTGACCAACTCGTAATCTTATGAATTATCCTGCCCATACCTTATGACTTACGTTTTGGAGACACCAAAGTCCATGTTCACTCCCAAGTATTTTTCCAACGAACTGGATCTTATTATACTTGCCAAATTAGCTAGCTCATTATGTCTAGCAACATAAATGTTATTGCTAAACACCACAAGACTTTTCTGTTTATTAACCTCTTGACTAGAAGCCTCCCAGTATTTGTTAAGGATATCTAGTAAAACCATTATTTCGGCGTCAAAAGCTTTACAAAAAAGTAGGGAATCATCTGTAAAGAAGAGGTGGGACACCGCAGGACCACCAGAAACTGCTCGAAAACTAGTAATCAAGCCACGATCAACAATGTTATTAATCATATTAGAGAGAGTCTTAGCGTACATAATAAATTAGAAATGGGAAAGCGGGTCTCCTTGTCTCAATCCACGACTCGATTTGAACTTATTGCTAAGATTTCCATTCAGAGAGATATTATAGGTGACCGAGGAGACACAAATTGATATCCCGTTAGTCCGGGAATTAGAGAAGCCAAGTTTCTGCATGATTGCCAATAAAATTTTCCACTCAACTCTGTCGTACGCCTTGGACATATCGATCTTAATAGCCATTTCGCCTTTCTTACCTTTTTTTAGGATCCTAAGAGAGTGAAGAATTTCATTAGCAATAATCACATTGTCAATGATCTGTTGACTAGAAATGAACGCACTTTGGCCTACAACTATAATCTTGCTAATAACTTTTCTAAGACGATTAGTCAAAATCTTAGAAATAATTTTATAAGCAATATTACAAAGACTAATAGGGCACAACTGAGACATAGATCTAGGGAAATTAACTTTAGGGATAAGAACAATATGTGTATGATTAATACCAGAAGGCATATGATAAAATATAAAAAAATCCCAAACCATATCAATAATATCTTAACAGATCATATTCTAATTTCGATGATAAAACGCCGTCGTAAAATCGTCCGGACCCGGAGATTTTGAAGGGTGTATGTATTGAACAACAGTCGCAATCTCCTCCTCAGAGACCTCCTCATCTAGCAGCAGCCTGTCCTCATTATTAAGACAGAAATCAATGTTATCATTAATATGGTAGGATCATGTTATCATCCGGATTAGAAGAACGAAAAAGGTTCTGGAAATAAAAGAGAACACTGTTCTGAATAGAGTTCAAATCAGTATGCCAATTGCCATTAGCATCCTCAAGACCAAAAATACGATTCCTCATTCGTCTAGTTTTAACACAGGCGTGAAAGAAAGAAGAGTTTCTATCCCCATTTTGGAGCCATTGGATATGAGCCTGATCCTTCCAGTATTTTTGTTTATGAATAACTGCCTCTTGATACTGAGCTTCAAGTCTTCTAATATCGGAAAGTCAATTTGCTGATGAGAAAACACATTCTGTAATTTCACCTTAGTTTCTTTCATAAGTCTGCTAGAGCTGGCCGAAGAATTTTTCTTTCTCCAATGGATCAAATCTTGTATAATATTTATGAGTTTATCCGCTAAATTTCTCCTAACCTAATCATTGCTGTCCCCCAACCATCCACACTAGATATCATTCTTACAATCATCAAGATTAAACCATCGTATATTATATCTGAAAATCTGACTATACTTCCATTGCTTTTCAGGGGTATCAAGGAAAATAGGCAAATGATCGAAGCCTAAAGCAGTCAGGTGATAAAGTCGGGCCATCTGATACACTTGTAGCCACTCCGGATGGGTGAAACATCTATCAAGTCTTTCCTTAATCAGCGTGATGTGATCACGCTTATTTATCCAGGTAAATGATGGACCCATAAAACCAATATCAACCAGGTTACACACATCAATAAATTTGGGGAGAGGCTTCAGCGTACACGGGTCTCTGTCAATACCATCAAACATCTCACTAGCACTCATAAGATCATTAAAGTCACCTATAACAATGCACATCTCATTACACTCCTTTATCCGACCTTTAAGGGAGTCAATTTGTTGATTGTGAATCTCAATGACGTGATTCAAATAAACGATAAAAAGACGCTACACTTTACCCTTAACCACATCAGATATACGAACTTCAATGAAAAAATTCTCATATATCAACAATTGAACAGAAGCATCATTCATCCAAAAAATGCTAAGGCCCCTCTAGTACCCACATGGTCCAGTATAAGCGAGCCAGATGCATTAACAACATATTTAATATTGTCCACCACTCTCGATTTAATTTTTGTTTCAAGCAAAAAAATAAAATCAGGGAAATGAGTTCTTACTAACCATCACAATGTGTGAGCAGTCAGGGAGTTCCCCACACCTTGATAGTTCAGCCCTAGGGCCCTCATTGATGACCATGGGGCCAATTTGGGTTGACTTCCTCTACCATATCAGTACAAATCTTCTGAATAATAGCATCCTCATTTTGTTTTTTTACTTCACGAGTTATATCATAATCTTCAGACACACTACCAATGTTCTCCATTTTATGTTTGGCACCATGCAAGCACCCAAAAGAACTTTCCCCATGCAACGTACATCCAAAATCATTTTTAAATTTCAGATTCCCTTTAGCATGCCCACCACTTCGCGCTATCCTATTGGGATTGTGGCGATCTTTACCTTACCTGGGTCCACCCTTATGGGTATCCTCTATCATTGGGCTAAGGTTAAATGGGTCACTTAATGACCCAATGGATACTTGAACCGGCAAAGACCTGGACCTAAACGGTTTACCACCAAATTTAGTCACTCCTCCAACATCTACGTTAACCAGACAGCCAAACCCAACTTCTTTGACTTCCCCTTATCTTCTCCTATAAAATCCTTCATAATAGCCTCCTCTAAATTTTCATCTCTGATTTCACAAACCAAGTTATCCTCCATATCAACCCCCTCTGAACAATCCCTTTGATCTCCCACAGGTCCCTGAAAATTAGCACGATTTCTAACCGGATTAGCTTATTTTTTACTCCTTGCAGAATCATCCTTAACTGACTCCCTTATAATCTCCCCTAGAATCACTCCTTCACTAATCACTCTATCCTCCCTCTCCTCTTTCTTCAGTCGGCGAGCAAAATTGGATCCCGACAAATCCTCTCTATCATACATGTCAATAGCGATTTGCACCGGAATAGCCTCCCAAATTTTCAACCACCGCAAGGTTCACCGTGGACTGACCCCCTGATTTCTGGACCGCTTCAAGGTTCACCATCGACTCACTCGAAGGAGACTACCATTGCACATGATCGAAACCTAAGTTGTGTGACAAAGAAGAAGCTATGCAAAAATCCCCCTTTTGATATCCTATGTTTCCCTACTTAGATTTGTAATAGGGGTTAGTTTTATAATTGGGGTTTGAGGCCTTCAACCAATCCCCATATTTTTTTTCTTCAGATTTCACCCCTAGTCTTTTATCCTCCCTCCTAATGATGCAATGCAAATCCTTATGGCCTAAGACCCCAAAATGATAGCAAAATTTAGGAAGACATTCGTACTTACACCACATCCAATTTTTTTCACCATTATTCCGAATGAAAACTCCTCTAACCAAAAGCTGATGAATATTAATTTCAAATTTGATACATATGATTTTCCTTTTCTCGAAACCATCAAATATAACTCCTCCCGCTACATCAATAACTTCCAATTTCAAATTTGATACAATGGTTCTGCCAACTTTTTCACCTCTGCATTCTATCGGTAATCCGTGAAGTTGGTAACTTCATTCCCATCCTCCATGGAATAAAAAGAACAAGTTGATCATCAAATAACCAAGAGCCATTCTCCATAACAAATGGTATATTATTCTCCTCTTTTGAAAAATAGTTTAGAAAATATTATTTTCAATCTCCAAAAATCTCACACCCTCTTCCAAGTTCCAAGCTTTCATCAACGCTTCTCGAAATCCCAACTTGTTAATCCTCTTTTGCGAAAGGATCTTAGCCATAATGCTCAATCGACATGATTTGATTTCCTTACAATTCAAATTTTCTAAAATCTCAATCTCCTTTTTCTCTTCGGCATTCATGTTATGAAGAGCACTCTCCTCACCACCTCTCATGTTGCAAGACATAGAGAGAGAACCAAGAACGAAAAAAAGAGAGAATAAAAAAAACGCAATGGCTTAAGAAAAAAAAGAAAAAGAAGAAGCAGCTCTCTAAGGTGAAACCCTAGAGAGAAAACGTCCTCAAGTCAAGAGGAAAACTTAATTGTCCATCTATGCACATAGATCATACATCAAGCAAACAACCCCAATTACTTAATAGTACAAATCTTATCTTTATTTAAAAGGACCTAATTAAGTCTTTAATATGTAATGTATAAACAATTATTATAAATAAATATCATTTAGTTAAAAATTTATCTTAAGCATATTTGAGTCGTTAGGGCACCTTGAAGTGTTCATCTATAAAGTATTAAATTAATTCACATAAAATATATTAAATCAAAATGATGACAGTTAAATCAAATCATCATGACAATAAATCAAGTATAAAAAAATTAATGCAACCATTGACAACTAATCAAATAATTAAATGTAAGGTTAGTTATGGTATCACATATTCACATGTTACGCCCCATCAACTTACACTTACTACATTTTAATGTAGAGTTATGTATGCTCAACGTTTCCGGTGTAGAGGTGAACTCTTCGTTGGACTTTTGCAGCATACATATCCTATCACTAATATTACTGTTGCAACATACATATCATATCCATTCATTTCCATAAACCAAAATACATATCCAATCCATAACCAAAATATATATGAATTCATCCATTACCATAACCAAAATATAATAATTCTATCCATTACCATAAACCAAAATACATATCATACCTAGGGGTGTACACGGTTCGGTTCGGTCGGTTTTTAGAGACAAATCAAATCGAATAAAAAATTTTGATTAGGCTGTATACCGAACCAAATCGTGACTTACGGTTCAGTTTGGTTCGGTTCAACGGTTTTGCTTCAGACTTAGATTAACAAATTTCACACCTTCAGATTTTCAAATTCATAAATCAAATTTAAATATTTAGATGCACAAATTTATAGATTCATAAATCATATTCATAAATTTCACAAATTACGCAGATTCAGATTCATAATTTCACATATTCTGTTTCATATACCCAAATTTCAAACAAATTCAACCTTACATAGATTCACAAAATAGAATCAACCCTAGCCCTAAATTTCAGATGATACAGAACGCACTAATCTGAAAGAAGAAGAATAAGAACGCACTGGACTGAAAGAAGAAGAATAAGAATGCACTGGACTGAAAGAAGAAGAAGAAGAAGAAGAAGAAGAAGAAGAAGAATGCACTAAAGCAAACCCATAAGATTTTTGGGAAGAAAGAAGAAGGAGGAAATCAAAAGAAGAAGTAGAAAGAAGACTGAACCTGAAGCAAGGGAGAACGCAGAAGACTGATTTTTGGGAAGAAAGAAGAAGGAGGAAATCAAAAGAAGAAGTAGAAAGAAGACCGAACCTGAAGCAAGGGAGAACGCAGAAGACTGACGCTATTTTGGTCCTTTGAAGTTTGGAGGAGGCATCGCGATTTTGGAGGAGATAATGAAGCCTCTGGCCTCTTCGACACTTCAAGAAGTTAAAGAAAGCCTTTGCCTCTTCAAGACAAAGAACCCGAAGCCTCTGGCCTATGTCTTTTATTTCAAACTCATGGAGAGTTTAATGGAATTTTGGAATGAGGGAGAAGGAGAAAGCCAGGAGAGAGAGAAGAGTGGGGGGATTTATTTTTTTTGCCCAAGGAATGTGGGGGATTGAATGGCTCTAGAATGTTCTGCGGCTAATAGGTTTAGGGTTTGAAATTTTAAGTGTATATTTATAGTCAGTTCAGTTCGGTTCAAACTAGATAAAATTTTGAACCGAACCGAAATTTTGGTTCTTTACTAAATACGAACTAAACCAAACCGTAGATACTTCTGAACTGATAATTTTCAGTTCGGTTTGACTGGTTCTGTAGAACTTTGAACACCCCTAATCATGCCCATATTCAAAAGTATATTTCCATAAATAGAATACATATCTATAACCAAAATGTATATCATTAACCGAAATACACATCCATAACTAAAATAACATTAAAGCTTTATCACCTATCATATCACCTCTCCCACCCATCACGACACCTCTTCCACCGCTCTTAAGACACATCTCATGTATCTCAGCACCTTTCCCACCTTTCACAGTTCCTCTACCATCTATCTTAGCACCTCCGCCAACTCTCACAGTACCTCTATCACCTATTTCAATACCTCGACAACCTAATTTCAGCACCTCTATCACACATTCCAATACATCTACCATCTATTCTCGCACTTGCAACACATAACCCTGCACTCATGCCATCTATTCTGACACATATAACACATTCACTACCACCTCAGCCACCATTCACAACATTTCTACCACCTCTTCTAGCATCAGTAGGCAACTGCAATATAAATAACATTAAGAAAAAATAATTAATATGAAAGAAACAATTAAAAAGAAATAAGTTACCCAAAATCTCATAAATTTGTAAGTAGATGCCTATTAACTTTGGCTACTTGAGGCACGTTTAGAGGCAACGGGTGCACCCGTTCAATTATTACGCCCCATCTGCTTGCATTTACTATATTTCAATGTAGTGTTATGTTTGCTCAACATTTTCGGTGTAGAGGTGGACTCTGGTTGGAGTTTTCTTTTGTTTATCAGGCTTAACAAGTTGCCTTCTAAGAATTGGAGTTAAAGGATGGTCTAGAATTACAATCTTGCCACTATAGTCCAATATTTAACTATATCCTTTAAGTTTTAATTATATTTACTTACATTACAGAAATAATTTTTAATTATTTAATTTAAATTTAAATTTAAATTTTAAGTTGTAATTTTTATTTAATTATATTTATTTTTCATGTGAGAAAGTAATTTCCTATAATCGCATGTGCCAATATCAGAATTTATAGCATCATATAAAAAAAATCATGTATTCAGCATAATCCAAATCATGAATCTCTTAATTAGTAAACTTAATTATTTGAATCTAAATTATGAATCTTAACTGTTAATAAACATAAACTTCTAAATCCAAATCAAATCCTAAAATTCAAATCCTGACCTTAAAACTAAAATCATAAAATTTGGAAAACATCCCTTAGACATCTACACCTACACCTCGCTTAGATCTAGGTTATTTGTCCTTTACAAGGTATCCGTCAGAACCATCTAATTTGGTGAAACCGGATGATTCTGCAAAATATGAGATAATCTTGTTCAATATGGACAGTTGGCTCAACAAAAAGCCGCTTAGTGTTTAAAAAAATGAATTCTTTTAATTTTCATACCCAGTCAATATGGGCCGTTTCTTTTGGATTCTATGGCCGAATCAGCTGAAAATAACTCCCTCCCGTTCTATCAGAAAAACAGGTGATCATATTGGCTAATTTGCTGGCTTTTGCTTCTCGGTGAGTCTCCTGGATCTTGCTATAAGGCCTTAAAGGAATCCCATCATGTACCGTACGGTGAAATCACTTCTGTTGGTATTTGCAAGTTTTTATAAGAAAGAAAAGATTATTAGATATGTATCATATGGTTCGTTCTTATAATTATACACCTACAATTTTTATTTACATTTATGAGAATGTGTGTTTAGAATTTATAAATTAATTATTAGTTTCGTCCACGATCAATGTGAGATCACCTCAATAATTTATCTTAAAATATATCAGCCTTTACGTCCAATAACCATAGACTCATTTCAGATTAGATTAATATTAATTCATGGACATTTACTTCTTGAATTACTCACTCAAAAATTGAGTATATACCTTGTCTAAGCTCTATAGTTGACAGAAACTCTATCATTTTGTTAATGTATATATTAATCTATATCGTTAATTTAAAATATACATGTAATATACTGATTTTATGGATAATTTAAAGGTTCAATTTCTGAAATAGAGTGATCAAAAGTTACACTTTTCCTGTGTCCAAATTTTAATTAAGGACAGATCATTAATAGTTATGTTTAGGTTATGTTAATTATGGAATTATTTCTTTTGACTTACAAAGGAGGCATTAAGTTGTACTTGTACCCCAGGTAGTTGACTTGTCAGTACATTGTCCAATGTTGGTACTAAATTTATCATGTTCTACTGCTATACACCACATGATTATGTGATTATAGGTGGAATCGAAGAATAAATTTCTGTCATATATCTTTTCCCCATAAAGTATCCTGAAATTTCTCTTTTTTTATATTTAAGTTTGGTAAAGTTAATTAAAGTCTAATTTAAATAATTAGATTAAAGTATAATTATATATCAATTAAAGAATTGCAAAAAGAATAAAGTAATTTTAAAAATATTTGACTGATATGACGGTTAAACCGACACACGTATATTATGAGAAAGTGTAATCAAATCATAATTTTCTAGATTCTTATAAGAGACTATTAGAAGGGAAACACATACCCACGCTCAAGCTGATCTCTATCTCTAACACAAAACAACTAATTAAACAAGTTCCTCATTATTATTACATATTCAAGCAAACTAATTAATTTATTAGAGATTAATCAAAGAGAAAAAAATTTAACTGTGAACAAAACCACAAGATAGCTCCATCAATAGAATTGCAGCTTCTTCCTCATCTTGAGGAAATACTCCTCTGAAATCGGAACTCTTGCTCAAACTTAGAGCAAAGTTATTGAAAGAAATCTTCCTTTCAGTGTGAGATGAATATTCTGCAAATACTTTGTTGTCATCTTGGCCGACATGGCTCGTACGCGATTTCTTTTCCTTGTTCTTCTTCACAGTCCATTGTGCATTAGACGCAACTGCTGTCCCGTTTTCAGCCGCTGCGGCCTCTGCCATGGCACGTCTCGCTTTCCTCTGCCGTATGCCACAGGCATTGCAAAGTGACTGCACCAAGTAAGGAAGGAAGGAATTAGGCATTATTAGATAATTACTCGTTCGTACTAATTTTAGTATCATTTGTGTCTTTAATTCTTTCACTTTACTTCTCTAACACAATTAAAAAGATAATTTGCACTAATTAAACATACACTTGCAATTAAATTAAACTAGCTTCATGCATACTAATTACAATATATAATAAAAAATCAAATGTCATATTTAGTCATGTACATGATATGATGTGATATGTTAGATACACATGATATTTTATTTTAGTATATATTTTCTAAAAAATATATATACAAAAGAATTAAAAAATGGTGAAAGAAATTTGACCTTAGGACCTTGAGGACCACTTCTCCAGAGAGGAGTGGTGGTGGTTTTACAATCACTGCAAACCCTAATTGTATTATTGTTGTACTTGTTGTAACTTGAAGAAGAAGAACTGATCCCTAAATCCTGTGTGATTCTTGCAGCTACTGCCTTATCCGCGTTCACCATTTTATGCATCAATCTCATCTTTGACGACATCCACTTCATTGATCCATTCTCTCTTCTACTGATTTGGTGATCTCCATCTTCGTTATCTCTTCCCGATAACGATGCTAATTTCTGCTCATTTGTCGTCTTGGTGATGTTTGATCCACCAAATATAATTGACTTATTTTCCTATGATCATAGAAACAAATTGAGAAAATCATGTTTGAAAGAGAATTTAATTAGATAGGTAGCTAAAAAGATAACACTAAAGTTGTTAACTTGAAATTATTTATTTGTCAATAATGAATCTAATTGATGGGATGTATTTAACAAAAGATCAAAGCAATGAAATGTATAGATATATTAATTAAAAAACGTAAATATTACAAATGATATGAAAGATAATGAAATTGAAACTTAAATTGCTAGGCAATTAAGCATATGTTATATGCACTAATTAAGTCTGTAATATGAAAGATAAATGGTGAGATCATAATTAATGACATAAATGTAGAGTTAAATATAATTGAGAAAAAAAAGAAATCAAAGAAAGATATATATTTAAAATGACAAACAAACGATTAATTAATTAATTGAAAAGAAAACAAGGGTTCTTGCCTTTCGATGATCATGGTGTGTGGCATGATGTGGCTGTTCAAGAAGAGACTCTCCATGATCTGTGATTGTGCCAAAGCAAGAAGAAGAAGCTGCTTGAATATTTGATGAAATACTCAATAGTTTGAAGTGTTGATCTTCTTTTTCTCTGTTTACAAGCGAAGATTGTTGTTGTAGGTAGAATACTGGAGTCATGGATGATCAGGAGATAGAAGGAGAGAAAATAGCTAGATGAGGATCAGTCCATGGCCAGCAAAGGTGGACAAGAGGGGATATAACATAACCGTGGGGAACGGGTTGATGATGGTCAGTTGTTGGTTTATAAATTTAAGAGAGAGAGAAGAGAGGGAGGGGACTCTGAAAGGCATTCACGTGACTTCATGTTAACACAAACAAAACATTATAAAGAAAAGACAAAATCAAAAGGAGGTATAGAATGCTACTATTCGACGCCCCATTCTCTTTTATGACCGAAAGCCCTCTCTCTCTCTCTCTCTCTCTCTCTCTCTCTCTCTCTCTCTCTCTCTGTACTCATCCCTTCTTAATATTGTATACATATATTTGTATATGACACACCAAGTTAGTATTGTACTATGGTTACAAATTGGGAAATGAGTAGGGAAATGAAATTGTGTGAAGGAGTGTAGCTTCATTGAAGTACTTTGAATATGTAAACAATAGTTATATGAATGAATTTTATTATATTCAACAATTTCCTTGTGTTTTTCTCTAATTTTAGTTACTTTTCCTCTTATTTTTCTTTTCTTCATATTTTTCAATTTCCTTCTATTTATCTTGAGTTATATGCAAAGTAGTTATGGGCTATTTAAGATTAATGTCAATGATCCTCTCAGTATCATCATAACACTTGATCCATTAGATTTTTTTTTACAAACAATTACTTAAGGATCCAAATATTTTATGGCCATGGCATAGTGAGTATTAGACAATAATAAATGAACATCTTACAATTTGTCTCTACCAATGGAATTTTTCCTTGCAAATACCTTAAGTTCAAGTCACATATAATTTGGCAAGAACTCGTCTACTCATAGTGATTAAGTTTGTCTCCATGTGATATGAGATTTTAGTTAATATGTTTTTATCTTAGGATATTTGTAGATAAAAAATATATGCACAAACATGCATACATATATGCATATATATACATACATATATACGTATACTGTCTCCATTTATGGGTATCATAATCGTTTCAGCTCCTAGTGATAGTGCAGTAGTTGCAGCAGAATAGAAAGGGAAATATCCAAAATATGGATCAAAAGAAAGAAAGAAAGTGGTGATATACTGATATGGTGAGAGAGAAATGGAGGGAATTAGATGGGTAAAAGAGATGATGCAAAAGGGAGCATCTTGGAGTGTCCTCCTTAATCTTGCCAAAAGACATAAATTGCTTGTACAGGCTTAAGGACACTCCTGACAGCTTCTTTTTAGTCCCCACGACCTTTTTCTCTCTGCTCCATCTCTCTGTTTTTTTTTTTAAATTTCCCACTGGTAATTTTTTACCATTATTTACTTTAAAAAGTAATGATTTCAGTGAGTGTCTTATTTAAACAATTGAAAATTATAAATGCAATTTTGATTAATTAAATAATATATCAATCAGTTATTAATTAATACTTCATTATTCTTTCAAATATTTTTTTGTGATTAATTTATTAATATAAATGATTTAACAAATTAATTATTCAATTAAAACTTAATCTGTATAAATATACTTTTTATTTCATGGTTATATTTTTTTACCATATATCCTCTTATCCTTCAGCTTCTGCCCCACCCTGATTGATTGCTTTCTTCGATTAAGCTCATATATCAAAATTTCCAGATATATATTATTAAATTTTCAAGACCAAAATCACCCTGCTAAAGTTTACTGACATTTGACAAGTGGCATAAGGGATAAATTTTCTTTTCTTTTCTTCTAAATTATGAATTGGGCATTAGAATTAAGTGATTTTTAAGTTATTATGGTGGCGAGCATGACTCGAACTCATACTTTATAGTGCATAAAATCTTGTTGGCTAGAAATATAGGGATTTGGACTGCCTTCCATTGATAAGAGGTGATTTTGGTTTGATTTAGAGTGGCTGAGATCTGGAAAAAAGAAACAAAAAATTGATATAGGTCATTGAAATCTATGTTGAAAATAAATTTTGATAGTGTGAAATAAAGAAGCAACAACCAAGAAAGTGTTGCAGCCAATGCAGGAATAAAGACTTCTCATCATTCTATTCTTAGGGTGACCAAAAGACGGTGGTGTAGATTTGAATTTTGTTGCAACTTGTTTCTCCATCCCCTACTATAAATAGAATGGATATTGAATAGAGAAAAATATAGTAGAGGGGAGTGAATTGTTCTGAAGCACTGAGAATTAGAGAGAGAGAGAGAGAGAATATGTATTACAAGATGTACTGTACGTATTTTTTTTCTCAAGAAAGACATGAGATCAATTATTTGAAGAGATTTTTCTTGTGGGGTTTTACATGAATATCATATTCACAGAATATACAATCTAGAAAATGAGAGCTGGAAAGAGATTAGAGAGATAGTAAGTAATCTCATTGAGGCCTCAATTATTAGATTAGCATATACGATTAAGGATCTATTATCGCTGTACACTAAAAAACTTTTTAACAGTAACTTCTTAGTTTTCACCACTCCCGGATATTACATATTTTTAGAGTAGTTGATTGGTTGAATCACGTGAGTGTCATGTATATATAAAACCCTAGTTAAATAAATCAATGGTAAACTCAATTTAAGAATACACACGTAAAATGTTTCCCATATTCATCAGACTAATTAATTGGTTAACAAAACCATAAGGATTATGTCAATAAACAACAAATTAAATTGATATGAAACAGATAAATATTTGATCTAAAGCCGTAGAAATCTGAAATAAGGAGCCACATAGCCCCTGTACTTTGGCATCACCTGGATGAAATAATACAAGTAGATAACGATTAAGTTTTTTTTTGGGATCAAATCAGGGATAGAAGGATTTGAACTTTAAGACATTCTTTTTCAAAGGGTGATTTCATTATCATTGAATTATGCATTTGATTATAGATAACGTTTAAGTTGACCATAAAAAAATCAGAACAATAAATGTTTAAGAAATAAAAGAATAAAAGAGTCTGATCTATAATGTCCATAATTTTTTTCTCTATGTGATAAGAAAAGAGGCTACGTAAAGGATGTTTGAATCACTCCTATGTTGTGATGTTTAAACTAAATTAGAGTTGTCATGACAGAGAGAGATATTGTCAATAAGCAAAGAGTACAAATGAGTTTTTTTCAGTGTGATTGATCTTTCATAGATTTTGGGATTGCCCAACTTGGAGGGCCATCGGATTGATTTGAACAACATGACAACACTTTTGGTGGCAATAGGGTCCTCTATCTCTCATGGCTTGTTTCTTCTTAGTGGCTTTAATATATATGTTTTTGGTTTCCACTCGAAAAAAGGACACAATTATCACACAATGTGAGACCTCTCTCTCAAATTTTGTATAATGTTAGTGCCATATGGAAACTTCTAATAGTTACTTGTAGATTTTTAGAACGTTGTATTCGATACTTTTTCATATCATTAATTATAATATATATTAAAATATAATATATTAGTTAGATATTGAGCATAAATAACAAATACTTAGAACTTGAGAAGTTGAAAAGATACTTGTGTATCATCAAAATGAGATGAATGAGTAATGAATATTCAGTATTTCAAGAGTAGTAAAAAAAAATTATATACCTAAAATACAAATTAGGCCAATATACGGATGGAGTAACTAGCTATGAGTTGTTTTGTATGAGATTGAGAGTAATTAGGTCAATATACGGATGGAGTAACTAGTTAGGGGTTGTTTGGTATGAGATTGAGAGTAATGATTTGTGGGAAAGTAAAACGTTATGATACAATAAAAATGTTAATTACTTTATTTTATTTTGATGTAATATGTAAGAAAATATTATATATAAATGAAAACATTGTTTGAGAATATCGAGCATCAAGATACCACTCAATTTAAGGGATATCAACGTATTATTTATTTCCACTCACATTATTGGTATTTGGGCAAAGATACCCCATACCAAACAATCCGTACGGGATGTTTCATATGGGCTTCTATTCAAAGAGATTCTTGGAAAATGTGGAAAACTCGTGTTTGGTTGAGAAAAATTAAAGATTTGATTTCGGTCATCTTCACTTACCCTCCAAATTTGGTGGGTTTCTAATGAGCATCTTCTCCACTTTTTATTTTTAAAATGCCAAACTTTCTTTTTTTTTCTACAATTTGTTGAATATATTTAAAATGTAGTAGAAAATATTTAATATCTCAATACTTTATTTTAGTATTTTTTATATACACCAAACACAATAATCTTAACTTTAGACATTAACCACGAGGTGTAACGCATATCCACTGTGAGCTTAGGATTTGCTCCCCCATGGTCACGGGTTTGTACAAGTTATGTTATCTCGTGGTCATGACCTTTGAATTTATCTCTTAATTTACTCATGATACACTTGTGAAAATCTCCTAACCAAGGGCATGTACATCTTAAGATTAATCGAACAACTACGTTTCAGATACCAAGTGCTTAAAAAAAACTTTAGACAGCTTATTTTCCCACCGTCCGTCGTATTCCAACTATCATATCCTGAATCATTCACTCACCATCTCATACCGAACAACCCTATTAATATTATTGCATTTTTTTTCTCTTTTTAACCTTGCTCCTTGATCATTGGAATCCCCAGAGAGCGAGATGTCGTCGCATTGCCTTCTCGATATTCCATATTCCAACAATTACAATATAATCTCACATAACATGGAAGATAACACTCATAATCGAATAATAATTTCATTTCCATGGAGCATTCAAATGCACTATAAACAAATTAAAAGTACACACGTATACTGATATACTTAAAAACATCTAATGTATGATGCTACCAAAATGACAAACATACCCACCTCAAATAGTCTGGAGGTAGGAACAATTTACAAACAATTAGATTGACACCATATATGAAAATTGGAGGAGAATACAAAATAAGATACAACATTTGGAATACAAGAAGTGGGATGACTATGAGACAGTTAATATTGATTCTGAAGGTAACCGAAGTACCTAATTTCCTCAACTGTACGAGCCGCAGATTGTCGTATAATGCAGCCACCAATTGGCATTATATGTAGTTTCAAGGCAGGCATTTATTATCTATCTATCATCAGGAGGCAGTGTAGGACTTTTGGAACACATACTTATTTTATGAAGCTCCTTCAGTTTAGTAACCGGATTGCATAAACCTGAAAGTTGTTTAAAATTACTCAGTATAAGTATGCTATACGTATGTCCTCTTCACTAAACATTAGTGTAACTATAGATTCACCAAAAGCAAAGAAAAAAAATGAAGTAATGATTATAAATAGACTATACAGGCTCCTACGTTCACTGATTGGACTTTTTAATCTCTTTTTTTTAAGACGAAACCTCAATCTTCCTAGCTTTAAGACGGAACCTCAAGTTTATGATAATGCTTCATACTTGAAAGGAAATTAACCTGAACATTTTGGGATGTCCCATACTGCAATGGATGTAGGTGTGCATCTGGGGTCACATATTGCCCGGTTATCTTCGTGATTTACGTTCATTGCGAGCATCCAGGACCCAATGGTGACATCCTCATTATTAAAGAATCTCAGGCTGAAAACCATCAAACATAAGAATAACCACATGAACTCGTGAATAGATTGAATAGAGCATTAAAGCCAAGCATAAATTATATACAAATATTATGCCCCCCCCCAAAAAAAAACGCAAGACTGAATTCATGAAGATTGCCCATAATATTGAATAAGATAAGATCTGTGAACTGAAGAACTATAATTAGGAGTAGCTTTTCATCAATTGGAAGATAAAAGCGCGAGTCCAGGCAGTCAAGATCAAGCATTTGGGATTGGGGTCAGCTTAGGACAACTAGTTTACCGGCCTAATCAACCATTATCTGTATGGCAATAACCAAACAGAATGGGAGGTGACCCGTTGACAGAATATTTAATTATGTAATAATAACATATAGAAAGGATGACTGACATAAAAGAAAAAATAGAAAGTAAATTGGACCTGTTATTTCTAGCAGCTGTTAGTGAAGCTACAACCTCTGCGGAGAGAGCGTATATAGGACCATAAGCATGCAAGAAGTATTCATTTCCGATCAGATGACCTGATTTCTCAAACCTGAAATTGTGGGTTTTAAATCCTCTAATGAATTGGCATATTTAGAAAAAGGACAAGAAAAATCGAGTAAACAGTAATTATATAGTAGAATTCCTGCAGAAATCATATGAATGAATATTACATACCATTTCATCTTAGGGTCTGTGATGACTGGTCCTTTCTTCATGCATCCAATGTAAGACAATGTATGCGTCCGCTCCTGAGCTAGAAGGGTTGCTAAACGATCTAACAGAATTAAGGAATCAATCAGCATTACTTTGCAATGCATGCGTCAATTAGCAAAAGAATCATCACACTTAGTTCACCTGGTCGTAAATATATATCATCGTCAACTTTGACATAATAATCTGCTTCAAAAAGTTCAAAGGCTGCTTTGAAAAATGCCAACCTGAGCAACAGGGAATAAAAAGAAGAAAAATCTGAGGACCAATCAAAAGCAATGAAAATGCCAACTTAAAAAGAACTTGCGCAAAGAAAGACGCCTACGTTTTATATGGAAGCTTTGAATATTCTTCCTCAACATCAATAAGCATAAAATCATTGTACTTCTTAACCTCTTTTTGAAGCTCTGCCATCCTTTTTGCATCTTTTGATCGTCCAATTACGAATCTAAAACCTAAACCAGTAGCTTGCTCTAACCTGCAGAGGAAGAGATAAATGATTACTTTATGTAAGAATAAATAACAGGACGCTCTTGCAATTGGAACTATATACATATATGCACACCAAGTATCAATTCACAGTGAAGTTTTGGTTTGGTCAAGCAAGTATATTGAGTAATGATATGCCATTCGCAATCCCAACAGGGGATATCTTGACACTGACCATGATCATTTTTCTAGATCCGAAGAAAGCTGTATGATAAGACTGGTCAGGCTCCTAAATAGTACAATTTCTTCAAATTTTCTCTGCAAGGCACATCCGAAAAATATTACAGGTAATGAAATACGTGAAGAGAGACAGAGTTTTCATATGATTGCTCGGAACAAACAAGAGAACATCCGCACTACAAATTTAGCAGTACGTTAACTCATAAATTTTTACTCGCGACAGACAGATATACGACCGCCAGACAAACTATCGGATATGATTTTGATTAACAAAAGAATCAAATGCAGACATAACATTTCCAGCTAATAAGTATAAGCTTATAATGTAACAATGATTATCCAAACCTACCAAGTCTACATACAGAGAACTACAGGAATATGATGCGCCATTGAAATTACACCGTTTATCATGATTTAAACAAGAAAACAAGAACATATTGATTTTGATGGACCAGAAATCAATTACCTTAAAAGACTGTCTGGGTCAGAAGGAAACCAGGTATCTCGCAAAGCAGCTCGGCGACCAACAGAACCGAACCCGGTCTGAATCCCAACGAACCCAAGAAGCTTAGGCCGATCAACTAAACCCCCATTACCGCCAAGTTTCCGGGAGCTCGACACCGAGTAGAATGCTCGGAAGGTATCCTCGGATCTACCACAACGGTACACGAGTATAGGTTTGGGGCGTCGAAGAGAGAATACTATTCCGGAGACGCCTATTAGGAGGCAGAAGAGGGAGAATATGAGAATGGGTAAGGGAGTACGGGTGGAGGGATGGGCAGAAATGGGTTTCTGGGGCTTGAGGGGTTTAGAGGAGTAAGAAGTCGGAGAGAAGAGTGGCATTTTGGTAAAAGGTTGTCGTTCGCAGGAAGAGAGTCGGAACGGATATGAGTTTGGCTTTCTTTGTGCGTATGCGGGATCACAGTCTCTGATTGTGACAGATCATTGACGGTGTCGGACGAGGGCTTGCCTCCTTTGTGATCCAAGGATTCAGCCTGTAACTATGGTATAGATGGGGCAGACGAACATGAAAACTAGACTCTTCGGCCGAGCAAAAGCTCGTTAGAGGTGTATACGGCGTCGTTGGAGAAGATCAAAACCAGGAAGCTTGGAACTGGAAGCTAGCTTTCACACCGTTGCTTCTGGAAAAAGTCCGATTGATTGACGAGGAAGAAATGATTGATCATATTGAACAAATTGTTACAACTTGAACAAAGTGTTGGCATTTATAGTACCGAGAACTTAGTAATTCTTATACAATGATTTAACACGTGTATAATTTATCTAACTTTCATTCATCTCAATAATTAGTATTAAAAAGATATATTAAAAATTTGTATGAAGGAAGCATTTGATATTTTAGAGAATACTAGAAGTTTTCATCCCGTGTCTGAACTAAAGATACTCTTTGGGTTATATATGTTAGGAGTCCATTCAAAGAATAAAGGAGTTGATCTTGTTGGACCAGCACAAATGTCTAAGACCTCTAGTCTTCCACCGGCTTGAGGTTCGCAATTCATTGGCTCAATTGGTGTGTGAGAGTTCTGCAAGTCTAGAGCTCGGAGCTCAGTTTGAGTGCACTAGGTTGGGTCGACCATATACATCAGCCACCTCATTACAACCAAATAAATATTGCACGTGGCAATCAACCACTTGACCACTCTACTTTTATAGCACAATAATCACCCTGTAAAGGATTTTTTTTGTTAACCAATGATCAAAGGAAAAATATCGATAACGATTGATTTATATATGTATATTCTCTCATTCTTATATTCTCTGAGTTGTGTTTATGTTGTATTGTGTGTCTGTTTTCATTTAATGCATTGATTTTTTTATAGGTTTCTCAAATTGCATGAGTTGATTTAAATAACAATATAAAAGGAGACACTCAATATAAAAGGAGATACTCATTATGCCTAGGGATTACACCCGTTCGAGAGGATCACTTTGCTAGGTATGAACTCATTTCCCTTTCTCGTTTCTCATCTATCTAGCTCAGCTGTCAATCAGTCACATCCACTTGGTGATTTCTTGTGGTTTCAAGCCAATCAGCCATAACCGCTTGATGGCTTGTCAATCTCTCTCATTCGAGTCATTCAGCTTACACAATCAATTGCAGCTATTTGACTGTCATTTCGTATCCCTTTCATCCGTTCTCACTCTTCTTCTTATCCTTCCTTTTTCCATTCTTGTGCAGTTCATCGAGTGCCTTTCCCGTTCTGGAATCATGGGTCCCTCGTCAGTCTTTTCTCGTTCTCGAAGGTATGGGTCCTCTGTTAGCTTTTTCTCGTTGACCGGTTTGCTTTTCCCGTTCTGATGAGATTTCCCGTTTACGTGCTCTTTTTCGTTCTCGAGTTCCTTCCCCTTTAGAGTCCCCGTCTGCATTTTTGCTTACTTCATGATCTGTTATGTCACTTCTGTTTCCGGTCTAGCCCTCGATCTTGCCATGTTTATGCCCCACGCGTCCCCTCAGGATTCGTTCTTTCTGTACATGTGTCTTGGGTGATTTTTTCCATGTTCATTTACCCCCCATTACACTCAATAAAAGTTTCACTTATTGATGTGTAATGATGAGAAGTTTTGATTTGCACGTGCATTTGCAAAGATCATCTTGTCTTTTTCTTGGGAACCTGCACTTTTTTAGAAATAACAAACAAATATATATAATGTTAATTAAATCAAGAGAGATGCATGTTTTTTCTATGATGACGATTCGTTTCCCGTTCCTGCTGACTTCTTTCCTGTAAAACAACTTTTCGTTATATATCTTTTGCCTCTTTAGTTTCCCGCTTTCAATTGCTTTGAGTGAGACGTGCTTTGTCTCTTTTCCCTTTTCTAGTTGTCGTCGTGCCATTCGCTGGCGCAGGTGACGGTTCTGTCTTGTCACCTACAACTTTCATGTTTTAAAAAATTCATGGAGCGCGTTTTTATTTTCTTTTCAAATCTGCAGCCTATTTAATGACTCTCTTTCTTCATTTCTCGATACCTTCATCTTCTAATGGTAAGATATTTTCCTTCCCTATAATCTTCTTCTCTGTCTTCTTTCTGAATTTCTTTCCCAAAATTCCTTCTTCTTCATCAATGGCGCGCAACAACACTTCTATGTTTAAGCCCAATGTACCTTTGGTTAGAAACCAGGCTGAGTTAGAGAATTTTTTAGATTCCCACTGTGATGCCTTTTCCTCCGACGTAGTGTGTGGTTTAGGTGACAGCGGGCATACAGGCCACCCTTATAACCCTCAATACCAAATAACATTAAACCATATGTACATAGCCTTGGAACTTAAGCTTCCTTTCTCTCATTTTTTTCAAGAATTCTTCCACACCTGTAAATTAGCTTCGTCTCTGTTGACCGATGGTTTGTATAAGATTTTGCTCGCTTTTGAAGCCTTGAATAAGAGGCATGGTTTAGATTTAGGAGTAGATGAACTTAGGGCGTGCTACATCATTAAGTATCGAGCCGAGTTTGAATGTTACTATCTGGCCCCTCGCCCTAGTGTTGGGAAAAGAAAAATGATCATCGGGATCCCAAAAGGGGACAAAGGCTAAGAACGGGATGTTCTCCAGATAGGAGGCAACTGGAGCGGTGATGGTCACTGGACGATTCCCCGTAGATGGGGAGTCTACGGTTAGTCGCCGGATCTATGGTTCCCATTTCTTTGCTTTCTATTTTTCGTTTTCTCATTTTATCTTTACTAACTTTCTTTCTTTTCCTTTGTCTTTGTAGATAACATAAGGGACAAACCCCCTATCTATCCCAGGAGTCAAGGAAAAAGATCAAGTTACATTTAACATCCGTAGACAAGATTGAGATGATCTGTTAGACCTGAGATGAGAAATCAGCGTCACCTTCGTCCCAAGAGATAACCAAGCTCCACCACTTTACGCAGTGCCTCTGTCCTTAGTGCAACCATTTGCATCATCTCCTTCGTCTTCTCCTGAAATCCCACTAGGTATTCTACTTCCCAGTCTCTGATTTCCGTTTCTTCTAGGTCTGAACGGAAAGATGTAGAATGGGAGGGCCTGTTTCAAAACCTCGCAATGAGTGTTATGTCGTGGTGCATTTGTCTAAAGAGTACTATCATTAGGGACGTTGCTGAGGAAGAAAGGAACGTCTGTCCGAGGCGTGAGTCTCCAAGTTCTTCTGAAATGGACACTTCTCCTGCTTCCAACGAGACTCTGGTTGTCCCCGCTTATCCTCCGGTCATTTTTTCTGGCCCTTATGTTACAGCTGAGACTTTTAGTGGTGTCCTTCTAATCGGCCCCCCGCACAACGGGATTCGACTTCCGTCCAGTCTTCCTGTTCCCGGGGAGAGGGCGAAGACCCTTCTTTGTGGAGATGGAAGCATTTTCATGGTGCCTCTCAGATCCCCGCTTCCGTCAACTTCCTAGGTGACCCCCGCTCAGCTCACATTGTTCTTCGCAGGGTTCAGTCAGACACGGACATTGAAGCAACTCACAATATGTCTGTCGGGAGCCAACTCTGTTCCCTAAGCCATGGCTTGATGAAAGTATTTCTCTTTCCACTTCTTTCTTCTTTCTTCATCGTCGTCTTCCTTTATTTTTCAGATTTTTGTTTTCTTTTTGTATTTTTCATGCCATTATCTTCCACAACAATCTTTATGAGCACTTCCTGGATAATAAACAGACTGTTGTCTAATGGAAGAGGAGATCGAGTGCAATTGCGGGGTTTTTGAGATTTAAAGGGTTGAAATCGAGCGGCTTTCGAAAAGAGAAGTTTATTTCAATAGAACTGTTGAAGAGTTATCTCAGGGAGCAGCAGCTGTGGCGGTAGAGCATTATAGGCTCGAGGAGTCTTTGAGGGCTGCAAAGGAGGCACTCGAGGAGTCTGAGAGGTATTAGACTACTTCCTTCTAGAACTTGAAAATTGTGGAAGAGAGGCTGGCAGCTGCTAGAATCTACCTGGGAGGAGGCCGAGCGAAGAGATGAGGAGACTTGTGACTTTTATCAGGCTCTCTTCGATAAGGACGAGAAGAAGTTTTACCTTGCCGGGTACAAGGACGGAAAGGAAAACCTTCCCCCAAGGTTTTTTAAGACGGGGCCACTGAAGCTGAGGCGGAGGCCATTCCCGAGGATGTTCCCGTTTCTAAGGAAGTCGCAGTCCCTCCGACTGAGGAAGCTAGCATTTTCATTGCGAAGGAAACTGAGGACGCAGCGACTGATCCTCCTGCTGTTGGGATCAACCTCGTGGAAGAGTCTTAGTCTTCTTTTTCCTTCTCGCAATTTTACTTACGTACTTGGTATTTTCCTTTTCTCTGTACCTTTTCTTTTTTCTTTTTTTTTTAAGTCATTTTACAATTTTCCCGATAATCAAGGAAAGGACATTCTCTTATTGACATGCTTTACAAGTTTACCAATTATACTTAGTAAAATTTGAGTAAGTAAAGGAAAACTTAGAAATTTTGTATTTTTAACAGTTTTCACTCGAATAATTTTTCAAATGTTTGAATGAAGACTTATAGGTTTTTGTGGAGTAATATACTTTTTAAATCTTTAGAAATGATTTTAATACCCCATTTTGAAAATAAAGAATTTTGTACCTCTGGCCCACCAACATCATCTCACAACTTACGATCTCTATATTCCATCATCATTTCTTTTTCTTTCTCAATGCACATGTCAAATAAATTTAATAATATTTTATTATTCTTTATTTTCCAATGAAACTTTTTCTTCTACTTGAAGGGTTCAAGTAATTTCTGTGACTATTTGAACCCTTCAAGTAATTATTTTTTTTTGTCAGTCAACTCATACACCATGCGGCTATTTGAAGGGTTTAAGTAATTGTTTATGACGAATTGAACCCTTCAAGTAGTTGTTTATGACAACTTGAAGGGTTCAAGTAATTTTATTGTCAGTCAATTACCCATACTACTTGAAGGGTTCAATTAGATTTTTATGATTATATGAACCCTGCAAGTAATTATTTTTTTGTCAGTCAACACTCATACACTAGACGACTACTTGAAGGGTTGGAGTAGTTGTTTACGACTACTTGAACCCTTCAAGTAGTTGTTTATGCAACTTGAAGATTTCAAGTTACTCATACATCATGTGACTACTTGAAGGGTTTAATTTAATCATATGTTATTCTTCTTCGACTTCTTTATCTTTCAACATAACTTTTTCTTCTACTTGAAGTTTTTTATGACTACTTGAATTCTACAAGTAATTATTTTTTTTGTCAGTCAACACTTATACACTAGGCGACTGCTTGAAGGGTACAAAAAGTTGTTTATGACAAATTGAACCCTTCAAGTAATTTTTTTATCAGTCAATGCTCATACATCCAGCGACTACTTGAAGGGTTCAAAAATTTATTTATGACTACTTGAACATTTCAAGTAATTGTTTATGACAATTTGAAAGGTTCAAGTAATTTTTTGGTTGTCAGTCAATTACACATATATCATGTGATTAATTTAAGGGTTCAATTTAATAACGAAGCATTTTGTTATACTTGAATGGTTCAAATAGTTTTTTTATGACTACTTGAACCCTTCAAGTAATTATTTTTTTTTGTCAGTCAAATTTCATACACCAGACGACTACTTGAAGAGTTCAAGTAGTTTTTTATGACTACTTGAACCCTTCAAGTAGTTGTTTAAGATAACCTGAAGGGTTCAAGTAGTTATTTTTGTCAGTCAATCACCCACAAACCATGTGACTAGTTGAAGGGTGCAATTTAATAATGTTTTATTATTATTCTTCCTCTTTATTTTTTAACGAAGCTTTTTTTACTTGAATGGTTCAAGTAGTTTTTTATGACTGCTTGAACCCTTTAAGTAATTTTTATTTTTTTGTCAGAAAAACACTCATACATCAGACGACTACTTGAAGGGTTCAAGTAGTTTTTTTGTCAGTCAATTACCCATACAGCATTTGCCTACTTAAATGGTTCAATTTAATAATATTTTATTATTATTCTTCTTCTTCTTTATTTTTCAATGAATCTTTTTCTTCTACTTGAAGGGTTCAAGTAATTTTTTATGACTATATGAGCCCTTCAAAGTAATTATTATTTTGTCAGTAAATACTCATACACAAGGCGACTACTTGAAGGGTTCAAGTACTTGTTTATCATTACTTGAACCCTTTAAATAATTGTTTATGACAACTTTAAGGATTCAAGTAGTTTTTTATCAGTCAATTACCCATATACCATGTGACTACATGAAGGGTTCCATTTAATAATATTTTATTATTATTCTTCTTCTTTATTTTTCAACGAAGTTTTTTTTTCTACTTGAATTATTCAAGTAGTTTTTTATGACCACTTGAACCCTTCAAGTAATTTTTTTTGTCAGTCAACACTATACATCAGGCGACTACTTGAAGCCTTCAAGTAGTTGTTTATGACTACTTGATGGGTTCAAGTAGTTTTTTTGTCAGTCAATTACCCATACACCATGTGATTACTTGAATGGTTCAATTGAATAATATTTTATTATTATTCTTCTTATTTAATTTTTAACGAAGCTTTTTGTTCTACTTGAAGGGTTCAAATAATTTTTTATGATTACTTGAACCCTTTAAGTAATTGTTATCTTTTTGTCAGTCAAATTTCATACACCAGACGACTACTTGAGAAGTTCAAGTAGTTTTTTTATGACTACTCAAAGTTAATGCTCTTGGTATAAAAAGAGGGCGGCATACAGTACTACTACTTGAAAGGTTTAAGTAGTAAAAAAAAATACTACTTGAACCCTTCAAGTAGTTAAATGCTCTCTTTATAAATAGAGGGTCGCATACAATATTACTAGTTGAAGGGTTCAAGTAGCTGTTCCGTCCAAATAATTGGTTTTATTCTGTCATTACTCAAACAATTACTTAAAGCATTTTATACGCTAAAAATTAAGAGAAAAATGGGTACGAATTTACTCTCGTTGAAGAAGAAGAAGGAAAAGAATGGTCGGGTCTCGCTGAAAAATGATGGGTCACAAAGTGTCGAAGAAGAATAAAAGAAGAAGAAGATAAAGAAGAATGAGAGGAAGAAGAATAAAAGAAGATGGAGATTAAGATAAAGAAGAAGCAGACGAAGAAGAAGAAGTTTTTGTTGAAGAAGAAGTGGGGGAGTGGGTATTTGTCAAGTATGGTTGATTTGATCTTTGCATGGGGAAGGAAAAGAAAAGGATGAGGAAAGAGAGAGTTGTCATGCTTGATGTTGATAATGGTGGGCCATGGGTATAAAATTCTTAGTTTTTGGAAATGGGTATAAAAATCCTAAGAAAAAATGGAAATGAAATATTTATGCAAATAACCCAAGAATTATTAAGTAACTTAGCATTTTAGCACATGGTGATTTCTTAGTTCCAAGGTATTTCCAGTAATAATTAAAGTTAGATTTCAGCAATTTAAAGGTTTTTCTGCTTACAGTGCTTTCCCCTACTTCCGGAGTCATTTCCTGTTTAGAGCGGATGAGTTTTATCGTTTCCATCATCTTCAAAGTTTGCCATTTTCTTTTCTCATTTTCTTGCATTGTATTTCATCTCTTGTTTGCTTCTTTCCTTGGTTTTCATGTGTTTACTTTCCACATTTTAGAGATAAGTTTTTCCCGCTCTCAAGTGCATAGGCTTCTAGGTCGCCGACCTTTTTTTCTAATTTGATTTTCTTTTTAGAGAGTAGGCGTCCCCGCACTCAATGCTTTAGGTTCTAAACCGTCAACCCGATTTCTATTTTATAGAGTGGTTTTTGTTCCGCCCTCAGTGAGTTAGGCTTTTAGGCCATGGTCAATACTCATTTTTTCAAATTTTAGAGATACGGTTTTTCTGCTCTCAAGAACTTAGGCTTCTAAACTGTTAACTTTTTTCCATTTTTCACATTTTAGAGAGAATGTTTTCCCCGCTCTCAAGGGCTTAGGCTTATAGGCCTCCTACCATTTTCATTTTTCACATTTTAGAGAGAAGGTTTTTGTCGCTCTCAAGGGCTTAGGCTTTTAGGCCACCGAACTCTATTTTGTTTTGTTATTTTTTTTTTGCAAATACGGGAGAGAAAGAAGGAAAGTATTGACACCAGTTTATTACCTGGAAAACTCTCGCAGGAAAAAACCACGAGAGAAGTTTTATAGCGCAATAATATTCGATGTTTTAAATGAATTATTTCTTAAGGTAACATGCAATCCAAGTTTTTGCCAATTCTGCTCCTCCTTCTTGTTGGTCATCGTGACGCGTACAGGCGGAAGCATGTTGCGCGTGACCATTTTAAAAATTAAAATTTTCATAAAAATCGAATATTTTAATAAAATAAAATCGTGCAATGCTACGATAATCAAATAAAATCGTGCAATGCTACGATAATCAAATAAAATCGTGCAATGCTACGATAATCAAATAAAATATTTTATTGAAAACTCTTTTCAATCAGTCAGAATCTATTATATATTTATATATTAAATTAACAACATATAAGGTTAGGAATCATATACCTCTTATAGTATAAATCAAGCATCCTCGCGAAATAAATCTAGTCTCTGTTCCCATAAAATTGTTTCAACGATCAGCAGATTTCGGGATCCACACCAAGATCTTTTAAGTGAATCATTAACGTACTAGAATGTGTGTGAGCACGTATAATATAATGAAGGCACTTTTCTGTCTATAGATGTACTCAACATATGAGATCTAGAGATTTTACTGAGAATCACTTTTGTGTGACGATTCTCTAAAAGAACGTGACGATGATTCTTTTAGAGATTTGATTAATTCTTAATCATAGAAAAATAAGTTCTTGAGGATTGTGTTCTTCTCTCAACTTTTGATTGATGAACTGATTCTGCGATTTTAACTGATTCAGTGAACTAATTGAACTGATTCATTATCTTACGGCATCAGAATAATATTTGTATATTTTTCTCGATAATGGCGTATAATATATTTTGGGATAATTGAAATAATATTTAATTATAAAATTACCAAAAATGGTGGGACCCAATGCTATTGTGCATAACTGTAGTGTCGCATGACACTGTAGTGTTGTACACCGACTACTGTAGTGTCACGTGGCACTACAGTAGCCCACGCCAATCTTTGATACCCAATCAATGATTAACACATGACAATTACTGCGTATTTAGTATTTATTTTAATCAATTTAAATATCTAGATATTTTTTAATTCAAAATTAATATATTTAATTATTCATATAAGATAAATTATATGTTATTTCATAAATTATAGATTTACTCGACCCAAATTATTATGTAATAATAATTTAATTATCTAAATTCATAAATTAGATATTTTATCTCACTTATCGATAATTAAAAAAATCAATAATTATATATATATAATTTAATTAATTAATTCTTAATTAATTAATCATACATAATTATGTACTAGGCTCTAAATAAATTTGTTTTTGCAAGTAAGTCATTTTCTCATGTCCTGAAATAGTCACACCCTAGACTGCGTAGTACAAAGGTGACTTAAGGACCATGGACCTATAATCTTGAGTTCCAATAAACTAGATTATTAATTAAACTCTTTAATTAAATAATCTTATTTATTAATTTCATTATTACTCCACTATAAATATAGAACTGCATTTACAGAGTATTCTCATATAGTCTACTGATATAATCATTTTAGGCAATTCTGCCCTCAATTATTGGTTTGTAAATTAGAGCCGGTCAAAATTACCATTTTACCCTTCTAATTACCTCTTAATCCTTAAATGCTATTAATTCACTAATAAATGGCTAATTTATAATCTTATTATAAATTTGAGCTCAATAACAATTCAGTTCCACAATTAACACTTAAAGGAATCAATATATGATCCGTTAAGAAAGCTTGGATTTTAAATCTTGTAAGATCATGTTCTTAGCCATCCATATCACTGAACCTCCAAAACAAATGTCACTAGCCTGATTTTCAAACAAACCTTGCCGAGTGAATCAGAAAAATTAGTAGACATGCATAGGAGTTCATGACTACTCAGGATTCAGACTGATCTACATATGATCATCAAATTAATGTGTTTTAAATCGTTATGATAAATGACACGTTGATAAAGATACTAATTCACACCGTTCCAGTCATACATCTCATTATATAAAGCACATTCACTAAGATATATATCCACATCAATGATCCGAATCTAGATAACATGCATTCATAATATTTAGTGAACCGTATTAGTAACCATTCATTAATGATTTCATACTTTAATATGTTGCTGACAATTTTATTCATTATCTATGATTTTAATCCTGTCGTACTAATATAAGATCATAGACTCATTAATGATTGAAATTTTCAGATATTTATATAAATTATTCAACAATATTATAAAAGAACAATTATAAGAAAAATGTAATCCTTATTAAGTTTCATATCTAAATTTCAGTACAGATGCTTTGAAGGCGTAACCCCCACCCAGTGTTTTGACGATGAAAGGGCCTTCCCAAGACGGACCAAACTTTCCTTCTGTTTGAAAGGTATTTTTCAAAACTAAGTCCCCTTCCTGGAATTCCCGCCTTCTAATTCTTTTCTGAAAGTAGGCCTTTTTTTCCTGATTGTAGTTAGATATCTGCACGATTGCTGTTTTCCTTCTATCTCCTAACAAATCAAGACTTCCTTCCATGAGGTCTTCGTTTAGCTGTTCAGTTAGTTCTGATCTGAGAGGTGTATTTCTTATTTCCACGGGTATAACCGCTTATGTTCCGCAGGCTAAGACAAATGATGTTTCGCTTGTTGCCTCTCTGGGAGTTGTTCGATACGTCTAGAGTATTGCCGATAATTCTTCTACCCATTTTTTTTGCTAAATCTAAGTGTCTCTTCATGCTGTCAAGTATGATTCAATTTGACCTCTCAGCTTGTTCGTTTCATTGAGGGTAGAAGGGTGTAGAGAATCGATTGGCAATTTGTAAATCTTCACAAAAAGTCCTCACCATCTTCCCAATACATTGGATCCCATTGTCATATACTAAGACCCAAGGAATTCCATATCTGCACACTATATTTATCCACAAGAATCCCCTTACTTCTTCTTCACGAATCCTAGCAAAGGCTTCTGTCTCAATCCACTTGGTGAAGTAGTCTGTGGCAACTAACAGTAAGTGTTTCTGAGCGGGGGTCATGGGGAGTGGCCCGATGATGTCTAGAGCTCATTGCATGAATGACAAGGGCTTGTCACGGTGTTGAGTTTTCTTGTGGCCAATTTTATCACGGGGGTAAATCGTTGACGTTTGTCGCACTTCTTCGCATATTGTTTGGCATCCCAGTGCATTTTTCAGCCAGTAATATCCTTCATTTAGCACTTTATGGTCTAGAGATCGGTCCCCGGTATGATTCCCGCACACGCCTCCGTGAATTTTCGCTAACACGTATTCGACTTCCTTTTCCTTTAGAGACTTCAGATACGGCCCTGAAAAAGACCATTTATACAATGAATAATTTATTATGCAGTACCTGACACTCTGTTGTTGAATCTTTGTAGCATGAAGTCTGTCTTGAGGTAGGATCCCTTATTTCAAGCAGCGGATCACGCCATCCTGCCAACTCGGCTCCTGCTCAACTTTCACTTCCATTACTTCTTTGGTTGTGACGATCGGTCTTTCCAAAAATCAACTGGTACGCTTCTTTTGTGGGAGTTGCAGTGAAAATCCCAAATTAGTCAATGCATCTGTGTGTCCATTTTCTGTTCTTGGGATATGGTGGATTTCAAAAATTTTTAGTTGTTTGAGCAGTCCTTTTGTCCGTTGTAGGTGACTAATCATCATTTCATCTTTCACCGTGAACTCCCATGTTACCTGCTTTACTACCAACATTGAATCATAAAAGATTTTTATTTCATTTACCTCTAATTCCCCTGATAGAGTGATTCCCTTTATCAGAGCTTCGTATTCGACTTCATTGGTTGGGGCGTTGAATCCAAATGAGATAGAGTGTTTGAGCGTTTTGCCAAACGTAGTCCACAACAGCACTCCCGCTTCGGCACCCTTATTGTTTGAGGCTCCGTCAACATATAACTCCCACGTCCCGCTTTCAATTACTTTTTGTCCGATTTCTGCTTCCTCTTTGGTGTCAATGGTAAAGTCTGCCAAGGCTTGCACTTTAATTGATGTTCTCGGCTTGTAGTGGATCTCATATTGGCTTAACTCGATAGCCTACTTTGCCATTCTTCCACTTATTTCAGGCGAAGGTAAGAGACTCCTAATTGGCTAGTTCGTCAGCACCTTTATGATGTGTGCCTGAAAGTAGGGTCTTAGTTTCCTTGCGGCTACCACAACTGCTGGTATCAATTTTTTCATCCTTTTGTAATGGGTTTCGGCTGCTACCAGACTTTTGCTGATGAAATATACCGGCTGATGTTTCATTTCTTCTTCTTTGATTAGAACAACGTTGATGACGGTCTGCGAGACGGCTACTTATAAGTATAAAGGTTCCCTTAGCTTTGGCTTTGGCAATAAATACAGAGTTGTCAAGTACTCTTTATCTTGCTAAGAGCATCCTTACACTCGTTATCCTATCTGTGCACTAAATTCTTCCTTAGGATGGAAAAGGCCTCATCAAGGTTTTCAATGTGATCTTTCCGCTCTCAACTCTTCACCAGCATGTCATCTACATAAACTTCCAGGTTTTCCCAAACCTGTTCTCAGAAGATTTTATTTACCAACCTTTGATAGGTTGCACATGCATCTTTTAAACCAAAAGGCATTACCCTATAACAAAAAGTACCATGTTCAGTTATGAAAGATGTTTTCTCTTGGTCAGGTTGAACATTTTCATCTAGTTGTATCCTGAAAAGGTGTCCATGAAGCTTAGAAGTTCGTGTCCTGAGATAGCATCCACCATCTGATCTATTATGGGTAACGAATGTTCGTCTTTTGGGAAAGCTTTGTTTATATCTGTGAAGTCTACACAAATCTTCCATTTTCCATTTTTCCTTTTCACCATGACAATGTTAGCAAGCCACTTTGGGTAATCTTCTTCCCTGATGAAATCCGCTTTTAGGAGTTTGTAAACTTCTTCTTTAATGACCATGTTTCTTTCTGGCGCGAAACTTCTTTTTCACTGCTTCACTGGTTTAACAAAAGGATCAGTATTCAGTTTATGACAGATTATATTTTTTGGGATACCTGGCATCTCATGAGCGGTGGTTGTAAAAATGTCCTTGTTTTTCCGTAGGAAGTTAGTCAACCTTTCTTTTTCCGTTTCCTTGAGATGAGCTCCAATATTTGTCATTTTTTGTGTTTCTTCATCTAAGAAAAATGGTTCGATTTCTTCTCATACTTCGTACCTCGGGCCCACCTGCGTATCCTTCTGTGATTACTATTGTTCATCAGCAACCACCAGCTTCTCTTTCATTTTATCCCATTTTCCATTTCCTCGCTAATTATAATGCGGTTATTGTGCAGATCCTGGCGGCATTTGTGTCCCCTCTTATAGTTCTAATCCCTTTAGGAGATGGATATTTCAACACTTGGTAGTAGGTGGATGACATTGTCTTCATTTTATGTAACCAGGTTTTTCCCAGAATAGCATTGTAAGTGGACACCGTGTCTATCACCACGAACTTGGTGAGGTAATTGAATGGTTCTAAACTAAATGGAAGGTTGATCAACCCTTCTAAGTAGCTCACAGTCCCGTTGAAACCTACTAGTGGTTGCAACAGACCATGTAACTGTCATTCTCCCATAGACATCTTTTCAAGCGTCGGCCGATGGAGAATATTGATGGTACTCCCGTCGTCAATTAACACCCTTCTCAGCAAACAATTTCCCACTTGTATTGAGATGACAAAGGTGTCATTATGGTGCCCATCATACTCCAAGTCCATGTCGTACTAAATGAGTGGGGTATTTCGCTTTTGTTGGTGGCACTTCCCTGTTTCTAGCTTCCTTCCAATAGTGGTATTTTGTTGTACACTTTCCTTTAATTTCTGGTAGTCCCCTCTTGTTCGCTTAATGTGATGATGGTGTTGACTATTCGGAGCGGCTGCTTCCCGTTACCCCATTTTCCCCAGTAGTGGATTTCCCTTTTATCTTCCCACTTTGGTTCTTCTCTCTTTGAAAATTGATTAAGGTATCATTCTTTCACTAGTTTCTCCACATAATCCTTCAACTAGAAGCAATCTTTTGTGAAATGTTCGTTGCGCCTGTGGAATGAGCAATATTTATCTTTATCCGTGTGGTTTGGCTCCCCTGTAAGCGAGGTAGGTCTTTCTAGCCAAGGTTGATCTTTTATCATCTCAAATACTTGATTTATCGATAAAGCCAGTGGGGTGTAGACTTTGTCTCTAGGATGGATGTCATCTGCGTATCTCCTTTGAGTAATAGTTATATTCCGCTTCCTATCTCCCTGCCCACCTTCTTTTTCTATTCTCTGATTCTGCTTTCTGCCTGCGCTTTAGCTCCGTTCTTCTTTTTTTGGCTTATTAATCTGCCGTCTCGCCTGTCTTAACAAAATTTTCTTTTCTTCTTCCAATGTGATGTATGCTTGCATTCTTTGGAAAGTCTTCACTATGGTCAATGGTTTGATCTTTGATAAATCTTCAAAGAAAGCTGATTCTGGATCCATCCAGTCTTGCTACTTTGTCGTCACAGTTTTCCACCTTGGAAATCTCCTCCTTGAATCTACGAGTGTATTCTCGAAGTGTTTCTTTTTCCTTCTGGGTAGGTATTGTCAGAAAGTAGTATGAGTCCTCCATTATTGCTCGGTAAGTAGAGTATTGTACCAAGAAGGAAGTGGACATGACAGTAAAGTTAGTAATAGATTAAGCTGGGATGGGGTGATACCATTTGAGTGTAGTCCCGTCTAGACTTGTAGGGAATATCCTACACTTCAAAGCGTCTTCATGTTGGTATAAAGCCATGACTTTCTTGAACCGTCTGAGATGATCTACAGGGTCAGACTTCCTCAGAATTGGGGCGACCAAGATTTCTGGACTTAATGAAGTTCTTGTGAGTGATTGTAGGTCTGTTTTTCTCGTGTTTCACAGACTCCTAAGTTCCGTCATCTCCTCCATGGCAGATTCCGTCTTGAATTTTGGTTGGAAATTTCTCCCGCCTCCTCCTTTTCGTGTTCTTTGGACTTAGGGGTGTTCACGGTTTGGTTCGACAAAAAAATCGAACCGAACTGAACCGGTCATATCAAAAGAATCAAATCAAACTGAACCGTGAGTTTCGATTTTATTCTTCGATTCGATATTATTAATTTAAAAATAATTTTTAAATGATATTATTGAAAAAATAATAATATAAATCAAAGTTTCGGTTTGGTTTAGTTCAGTTCGAAAACCACAAAAAATCCGAACTGAAACTCTGGTTCAGCTATTTTCCCGAACCGAACCGAACACATATAACGAACCGACTGAACCGGTCATTTTCAGTTTGGGATAGTTTTGAACACCCATACTTGGACTGAACTTCCTCTTCTTCATTATGCACGTTCCTACTGCTTTTCATTGTCTCATTCCCGTCTGACTTCATGTCCGTTTCCTTCTTGGTGGTTATGCATTTACTCACGGTTAGTGTATTGACTGACTTATGCCCGCATCTATGCAAGGTTCCTCTACAATGTAGCGATATGCCCCTGCACTGTCTGCCATGCGTTGTGTAGTATTTTGGCGTTTCGTTGTTTCATCTCTTGCATTCGGCTCAGAATAGCCTGAAGCATCTTAGCTGGGGGAGCATGGTGATTGGTTTGTTCATCCATGTTCCCGTTTCCTTCGTTAAGGCGATGTTCGATCTGGTCCGAGGCATGGTTTGATTTTTTGGAGGGTATCTCTGAGCTTTTATCTTCTCTCAATGAAAGCACTAAAATGTAAATGATTTTTTTATTAACCAGGGATCAAAAGGAAAAATATCAATAACGATTGATTTATATAAGTATTAATAAGAGAGAATTTAAGAACGAGAGAATACAAGGAGTAAATGCTCTAAGTTGTGTTTATGTTGTATTGAGTGTGTCAGTTGTCATTTAATACATTGACTTTATATAAGCTTCTCAAATTGCATGAGTTGATTAAATAATAATTTAAAATGAGACACTCATTATGTCTAGGGATTACACTTGTTCGAGAGGATCACTCTGCTAAGTATGTGCCCCTTTCCCTTTCTAGTTTATCATCTGTCTCGCTCAGCCGTCAATCAGTCATAACCACTTGGTGATTTCTTGTGATTTCAAGCAAATCAGTCATAGCCACTTGATGGCCTGCCAAAATGTCTCATCCGAGTCATTTAGCTTATCTAATCAATCGTAGCTATTTGACTATCTTTTCGTATCCATTTCGTATGTTCTCGCTCTTCTTTTTATCATTCTTTTTCCGTTCTTGCACAGTTCGTCGAGTGTCTTTTTCATTTCGGAGTTGCGGGTCCATCATTAGTCTTTTCCCGTTCTTGAAAGTGCGGGTCCTCTGTCAGCTTTTTCCTGTTGACAGGTCTACTTTTCCCATTCTGATGAGATTTTTCACTTCCGTGCTCTTTTTCGTTCTCGAGTTCTTTCCCATTTAGAGTTTCCGTCCGTGTTTTCGCTTACTTCATGATCTGTTTGTGCCACTTCTATTTCCTGTCTAGCCCCCGATCTTGTCATGTTTATGGCCCACGCATCCCCTCATGATTCATTCTTTCTGTACATGTGTCTTGGATGATTTTTTTCCTGTTCACACCTGTCATGTCAAAATGAGTCCTTTTGTGAGAGGTCAGAGAACAATGGCATTAAGTGTAACCATTCTATGCCTTCTTTAAACTAATCACGACGTAATGAAACACTTCTAAAACTTCTTAAACAAGTTTTTCCAATGTTAGTCTCCCATTCATCTATTTGGAGAGGTGAGTCTAGCTCGATTTTAAAGGCATTATACTTAAATTCACACAACTAATTAGGCAAGTATTGAAAGGTCTTTGACAAGATAATTATCACTGGTGTAACTTATCTATTGAGTTCCTTATTTTTTTTGTCTGCAGGAGATCAAGTTGGGTAGCGTGGAACACGTTTTCTTTCAAATTTTGGACAGCAAAATACTAGTTTCCATTTCAGACGACTTTAATATAACTTCTTTGGACCGATATTTCTACCGTAGAAAAATCAAACTTGAAAATGTTAAATGGTAAAGAACAATGATTTTTGTTTGAACTACAATGATCGTTACATAGAATTGAAAAAGAAGAATGAACATAAATCTTGATCTGTTCTTCAATTTCGGGTAAAGCTGAAGACATTCGTATCAATTTTTACATAAAAATCAAAGAGAGAACAGAACAATATTTTCTCTTTCTTTAGGAAGGGCCTGCCTGTCCTTTAAAACATCTGTGTTACAATCCCATATACACAAAGAATACAAAGCCAAAATCAATATTTCAATACCACAGAACGACACACTGCAACATCTGACTTGATGCTTCCCAAGTAGTTTATATCTTTGAAATAACTTCAACACATTGAAAATAGTTGGCTCAAGCCCAAATAGCGAGAGAAGACATCAATCCAGCACCAAGGAATAACATAATATACGACACGACTTGAAGTCTGAAATTGCATCGCATTTTCTTACTCATAAAATCGGCAGCAATCAGATCAACTAACGCCATGTAAGCAAGAATTCCCGCGGAAAGAGAATCCAAGATTCCTTCAGTGATCAATGCTCCGGTGCTATAAGGGTTGTAGACAGAAGCAATGGCCGTCCCAATTCCGATCCCGGCAGGAGTGGTTACGGCGAAAAAGCATGCCATTAGAGTAGATGAGAAGGTGTTGAATTGGGCTTGGGAGATGCAGCCACCAAGAGCAAATCCTTCAAAGAATTGATGGAATGATAGTGCGGCTATTAAGGGCCTTATGGTGCATGGACTTTGTGAAACTCCAAGTGATAACCCAATAATCACTGAATGTGATACAATCCCAAGTTCCAAAATCTGCATATCAACCAGCAAGTTACAAAGTTACAATCACAAGTGCTTTTAGTCTTTTGCAAGACATAAGGATAAGACCAATTTCAGTATCAGTACTGATTGAACTATAATATGATTCAAATATAATATATACATGTATAGCCAACTTTCAAAGGGATCTTGTTTCTCAACAATTATGCAGTTCATCCCTTGAGTGACATCCGATTAGATATGGATAATCTAGATCATACCCAATTGTGATTTTTTTCTAAATATGATTAGATGAGCCTCAAGAGGCCAACTGCATAACTATCGGGGATCACAACTGCCGAAAAGCCTGATCCCTTTTAAATTACAATTACAAGACTCCAAAAATAATTAATAATTAAGACTTCAGAAATAATAACTAGAAAACCAACAGCAAAAAGAAATTTAAAAGATCCAAAAGAGACAAAACTTTACAAAGTATTTACAATTTACCTGGGAAACAACGACGTGCCTAACGCCACCGCCCTCGTCACCATCTCCGAAGCCATGGGAATGAGAATACCCGTCCCCATGCCCGTGTTCGAGTGCGTGGGAATGTTCCTTCACGTGCCCCTCACATGCCTCCCTCCCAGGTGGATGATCATGTCTATGGTGCGCCGCATGAGCACGCATTCCTACAATGTGCATTCCACCTCCTTTCTCTTCCCCAAATACCTTCCCATCTGTCTCTTCAGCATCAACGATGGATATAATACCCGCTTCCACGCAAGCATCTACCGACCCTACCCGCCCGTGTTCCTCACTCGGCTTGATCAACCCCTGTTTACGCTCATAATATTGAGTTGCCACAAAGTCAACGAGGAGAGTCACAAGCGAAGCCACCATTGCAAAAAACCCAGAAAATGGAAATTTGGACCAAGGGATGGCGGGTAGGCAAGGATCCGACAACGCCCTTGACCCACCCGAAAGCATGTGTACGAACCCGGTTGCGAGGATGACGCCAGCTGCGAATGCCTTGGCGGCGACGAAGAGGTTGCCGTCGGTTTTGAGAAAGCTTCGATGTTTTCCAAGAAGTGGGATGGCGATTCCAGCCACTCCGGCGATGAGAATCGAACCAATCGCGATGAGTTTGAGATTGAGTGCAGCTAAGTCGTCTCGGCAGAGTTCGGAGTCAGAGGTTCTACAGCTGGTGTTAGCCATGGATTCTGAGACTGTCTGCAAAAGGGACTCTTTTTCGTCCGAAATTTTAAGAATTCCGAGAATTTAGAAACCAATCTGAAACAATCATTCCATAAGAATTTATAATTACCACGATTTTTGCTCTGTTTGGTTGCCTAGAAAGTATGCAAATTGGTTTAAAGAATTTTACATAATGACGTTTTGAAACTTCAGGAAATGCTCGAGGGAATGGAAAATTCCTGCAATTCTGCTAAGAAACAGAATTGCTCAGTCCAAATTTGGAATTAATGTCTTTAACATGTAATGCAATACAATTAGAGAAGTATCAATATTGTAACTAATCAGTCTTCGGACATAACTTCTTATGTTCATTTGAAATTAACGCAAGTATTTGGTTCAATTGATTGATTTTCGTTCTATTTGTGAAAAGATAGAATCCCATGACGAGAAAGTGGCAGAATTTTCTCGGCAACCAAACAAGTGAGTAAGGATTCAAGGAAAATCACCTGAGAAAAGACGAGATTTTTCTCTGAAACCTTGGAGGCAGAACAGCTCCCAAAAATCCTGAAATTCACAGAATCAATATTTACCAAATGATTATGGAAAATAAAAAAGAGAGAAAATCGAAAGGCAAATTGCGCCTCAGAATGACTGAAACTAAACCTCAAAGATCAACATGTTGAGGAGATTGAAAGCCGCGGTAGGGGTTTTAGCTCTATATAAGAAAGACTTAATCGATGAACACGAATCTCATCTAAATTTTGGAAAAGAAAACGCAATACAATGATGTCTTGTACAGGGGGAGTCTCTTTGCACCGTCCACAGCAAGCACAAAAGCACCGGTTCCATACGCGAAAGCAGAGAGAGAGAGAGAGAGAGAGAGAGAGAGAGAGAGCGGAGAGGATTTAAAGAGTGTCGACATAGTTTGACGAAGAGAGTGAGAGAGAGGGAGAGGTGGTGGCTTCAGTTACGACTTTTTGCGATCTCTTATGTCGACACTATTTTTTATTTTTATAATTTCTTTGCGACATCTATCATATATATAAATTAAGTTAATAAAAGAAATATTTATATATAAAAATTATTCACGTTATAATCTGAAATTTTAAATTGATAAATATATTGATATTATTTCGATCACAATCACATTGTTATTTAAATTATTTAAAATTAAAAAAATATTGATTTAAATTGAAGAATTATGTCGATGAATTATATAATAGTTTTTGTTACACTACGTGTTTTGAGATATATTTCATAGGTTTTAGTGTGAAATAGATCTTAACTATTAATAATTTCATGTAAACATGATAGAGTACAAACTTTAAATCATCCTAATAACAATATTTTATTCGTTGGATGACCTATATTACTTAGATCTTTTATTTTGATAAAAATATGGATTTCAACTTCATATTTTATGGGTTATGCCTATAGTTTAATATATTATTCTTTTAGTCACCTTCATTACTTTGATATTTTATTTTAATAAAATCATTTTATTGTGATCAACTTATTCGAATACTATACATTTTATATTTTTAGATAATACCTATATTTCGATTTAGTTTTCACTATATAAATAAAAATGGATATAAAGTTCAGGCTACTACCTACTTATATAAAATGCTTTTCAGCATGAACCATGCTGCTTTCTTGAGAAAATTTCAATGTATTCTTGAAAGTTATTAAAGACAATGTCATTTTTGTGTTTTTTTTTTCAATTTTAAAGACACTATTCAATACTTTTAAAATTTATGTCAGTAAATCATAAATGACTTAAAAGAATATAGTTTTGTTTCTGACTTTCTCGCTCTCTTTTGTATTCTTTATTTTATTATTTGACATTTGTAATTACTGTAGCATGCTTGCAATAAATCATAACCAGAGTTTTTTAATATTCAATACTTTTCTATTATCAATTATTACGTGTTTTAAAAATTTATATTTTATTCAGATTTTATAGAAAGAGAATAAATAAATCTTTAAAATTTAAAAAAAATATCTATACGTGTTATCAAATAATATGATAAAAATTGAATATTCGATACTCTAGAAGTATAAAAAAATTTCCTTCCAATAAATCCATAGAATCGAAGTGTCAAAGTGATTCAACCAAATTCAAATGCACTGTCTTTAATTTATTTCAAGCCTCATAGTATATGTGTGTGTGTATATATATATATCAAATTGTTCAGATTTATTATCAAAGATTGGCTGACTAACTTGAGAATTTGTGGCTATGCCTTTAAGTTTTAAATTTTTAATTTGTAATGGTCCAATTCATTTTGATTGCTTTCCTGATCTATCTGTTAGTTTAGCAGATTCTCATATTTTAAAATCATTAACTTTAAATATTAAAACTAGTGGTTACCAAGTCTTAGAAGGAACCCAGCCTCTAGCTTTAATTTTTAGAATACATTACAAATTAACCAAAACAAATATGAATTTCTAAATCTATTACGTCTATCTAGATTATTTGGGTCGGTTGACTTTCATTAGTTAAAAACCAATTTGTTGGTAAATTAATTTTAGTCCACCTAATTGTTTTAGGAACTCTAATATTTGCATTACTTTGGTTAGATTGTATTAATAGGGTTTGATTCTTTGGACTCCTATTGATGGCTTGAAAGTTCATATTTGTTTTAAAGAATCAAAACAAAAATTAAAAGATTATAAAAATTTTAATCCAAATATTCTACAGCAAGAATACAAACCAGATTGGGCAAGTCTAAATAAACACAATAATGACCCATCCAATCTTAATAGACGTAATAGGGTCAAAGATTCATATAATATGGATCAAAGAAAAATCATACTTGCTGAATGAAAGGCATTCATGTAAAAATATAAAGTTAACATATTTTTCCTTGATTATATCGAAGATATTTATGAGAAAACTATTAAAATAATTTTCAAATCTAAATGGGTTAAAGAAAACTCCAATGTGGTAACTGTCAGTCATCCACTACCTGAAAAAATCTTAATTAATCACAAAACTTCTCAACCTAATAAAGATTTCATTAAACCTTTCCAACTTCATTATGAGAAAACTCCTTATGAAGAAATACTTAGAAGGTTAAAATCTTTAAGAGACAATGTCTCAAAATCAGCTAACCATGGGTTAGAATCAACCTATGAATATTCCATAATTAATGAATCTTCAAATATTAAAGAAATATTAAAGAATTTAAAAATTAATGAATCATCTTATTCTGGTATGATTGATAATCAAAATAATTGTTCAGAATTTGAAAACCTTACTAATAATAAACTTCAAAAATTAGACAACAGTAGTTCAAAGTTAGAAAACCATAGGCTAGAATCAACCTATGAATCTTTCACAATTAATGAATATTCAAATGTTAACAAAGTTGAAGAAACATTAAAATGTTTTGAAACTAAAAAATCATCCTATGAGGACATTAACCATAAAAATTCTTTAATCACTGTTTCTCCTTTCAAGATTTCAAAGGAAGAAGAATCAAATAAAAAATTAGTTGAACAACTCAATTATACCAATCAAAGTCTAATTATAATAGGTAAGTAATTAGAAAAAATTGAAAATAAAGTTGATGATAAACCTGAATCTAGTGAAACTCTAGAAGAAAAATCTTTAATAAATCTTTCGGACAAAACCACTCCAAATATGGTTCCCCTCAATAAACAAGTTGATAAATTACTAAAACTAATAAATCAAGATAATATTGTAGATCCAGAAAGCCATAGGTCAGAGTCCACCTATGATTCGTCTACAATAAGTGAATCTTCAAACATTAGTAATATTGAAGAATCAATAAAAAATTTAGAATCATTTGAAATTAAATCTAAAATTAAATGTGAAAAAATTATTAATAATATACCTCATGAATTAAAGGTAATTAATCAACACAATAATTTAGATTTAGAAAATCATAGGTATCCACCTATGAATCATCCACGATAAGTGAATCTTCAAACATTCATAATATTGAAGAATCACATAGAAATGTAGAAATTAATAAATTAGAAAGGAAATGGCCTAAAAAGCCTATTCCTCTTGATATTCAAATTTATGAAAATTCTTTAGTTAACCAATTTTCTGTTTCTACAGATAAATTACACGAATGGAATATTGATGGACTTTCTAAGCAAGAAGTTCTCAATAAATTTCAACACATGATAATGATAGCTAACAACTACATTACCACACTCAATTTACTTCACAATGGGGTAATCAATTTTTTAGTCACAAGATTCACAGGAATGCTACGTTCCTGGTGGGAAAATTATCTCACAAAAGAATCCAAAAATCCCATCCTTTTAGCAATAAAGATTAATGCTGAAGGAACACTAAATATTGAAGAAGATATGCAAACAATACCTAGTGCTACCAATACACTTCTCTACACAATAGTTAAATACTTCATTGGAAAGTCGAGTAATATTACTTCACATATCCATAATCAATATACCAAACTTAGGTGTCCAACCCTAAGTAAAATCCACTGGTCCAAAAATATATTTTTGTCCAAAATAATGTCAAGGGATGATAACAATCAAACCTTTTGGAAAGAAAAAATTATTAATAAATTACCCATTTTATACACACACAAAATAAGAAAAATCCTTAGTAATAACCTAAGAAACGTAGACTATGATAGTCTTACCTATGGTACGATTATTACTACAATACAAAAGGAAGATTTTGAAATATGCATTAATATGAAAAAAAGAGCTACAGAATATAAATTAGGCAATTTTTGTGAGCAATATGGTTTACCCCCTATTAAGAAAAGTTCACATTCAAACCCTAGAAGGCCTCACAAGCCTGATAGGAGAAAGTACCATAAGAATAAGCATAAGATTTTTAACCAACATTTTCAAATAATAAAAAACGTTTCTCCAAGAATAAAATTTATTCTAGAAGAAAACACAATAAATATTCTTTTGATAAAAATAAACTTAAGTATTTTAAATATGGCCCAAATGGTCATGTCTCTAAAACTTGTCAAGTTAAACACAGAATTAATCAATTAAAAATCTCTAATAAAGAAAAACAAGAATTGTTTAGAATCACAGAGTTCATAAAAAACTATGAAAGTGATAGTGATGGTTTAAGAGAATTTGAATACCCTAAGTTCTTAAAATCTATCTCCTATGAAAATAATTCTCCTAACATCTCTATGGGGTGTAAAAAATTTAATGTTCTAAATAAAAATATAGAACAAGAAGAAAATCTCTTGTTGGATTTATATAGCAAAATTAAAAATCCAGAATTCCTAGAAAGACTTAGGAAAGTAGTTTTAAAAGAAAATACTACGTCTAAAGCCTTTCACAAACCCTTAAAAAAGTCAATATGGGTAAAGGAAAAAAGAAGAAGTTATCCTACATGAATTTCAGAAAGAAATTAAAAATATTAAAATTAAATCTTTTAATAAAAAGTTTAATTAAAATTCATGAATCTTGTAAATTAGGAGAACCTAGTAGATTCTCAATGAATAAGGTTGAAGAACCTATTATCAACAATCAAAATAATGATAATTTTATCCAAACACTTAATTATATCAAAATCAAGAAATGGTGTATAATAGTCAGAATAATAATTCAAAATTTTGATTTCACAACAATGACTCTTGTTAATTCAGGAGTAGATTTGAATTGTATGCAGGAAGGACTAGTTCCATCCAATTACTTTAAGAATACAAAAGAATCTTTGTCTTCTGCTAATATACATATCAAATATGAAATACCCAAAGTTTATAATTGTCAAGACAATATATGTTTTAAAACATCATTTGTCTTAGTAAAAAATATGATTGATAAAACAATTATAGGTTTACCATTCATTTCTTTGTTGTGTCCTTTTACAATAGAATATGATGGGATAATTACTTATTTAATGGATGAACCTATTAAATTAAAATTTGTTTCTTTTTCTACTTTTAAATCCAAAAGGATTGAGGAACATCTTCAAGATACTGTTTTTCAAGAACGAATCTTTAAACAAAGAATTCTTTGTTTAGTAATCAATTACAAGCCCCTTAACAATGTTTTGGAATGGATAAAATATCCAATAAACAAAAGGGACTTAATCAAGAGATTTAGAAAAACTGTTGCATTCTCTAAATTTGACATAAAATATGGATTTTGGAAAATCCAGATAAATAAGATTGATAAATATAAAATTATATATGTTCATTATAAATGGAAAATAATACTATTTGATCTTAAATCTGCTCCAAGTAAATTCCAGAATATAATGATAGAATTCTTTAATCAATTCTTAATTGACTACATTTTTAGTAAACAATACTGGTTGAAATTCTTGATTGTTTACATTAATAACATTTCCTTTAAATATAACAAACAATACTGGAAATACTTTGAATTATTTGCGAAGATAATAAAACAAAACATTTTACTTATCTTTGCAAAAAGAATCAAATTATTTCAATCAAAATATAGATTTCTAGAATTTAATATACAATTTGCCTTATTAAATCAAAAAATTATTTTAATTAACTATGAATCTGCAAAATATGTTTCGAGATTCTTCCCTAACAAAGTATTACTAGGTAACAATCTATTTATAGCAATTTTGATTTCAATATTTAATGTATTAATAATCAAATTCATGGCCCCCTTACTTGTAATCTTTTGCAGGAAATCATACCAAGATTCTGCAATAGGGCAATTTGAGAAACCTGGCCTACTAGAATATGAGAAGGTAAATGTGAGAATATTTAATCAAAATTATTTTAAAATCAAGAAGCTTAATGACAAGACAATAGCTTTTTGTCCAAAACTTTCATCCATTAATTATGGTCATAATGGATTTGAATATCCAAAAAATGACTAGATTGATGAATTGGATGAAATTTTAGAACATGTTGGGTTGAAGTATGACTTCAATACAACATTAATTCAATGGTATAAGAAAAGTATGAAAATAAGTTTTTGCAAAAATAATGAAATACGTTATAATGAAATTTTAACTAAAAATCTATTGAAACAAGTAAATTCTAAAATTAAATTTTCAAATAAAACAATAAAAGATTTTTTGGTACTAAAAGGAACTTTTTTTATCATGCCTAATGAATTTCAAAAATGTCATAAGCATGCTGTGAAATTCTTGATAAAAGAAATCAATATCACTTTAAAAAAATATGTGATAAATGTTTCAAAAATAGAAGAGTCTTCGACTCAACAATTGGCCATCAAGGCCCAAATCAAAGAGGAGTCTTCTACTCCTAATCAAGTCTAATTAACAATACTTGGGTCCATCAGACCCGATTACCAATTAACCTTGGTCAAACAAGGTGACCCCTTTTCAAATAATCAATCTTTTAATGCTCAATCACTTGACCAACCAATTTATCATAATCTCTTTCATATTAAGCCTTCATTTACTCATCTGAAAGATCCATCACAAATTGCTAAAGCTCATTTCATTCTCAAATTCGATTATGTCCCTAGACAATAACAAAAATCCCAGTTTCTATAGAGATATCCTCTTAGAAACAAAATCCATAAAAATTAGCTCAATCAAAAATTCTGAGGAAAGAATCCTTTACCATTCTTTCTCTATCCTTAGGATCATAAATATGAAGGTTTGGAAAATTCATTCTTTAAGTTTCAAAATACTTTTAAATAAAAACAATAATTATTTTAATTGTATTGATGCATGGCATGAGATTTTCTTGCATAAAAATAGTGACATTTCTCACTTTTGGTTTTTAAATTTTAATAACAATTTCAACATTGATTTGCCAAATCGGTTCTCAAAATGGTGGTCCATTCATGGTCTTGCCTTAGAACATTTTCCAATTGAGTTACAACAATGGTTCAATATATTTTCAGAGATTTATAAGCCCTCACCAATTGAGATTTCCTTTCCCCAAATACTTTGTTGTACAAACAAAATACCTTGAATTTTGAAATGGCAATACTTAGTTGAAAATAAAATTCTCACCAGACCATATTATACTAAATGGTGGATAAATTGAATACTCATAAAATTATTGCATCCATCAACCATGAATTTGCAAGTATCCAACCCAATATGGGACTAGCAAATCCATTTATCCAAGCTCTATTAAAAATTGATAAGACCATTGACCTAGCCCCACAAATAAAACTATCCAGTCCAAATTCTTTTAAGCCAAAATCAAATCTTGAGTCCAAACCCTATTCAAAGGGTAAATCAAAGACCACCAAGCTTAAACTCAAATAAGAGAAAGAACTAATTCTACTTCTCCTTTCAGAAGATAATAATGAACCAGACTCTGAATCACCTGCAGAGTCAAGTCACCAAACTAAATAAAAAATCCAAAGAGATCAATTACCCCTCAACAATTGAAGGTCATATTCAAAAGTATTGATCCTAGTGATAACGAACAGATCCGAATTAACGAGTAAACAAATGGATTTGTCTTTGGCAAAATGCCAGTGTTAAATAAGATCCAAGAATTGATCTGACAACTCAGCACAATGCAACGATCATAATGATTTTCAAGAAAAGCAAACAATAGCAATAGTCACAATGAACTTTCGAGACAGTAATTATGATTTCTCCAACAAATCAAAAAAGACATAAGAATCTAAGATAACACTTATCAAGGGATCCAATGTGCAACAGTCTCAATGACATTTCAACCACAAGCAATCATGACAGAGTCATTATGAAGACACGAAGACCGAGATAACAATTATCGAAGGATCTTTACATTTTTGTCTTCTTCTGTAATTATTGTACTAAGTTGTCAAATAATTAGGCAACTATTCATGCTTTTTACTATTCTTAGTCAAAAGTAGATAAAAGTATAAATGTAAAATATTTTTACTTTTGTAGAATAGAATAGTTCAGGTTAGTGATGGGTTCCCGGTGAACTTCACTTTCCTAAGCTATAAATATGCAGCTTCTCCCATTTGTGAATCAGAACTCATTTTACAACTCTTACTATTTGAGAGCTAAAACCTATTTTGTGAAACAAAACTTTCTTCTTCTACTCCTCTTTTGTAAATCTTTTCTTCTTTTTTCTTCAACGTAAATTAGTGAGCGGGAGCACTAGTTTATTGCTGCAAATAAACTCTGTTTGTGTAAGTCTTTAATCTTACACCTCAATACAGTAACTATTTTTACTATTCATTAATACAATTTTTACTGTTTATCTTCTTGCCTCGTCATACCCCCTCTTAAATACTGTTCAATTCCGCGCCTTTTGGTATCAGAGCCAAACCTGGTGGAGATAATTACTGTATTAATAACTGTTTCTACTTCAATATCTGCTTAATTAAACTGTTCACCACCTATTATGGCTGATTATTAATAATATTGTTTACTTATTTGCTTACATGAATAATTGCTTATATATAATCTTACTCTCCGTCCAAGTGGCTGGTTATTCTTACAATTAATTATTTCTCTGTATTATTTATTTACCTAATCTGTGGATCTGTTTATTAGAGGCTGACATATCAGCTTCTATTTGGTTAGCTTCGGGGACCTAGGTAAGACCTCTTAGATACGTAAACCCGAGGGTGGGGTGGTTGTAGAGGTGAAAGGGAGAAGAGTAAAGCCTAATAAAAGGTTGTAGAAGTCACCACAAGGTTAGTAACAAAAAATATAATATGAAATTCTCGATAATAAAAATAATTTAGTTATTTTGAGCAATGAGTGGGTTATCTAGAAGTAGTTCTTCTAGTAGCATTAGGTCTATAATATCTTCAATATCCAACATAGTGGATGATGAATATTTTGAATTTATAGATGATCAAGTAGATCATAAATATTTTCAATACCCATCAGATGATCAGAATGATCATTTCGAATACCTTTCAGATGATCAAGAAAATCATTCTGAAGACTTTAATCAAGTAAATGATAGGGTATGGAACATACCCAATAAAAATAAGAATTCCAATTCTAAATTATCCTTTAAGATTCAAATAAAGCAAGAATTAAAAAATTTAAAAATTAAAGGTTTAGAACATAAAGGAATAAGTTTCCAAGAAACTCATACAAACCTTAATAATAAACAATCTAATAAAATTAATTACCAATCTTTTAATTCTAAAGTTAGGGAGTATAACCAGTCTAGTACCCCTAAGAGTTCATTTTCTGGATCATCTATTAATAATGATCAAGATTTTAGGATTCTGACTTACAAGATTCTTTAATTATTTTGTTTTGAAGAATTATGAAATATGGATGGCTCATAGGTTGATACCAAAAGGCGCGGAATTGAACAGTATTTAAGAGGGGGTATTACGATGCAAGAAGATAAACAATAAAAACTGTATTAATGAATAGTAAAAATAGTTACTGTATTGAGGTGTAAGATTAAAGACTTACACAAATAGAGTTTATTTGCAACAATAAACTAGTGCTCCCGCTCACTAATTTACGTTGAAGAAAAAAGAAGAAAAGATTTACAAAAGAGGAGTAGAAGAAGAAAGCTTTGTTTCACAAAACAGGTTTTAGCTCTCAAATAGTAAGAGTTGTAAAATGAGTTCTGATTCACAAATGGGAGAGGCTGTCTATTTATAGTTAAGGAAAGTGGAGTTCACCGGGAACCCATCACTTACCTGAACTATTCTATTCTATAAAAGTAAAAACATTTTACATTTCTGCTTTTGTCTACTTTTGACTAAGAATAGTAAAAAGCATGAATAGTTGCCTAATTATTTGATAACTTAGTACAATAATTACAGAAGAAGACAAAATGTAAAGATCCCTCGATAATTGTTATCTCGATATTCGTGTCTTTATAATTACTCTTATCATGATTGCTTGTAGTTGAAATGTCATTGAGATTGTTGCACATTGGATCCCTTGATAATTGCTATCTTAGTTTTGTGCCTTCATCCTCGGAAGTCATTGTTGCTGTTTTTTGAAAGTCATTGATACTGTATACTTTGGCCCTTGACAATTATTGTTTTGGACTCTTGTGTTTATGATTATTGATTATTATTTTTCTTGTAGATCATCATGACCATTGTATTGGGTCAAGGTGCCATCACGATTTATCAAATACCTTTATTCAAACATTGGTAGTCTGTCAAAGATAAATTTTCTACTTATTTCATCTGGATTATTACTGAGATCATCATTATTGGATGGGTCCTTCAATTGCTGAAGAGTGGCTTTCCTGGATTCTTTTTGTTTAGGAACTTGATTCTGAAGGTGATTCAGAGTCAGATTCAGTATTTTTCTTCAAAAGAAGAAGTATTTCTCGGAGTAATTTTTTCTTTAATTTAGACTTTAGAGTTGTGTCCCTTGATTTATCCTTTGAAAAGGGTTTGCATTTGGACTTTGATTTGGGTTTGGAAGAAAATGGATAAGATATTTTTATTTGTGGAGCTAGGTTAATGGGCTCATTAATTTTTAATGGAGATCGGATGAAAGGATTTGCAAGTCTCATATTGGGATGGATATTTGCAAATTTATAATTGATGGATACAATAATTTTCTGGGTATTTAACTTATTCCACCATTTAACATAATATTTTCTGGTGAAAATTTCTTTTTCAATTGAGTACTGCCATTTTAAAATCCAAGGTATTTTGTATTTTATTGAAAAACAAAGTATTTGGGGAAATAAAACCTCAATTGGTGAGGGTTTGTAAACTTTTAAAAATAAATTGAAACATTGTTGTAAATCAATTGGAAAAAGTTCTAAGGTAAAACCATGAATGGACCACCATTTTAAGAACTAGCTTGGCAAATTCATTTTGAAGTTCTTATCAAAATTTAAAAACCAAAAGTGAGAGAAATCACTATTTTGATGTAAGAAAATATTGTGCTATGCATCAATGTAGTCAAAATAATTATATTGTTTTCTATCTAAAATTATTTTGAAACTTGAAGGATGGATTTTTCAATCCTCCATAGTTATGATTCTGAGGATAGAGAAATAATGGTAAATGATTCTTCCTTCAGAATTTCTGATCGGGCTAATTTTTATGGATTCTGTTTCCAAGAGAATGTTTCTATAGAAACTAATGTTTTTGTTATTATGTCCAGGGACATAGTGGAATTTAGGAATGAAATGGGCTTTGGCAATTTGAGTAAGATCGTTCAAATGAGCACATGGAGGCTCAATATGAAAAAGACTTTCACTGGCTATTTTTTGAAAAATAAATGATGAATTCTTGTATTTTTAAATTAATTGGGCATCAAAGGACATTGGGAATGGGTCAAATTGGCTGGTTGATTGATGATTGAGTCCATTGGGCTCAAGTTTTGTTGATTGGGTTTGTTTAGGAGTAGAAGACTCATCCTTGATTTGAGCCTTAAGGGCCAATTGTTGAGTCAAAGACTCTTCTATTATCGAGCCATTCATAATTCTTACATGATTTTTGAACGTAATGCTGATTCTTTCAGTTAAGCATTCTACTGCATGCCTATGACTCTTTTGAAATCCGTCAGGCATGATGAAGAATGTTCCTTCTGGAATCAGAAATTCTTCTATTATTTTATTTGAAAATTCAATTTTAAATACTGTTTGTCCCAAAAGGTTTATGGTTAAAATTTTACTGTCATCATAACAAATTTCATTATCTTTATGAAAACATGTTTTTCCACCTTTTTCATACCATTGAATTAATGCTGCATTGAAGTTATCCTTTAATCCAACATCTTCTAAAAGTTCATCCAATTCATTAATCCAGTCATATCTTGGATATTCAAATCTATTATGTCCATAATTAATAAATGAGGAGTTTGAACAAAAGGCGGCTGTTCTACCATTAAGTTTTTTTATTTTAAAAGAATTTTTACTAAGTATCATGGGTTCTACCTTTCCATTTTCTAGTTGGTCAGAATTCTCAAGTTCCTCTATTGTTGAGTCTTGGAATGATTTTCTGCATAAAATTATAAGAAAGAAGGTTAGGAATTGGATTAATAAATTGGACATTGATGTTAAAAGTATTGAGAATGGGTTGCTACCTGGCAATAATTTATTTGCGAGTAATATTTTTTCATTCAAAATATATTCTATAGACTTGCAGTTAATTTTTAAAAGAAATTTTTGAATTAAGGCAAATTGTATGGTTTGATTAATGAAATAATAAACTTTAAGTCTTGGAAATCTGTTTTGAGATAGTTTGGTTCTACTATCTTGTTTTACTTAATCTAATTTGTCTGGTCTTGCCAATATCTAGTTTCTATGCTAAATATATTAGTATTTCTAAGTCTGTTGATTAAGTCCCTTTTATTTGGTTTCGAATACTTTATCCATCCTATAATATTCTTAAGGGGCTTATAATTGATTTTCAAACGATGAGTTTTTTGTTTAAAGAATTTAATCTTTCTCAATTTAATTTTTCTTGTAGAAATCCCAATGGTTTCTTTTTGTAAGAGATTGTATTTATGGATTTGAAAACAGAATTTTGTTTTAAATTTTTTAAATTCTTATTGCGGGGAAAAGAAAGAAATTTGAATTTAACCGGTTTATCTATGTGATAAGTAATTATCCCATCATACTCTGTTGTGAAAGGATATAACAAAGAGATGAATGGTAAACCCAAAATTATTTTATCCGTCATATTTTTTACTAAGACAAATGATGTTTTAAAACATACATTATCTTGGAAAATATGAACTTTGGGGATTTCATAATTAATATGCATTCGGGTACCATTGGCAGAAGATATAGACTCTTTCGTCTTCTTAAAGTACTTCGAAGGAACTAGTCCTTCTTGCATACAATTCAAATCTGCTCCTAAATCTATAAGAGCCATTGTTGTAAAATGTGAATGATTATTCTAACCATTATGTGCATTTTTTATTTTTATATGATTAAGGATTTGGATGAAATGTTCATCTCCTTCTTGATAGTTTATGGGTTCTTCACCCTCATTATCCGAGATTAGTAATTTACTAGATTCACATAATTCTTGCTTGTTAATTAGATTTTCTATCTTCAAAAGATTTAATTCTTCTTTTATTTCAATGTTTGAATTCTTCTTTTATTTCAATGTTTGAATTCTTCAAATCTGTTATTTCAATCTTAATATCTTTTTTTTTTGAAGTTCCTGTAAGGTAACTTCCTTTTCTTTCCCTTTTATCTTATTGAATTTTTCAAAGGTCTGTGAAAGACTTGCAGTATTATTATTACTAGACTTCGTACTTTCTTTCTTTAGAACTATTTTCTTAAGTCTTTCAAGGTATTCTTGTTTTAATTCAGGATTTTCAATTTTACAAATTATATCTAACAAGAGGGTTTCTTGTTCTTCATTTTTATTTAGGACATTGATTTTTTGACAACAGCTATTCCTACACCCCATAGTGATGTTAGGAGAATCACTGTCAGAACTTGAGGATTCAGTTTCAGAGGATTCAGGGGTTTCATATTCTCCTAAATCTTCACTATTACTATCATAATAATCTATTGTTTCTAAAATTCTAAACAATTCCTATTTATCTTCTTCAGAAATTTTTAATTGGTTAATTTTATTCTTGACTTGACAAGTATTTGAAAGGTGACATTTCTGACCATATTTGAAACACGTAATATTAGTCTTATCAAATTTTTTATTAAACTTTTTTCTTGAATAATTTTTATTCCTAGAGAAGTTTTTATTTTTAGAAAAGTTTTGATCAAAATTTTTATTTCTATGTTTGTGGTAATTTTTCCTATAGGGCTTATAAGACCTTCTAGGGTTTATATGAGAATGTTTTCTATTCTTTTGAGACGGGGCAATAGAGGGTAAACCGTATTATTCACAAAAATTACCTAACTCATATTTAGCAGTTTTACTTTCTTTTTTAATTTGTTTGTTGATTTTCATATCAACACACATTTTTAATCCTTCCTTTTGTATTATAGTAATTATGGTTCTATAGGTTATGCTATCATAGTCTATATTTCCTAGGTCATTACTAAGGACTGTCCTTATCTTATGGGTAAAAAGATTGGGTAATCCATTTATGAATTTTTCTTTCCAAAAGGATTGATTACTATCATCCCTTGACATTACTCTGGATAAGAATATATTCTTATACCAATTAAGATCACTTAATATTGGACACTTAAGATTTGTTAATTGATCATGTATACGCGAAGTAATATTACTTGGCGTACCAATGAAATGTTCAATTATTATATAAAGGAGTGTATTTATACCATCTGGTATTGTTTCCTGATTTTCTCCAATAATTGGGTTTCCTTCAGCATCAATCTTAACTGCTGAGAGGATGGAAATTTTGGATTCATGTGTGAGATGTTTTTCCCACCAGGAATGAAGCATTCATGTGAATCCTATGACTAGAAGATTTATTACTTCTTCATGAAGTAAACTGTGAGAGGTAATGTAGCTATTAGCTACCATTGCCATGTGTTGTAATCTATTGAGAACTTCCTATTCAGAAAGACTATCAATATTCCACTCATATAATTTTTCTGCAGACACAGAAAATTGATTAACAAGAGATGATTTAGTAATTTGAATATCAGGAGGCATGGGCTTCTTATGCCATTTTCTTTCTAATTTATTAATTTCTAAATTTTTAATTGTTTTTTCAATATTGTTAATATTTGAAAATTCATCTATTACAGATGATTCGTAAGTTGATTCTTACCTATGACTATCTGAGTCAGTATTATCGTCTTGGTTAATTACTTTTAATTCTTAAAATATTTCATCAATTGTTTCAGACTTGGAATATAAACTATTGTCTTGGTTAACAACCTTAACAGAGGAAGATGATTCAGTCGTTTTATCTTTTAAGTCCTGAATCATTTTATCAATTTTTTTATTAATTGGAATAATTTTTAAAGTGGTTTTATCTGAAAGATTTATTAATGGTTTTTCTTTCAAGGTTTCACTAGGCTTAGGTTCATTGAGAACATCAACCTTAGTTTCAATTTTGTCTAACTGTTTTCCTATTGTAATTAGGCTCTGGTTAGTATAGTTGAGTTGTTCAACTACTTTTTTGTTTGGTTATTCTTTCTTTACAATTTTGAAAGGAGAAGCAGTGATTAAAGAATTTCTATGATTAATCATAATTTTCTCAGAAGGAGGATGACTAGTAGAAACTACACTAGAGTCTTCCTTAACCCATTTATACTTTGAAATTACTTTGATATTTCTTTCGTAAATATCTTCAACATAATCTAGGAAAAATATATCAATTTTAAATTCTTGCATAAATGCCTTTCATTCAGCAAGTATGATTTTTCTTTGATCCATATCATATGATTCTCTAAATCTATTACGTCTATCTAGATTATTTGGGTCATTATTGTGTTGGGCTAGACCTTCCCAATCCGGATTATACTCTTGGCTCGATGTTCCTATATTGAGGACTAAGAGTTGATGATTGACAGAATTAAGGCTTCCTTGGAAATCTGATCCAGTGGGTGCTTCAGTTTCATCAGATTGTTCAGACTTATTATCAAAGACTGGCTGACTAACTTGAGAATTTGTGGCTATACCTTTAAGTTTTAAATTTTTAATTTGTAATTTCTTTAATTCTTGTTCTAAGTGTTGAATCCTAAAACTTTGATTATTAACAACGGATGATTCAGAAAAGGATTTCTAGGGGTACTAGACTAGCTATATTCCCTAATTTGTGGACTAGAGGATGATTGAATGTTAAGTTTTACAGTACCATCCATGTACTGCTGGATGTAATCTAGATCTTCAATTTGTCTTTGAATTTGGGTCGGTTGACTTTCATTAGTTAAAAGCCAATTTGTTGGTAAATTAATTTCAGTCCACCTAATTATTTTAGGAACTCTAATATTTGCATTACTTTGACGAGATTGTATTAATAGGGTTTGATTCTTTTGACTCCTATTGATGGCTTGGAAGTTCATATTTGTTTTGGTTAATTTGTAATGTATTCTAAAAATTAAAGCTAGAGGCTGGGTTCCTTCTAGGACTTGATAACCACTAGTTTTAATATTTAAAGTTAATGATTTTAAAATATGAGGATCTACTAAACTAACAGACAGATCAGGAAAACAATCAAAATGAATTGGACCATTACAAAGTGAAGATTTAATTAAACCTAATATACTATCATTAAAATTTATAAATCTTGCATCTCGCAAGGCTAATAAGACAGAGGTATTTAGGCCACTTCTCGTGAGTGGTTTTATTCCAATCTGGACTAAACCAAAATGAAGGAAATTATATCCTTCTTGATAATGATGCTTTATTGCATCAGAAGAAAAAAATTGACATGTTTTATGCTCTTTTCCAAGAGCATATATTTTTTCAATTGTTTTTACATAATGCTGAGACTTGAAAGAAGCAACAGACCATGTTGATTTATAAATATTTTTATTGAGGATTTTAGGTATATTCTATACCCTATGATCTACTTGATCACTGGCAATTCTATGTGTTCATCATTTATTATGTCAGGTATTGAGGTTATTGTTGACTTATTACTACTAGAAGAATTACTCCTAAATAATCTACTCATTGCTCAATTAACTAAATTATTTTTATTATTGAGAATTTCATATTGTATTGTTTGTTACTAACCTTGTGGTGACTTCTACAACCTCCTATTAGGCTTCACTCTTCTCCCTTTCGCCTCTACAACCACCCTACTCTCGGGATTTACCCCCTCTTAAATACTGTTCAATTCCGTGCCTTTTCATATCAGAGCCAAACCTGGTGGGAATAATTACTGTTCATTTACTGTTTCTACTTCAATATCTGCTCAATTAAACTGTTCACCGCCTATTATGACTGGTTATTGATAATATTTTTTACTTATTTGCTTACATGAATAATTGCTTATTTATAATCTTACTCTCTGCCCAAGTGGCTGGTTATTCTTACAATTGATTATTTCTCTGTATTATTTGTTTACCTAATCTGTGAATCTGTTTATCAGAGGCTGACGTATCAGCTTCTATTTGGTTAGCTTCAGGGACCTTGGTAAGACCTCTAAGAGTTGTAAATTCCGAGGGTATGGTGGTTGTAGAGGCGAAATGGAGAAGAGTGAAGCCTAATAGGAGGTTGTAGAAGTCACCACAAGGTTAGTAACAAACAATACAATATGAAATTCTCAATAATAAGAATAATTTAGTTAATTGAGCAATGAGTAAATTATTTAGGAGTAATTCTTTTAGTAGTAATAGGTCAACAATAACCCCAATGCCTGACATAATAAATGATGAACACATAGAATTAACAGATGATCAAGTAGATCATATGGTATAGAATATACCTAAAATCCTCAATAAAAATATTTATAAATCAACATGGTCTATTGCTTCTTTCAAGCCTCAGCATCATGTAAAAATAATTGAAAAAATATACGCTCTTGGAAAAGAGCATGAAACATGTCAATTGCTTTCCTCTGATGCAATAAAGCATCATGTTCAAAAAGGATATAATTTCCTTCATTTTGGTTTAGTCCAGATTGGAATAAAACCACTCACGAGAAGGTCCCTAAATACCTTTGTCTTATTAGCCTTGCGCGATGCAAGATTTACAAATTTCAATGATAGTATATTAGGTTTATTGAATCTTCACTTTGTAATGGTCCAATTCATTTTGATTTTTTTCCTGATCTGTCTGTTAATTTAGCAGATCCTCATATTTTAAAATCATTAACTTTAAATCTTAAAACTAGTGGTTACCAAGTTCTAGAAGGAACCCAGCCTCTAGCTTTAATTTTTAGAATACATTACAAAGTAACCAAAACAAATATGAACTTCCAAGCCATCAATAGGAGTCCAAAGAATCAAACCCTATTAATACAATCTAGTCAAAGTAATGCAAATGAACAGTAGTTATGACTGTTTGATATATCAATGATTAAGATCTTTTCTGGTTTAATTTAAAGATAAATAAAAAATAAATTTTTTTATATCCAATAAATCAAGACCATTTAAATTTAAATCAACAGATCATATTTTTATAATATAGGACCCAAATCACATTTTGACCAGCATTTTAAATCATTTCTGGTGTGAGAGGGTAATGATATTACATTTATTTGAGATGTGGACATCTTATACTATATATTATGAGTCCAATATAAGGAAAAGTCCACAAATCTTTTTTAGGGAAAAAAGGAAGGCATCGTGCACGCCGATCTAAAAAAAAGGAAAAGAAAAAGTTGAAAGCTTCTTCTTTACAATATTAATCGCATATGGACATTTGTTAGTTGCCGTACAACTCATGATGGGGAGGATATTGTTATCCATTAATTAAGGGACGACAATTCGACCGTATTTTGTAATATAGTAAGCAATTCGTGTGTTGGAATAGATCAACATTCCTCTTGAATGATATTGTAAACCGTGGCTTTTCGTTTTCAGAATGAAAAATTTACATATGCAGACAAAAAAAATATAGCCTTTATCTAAATATAGATCATCCACAATATAACTATATCTCTAATTTTTTTTATATTTTTATATTTTTATAGTTTGAGAAACTATAAAATATATCTCTCCATTAGATTTTTCGTTAAAGATTACACTAAAATGTAAAAAGAAAGAAATGGACAAATCTGAGGGTTTGATATTGGAGCATCAAAAAGTTAAATTTCCCCATAATTTATTGATGATTCTCTTTAAGTAGGTCAATTTAGGGAATGAATGAAGTTATTTATATAAAAAATTAGTGTCTAAAATAGAGGGAAATAGGCAAATGAAGGGAAATAGTGAAGGTCATCTCTCTTTTGAGAAGGAAGAAGAAAAGTAAAAAAAACGTAGCTAATTTTGCGTCAATTTTGACGAAAAATCATCACAGAATGATGTATTTTATAATTTCTCAAATTACAGTGGTATAAAAATATAAAAAAATATTAAGAATATAGTTTTCGTTTTGTTCAAATTACAATGATATTTTTACATTTCATACTAGATAAATATTAACTTTTACAATGTTTTAGGAACATGTCACCTTTTTAATTGATTGACGATAATAACTTACTTTTATTTCAATTAAAAACATAATTTTAAATTAAAAATAGAAAACCGATTTTTATATGTTTTAGTCAATACGATAAATACATAATTTTAAGAGCCAACAGAATCATTGAAGATAATGCATGGTTATCGGCATTAATTTTATTTTTCTTATCAATAATTGACTTTTTGATATACCATATGAAATGGTTAAAAAATATGCAACCTAAAAACCATGGAAATACCTAGAACTTCAAAGACCACGTCAGCCAATTGTCCAAATCCAATTCTGAAAGATTTCGTTGCAATCAAATATAGTAATGACAAGCAATACAATGATTTCTAAATTTAGAATCGTAGTACAAAATTTCATTTCTGTTCATTTTCTCTCTTTCTTTCACCCTTCCATTTATCCGCATACTTTTATTTCTTCACAACTCATAATGAGATTGGTTTTTTTATTGCAAAAAATATCTGAAGCCCATCGAAGCCATGATGGTCAATTTAATTATCAATCAATCGTCGAACAGAAAGTCAGTCATTTATCATCGACTGAGGTTCATCTTTGTAAAGGATTTTTCCTGTCCCATTCAAGATTAGGAGAAAAATCTCTTGATAAAGATGAATTTATGTATATTAATGAGATAGAGGGAGGTTGTGATAATCCAAAATCATAAGGAGTAAATGCTATGTGTCCTCGATGTCTGGATTGCCTCGTATATCCCGTTTTACTGAATACATTGACCTTATAAAGACTTCTCTTATTACATGAATTTGATTAAAATAATAAATATAAGATGAGACACTCATTAAGCCTAAGGATCACACCATTTGTGGGGATCCTCTCTATTTGGTATGAGTTCTTTTCTCTTTCTTATTTTACATTTGTCTCACTCAATCCCCCGATCAATCATTGTCACTGGACGATTTCCTCTAATTCTGAACCCATCAGTCAGAATCACTTGGTGGCCTACCAACCTCTCTTGTCCGGGTCACTCAGCATGCCAAATCAATCACGGCCACTTGATTATCGGTCCGAATCCCTTTTTCCATTATGATATTTTGTCCCGTCCTTGAAGTGATGATCCCCCGTTCTCAAGATGTTGGTTCCTGTCTTTGAAGCACTGATCTCCCGTTTGTGAATATCTCGCGACTTTGGTCCGTCACCCGTTTTAGCTTTCTAACACTTTCCGCGAGTCCTAGATAGATCCCTTTACCCATGTGACAACGACTATTTTTTACTTGTTCAATCTTCGAGTACAAAGACATTTTTGGTTCATCGTCAAGCACGAAAATATAATCAGAAATAGTGGTTGCAACAATAATATTGAAAAAATAAGATGCGCCACTAGTAAAACACAATTCATAAACTCGTTTCCCATAAAAAGTGGGATCGGCCACTTATCTCCATAATAGTTTTAAATTTAACGACCATACAAAATATAAAATGGTTTAAAAAAAACGATAAGAAACTATTATAAAATAGATAAGAGAATATTTGTAAACAAATGTAAAAGTGAATGTGATATTTCTCAAATTTAACATGTAAATATCTTATACATTCGCTCAACTTTTTAAAAAAACTGACATTTCTTATTTTTTTTTTATAAAATAGAGTTTTACCCCTGTAGTTTTTATTTTCAACTTTTCACTTTAAAATATAGTAGATAAGATTATACAGTTACATTGCTGATCCATGTTTGCCCTTTCGTAAGTATTCCGCTAGCGTAAACTTATGGATCGTAACAGAAGTCTTCTGTGACGATACGCGACAATTTACACGATGCCACATCACTCTAAATTATTACCCCAATGGCCACGCCACTTTAACCTTTACCCAAAAGATATCTCACCTCATGTTTACCCTTTCCTAAAATCCCTCTTTCGATTATTCTCCCCAAATTAGGTGATCTAGGGTTCGAAGGTTTGGAAGTTAATCGAAGCTTTTACTGTGCTCGAGAGGTTGTTCCCCTTCGCGGATGATTCGAGGAGGTTGAAGGTCTCTATTTCAAGGAGGTTGAAGTTCTCGGTAGGTATTTTTTCTGCTCTTCGATTTCGGTAGACTGCCTTCATGAGATTTGTGTAATGTTTCATTTTGCTAGATTTCGAGGAGATGCTTGTCGAAGATTGTTCCTCTTCACGGATGATTAGATTTGTTTATTATTTCATTTTGCTGGATTTCAAGGAGATTGTTGTTGCTTTTTATGAGTTTGTCGTGGATTATGTTCTGTTCTGTTTTGATGCTTGTCGATAGATTGTTGCTGAATTTGTTTTGTTATTTTTCTAAGTTTGTCGTGGATTCTTTCTCGTGGATTTGTTTAGTAGGAATTAGGGTTTCGTTTAGAAATTATGGTTCTAGTGGGGAATTATAGTCTAATTGAGCAATTATAATAGTCTAATCTAGCAATTAAGGGGTTTTCTTATCTAGTTGTATATTGATTGAGGTTATTTTAACTACAGTAATGACTATATATCCATTTTCAATTCATGTGCATCATAGTGGGTGATTTGATTGGTCCACTCCTACAAGATACTTGTGCAAACTAAGAGGACATGTAAGGGGGCTCCAGTTGATGCAAAGAAAAATATTGGCCCAAGAGTGAAGAACACTACTATGGGAACCAATAAAGGTGCAAAGAAATCTAATTTCATGAGATTCAAGGTAAGCCTCTACTTTACATGTAATCTATTTTTTTTATGTTCATGTTCAACATATGTTTGATTCACACTCTACATGTGTTTAATTTACTCTTTGTAGATTCCATCTGAAGCAAGCACTGCTGCTGGAACTCAAGCAAGCAGTTCTGTTACTGGTGTTATTGGAAGTCAAACAACCACTAAAACTCAAGCAAGCAGGTCTGGAAGAGGTCACGATAGAGCTCAAGGAAGGAGAAAAGGTGCTGCTGGTAGGAGAGGTCAATGAAGGGGAAGAGGTGCTGCTGCTAGGAGTGAAGCAAGATGAAGTAATTAGTGAAACTGTTTCTGTTTTGTGCTATTGTAAAGTTTATATTTTGTGGTTGATTAGTGAAACTATGTTTTGTGCATTATGTTTTGTGCCGGATTAGGTGATGTTAATAGGTGTTGGATATTCTTTTGTACTATTTTTTGTGCATTCTGTTTTGTGTTGGATTAAGTGATGTTAATAGGTGCTGGATTTTAATGAATTTTTAAGTTGTAATTTTGATGACAATTTGAGTATATTGTAATGAAAGCTTCATGAAAGCTTCTTTCATTGAATTAAGTTGTATGTAATATTTTGTAGCGAATTAAGTTCTTTGAATATTGACAGAATGTGTATGGAATATTGACATAATTGCTTTCACAGAATTCATGTAAACACAATTACATAACAAAATTACATTAACAGAATTTCATATAAACAAAATTACAATCACATAAACACGATAACATAAACACTTAAGTCTATAACATCAAAAAATGGGATTCAAAATGTCATGATAGATAAACAGATAAACTTTAACCTAATTTACATAAATCTCCACTAACATCCTAATAATAACATGAACACAATTACAAGCCATGATAATGCTAGGAACAACCACATTTTCTTCATTTTCTCACGATATTGGTCATTCTTTTGCTCCAACAATGTCATACTTTTCTTCAAAAGTTTAATCTTTTCCTTTGAATTTGGTAAATCATCTTCGAACCAAGAAAAATATCCATAACATGGATCATCCCCACCCTAATGGTAAGACAATATTAGAATTTCCAAAAATTCATCAAAATGATAAAATATTATATCACAAACTCACCAAGTATGCATAACAACAAAAATATTTCCTCTCTGGATTTGCTTGTGTCCACGACGTCCTAAACTGAGCAGCAACTCCAAAATAGCATAGTGGTCACCGGCGTCTATATGAAGAGAAGGGCGTTGAGGTTGAAAAAACCATTAGAAGAAAGAAAGGCACAATGTATTATGGATAGAAGTGCGCAATGGAAGAAGCCCAAAATAGTGGCCGCGAACTGAGGGAAGATGGAAGAAGAAGGAAAACCCTAATCACACTACAAGGGTTTTGCGACAATGGGGTCACGAAGTGGGGGGAAGAAGGAAAAAAGGGGGGGGGGGGGAATTGCTTACATGGCCATTGGGTAACTATTGCGAGTAATGTGGCATCGTGCAATTTACCACATATTACCACGTAACACTTTTGTGACGATCCGTTAGTTTATGATATCAGAATACCTACGGAAGGGCAAACATGGATCAACAATGTAACTGTAGGATCTTATCTGCTACTTTTTAAAGTCGAGGGTTAAAAATAAATATTACGCCAAACTGTAAGGGGTAAAACTGCATTTTACCCTTTTTACGAAGATTTCATTCATTTCATAAAAAAGAGTAAATCTATCAATAAAGATAAAGCAAATCTCAAATGATCAACAAAAAATCTTAACAATGAAAATACATAAATTAGCCACAACAATAACAAAACTACTAAACGAACATGGAGGATAATTTAGAACTTCATCTTAGCTCGTTCTAAGTACCTCAGCCACCCAAAAAGGCTTGCGTGACTGAAATCGGTTGAAATACGTTCTGTTAAATGATTGAATGAAGAATCTGGCAAATCGACCAATACAACTTGTAGATCTGGGCTAGATCTATCAAAGACAATCATAAAACGAATGTTACCAAAGAAAAATACCATAGATCTAGATCTACATCTAAATCTATGTGGAGAAAAAATCACCATAAATCTAGATTTAGGTGGAGGACAAACCACGATAGATCTAGATTTAAGTGGAAGATAAACCACCACAGAACTAGATCTAGGTGGAGAAAAAACTTTTATTATGAAAATCAAAGAAAAAAGAATTAAAATGATTGAAAAAACTTCACTGAAAATGATATTTGAGATTTTCTTCTATGATGAGGAACAAAATTGATCAAGGAATAAATGAGAGAGAGAAAAAAATATGGATTACTCATAAATAACTGTCATTTCTCACAATGTAATTGAAAAGTTGCATAATAGGTGCAATTTCTAAATTAAATTCTTACCATTTTCTCTGCACGTCATCCATATGGACTGCAATGAGTGTTTTCTGAACAAGTTTTGGCCACCATGTATTCAAGATCCTAGCCTGATAATATCGGTAAATAAAGGTGAGGTCAAAAAATTTTAAAGGGGGCATTTAAAGAAACACTGTTATTTAGTATAATAATAAATTAAATATTTTATTTATTTATTTTACTATATCGATCATTAAATTTGAAGGTTAATTCTAAAAAAATGGAAGTAAAATGAAGCTCCAATAGAATACAATTTTAATGGTGTAATAAAAGATAAGATGATTCAAGAATGCAAGAAATAAAATAACATAAAATAAAGAAGAAGAAGATGACGATGAAGAGAGAACCAATTGTTTCTCTTGATTTTTTCATGAGAAATCTCTTCATTTTATAGGCAACATAAGAGAAACATATAAGAATGAAACTTATGATATTTATTGAGGAGTTTTACTTCTAATGTAAGTGAGAGAGTTAAGAATAAAATAGTTCGGAGTGGGGAGAGTTAGAGAAGTTGAGAGTAAATAATGGTGACATCTAACTTATGTATTTACAATACTCCCCCTTAGATGTCCACCATACAAAGAATATATTTCATTAAAACCTTACTAGGAAAAAACCTTTGGAAAAAAATCATAGTGAAGGAAAAATAGTACAAAATTCTTATACTTGTAAAAGTTTATCTACCTCACCAAAACCTTGCTAGGAAAACCTTAACGAAGGAAAAAGAGTACATTATATTCATAGTGGACTCTTCTTTTATACTCCCCCTGATGTTAATATAACCACCATCATCACATGTCTCGAAGATGACGCATACCAATCTTGTAAATACACTTCCTGAATGTTGTAATAGGAAGTGATTTAGTGAATAAGTCAACTAGATTATCACTTGATCGAATTTGTTTCACATATATATCTTCATTCTTCTGGAGTTCATGCATAATTTTTTTTGGCGAGATGTGTTTTGTTCGATCTCCTTTTATATACCATGCTTTAAGTTGGACGATACAAGTCACATTATCTTCGTATAAAGGCGTAGGGTTATCTTTGAATGAGGATAATCCACACGTTTCTATAATATATTGGATCATTAACCTCAACCGTATGCACTCTCTACTAGCTTCACGGATCACGAGTATTTAAGAATGATTTGAAGAAGTAGCCACTAGCGTTTGCTTCATAGATCACCAAGATATAGTTGTATCATTGTAAGTAAACACATAACCAGTTTAGGGCCTGAAAGGTAACCAACATCTACATATCCAATTAGTTGTGATTTTGACGTCTTCGAATAATATAGACCCATGTCTATTGTTCCATGCAAATAATGAAATATATGTTACTCCCATCCAATGCCTTCGAGTTGGTGAAGAACTATATCTTGCAACTAGATTAACAGCAAATGCTATATCAGGACGTGTGCAATTTGCAAGATGCATGAGAGCACCAACTTCATTAAGATATGGTACTTCAGGACCAAAGACTTCTTCATTATCTTCTCGAGGAGGAAAATGGTCCTTTTTAATATCAAGTGATCTCACAACCATTGGAGAACTCAATCGATGAACTTTATCCATATAAAAGTGTTTCAGGACTTTTTCTTTGTAAGTCGATTGATGGATTAATATTCCATCTGATAAATGTTCCATTTGTAGGCCCATACAAAATTTGTCTTCCCAAGATCTTTCATTTCAAACTCTCTTTTCAGATAAGTTATGGCATTATCCAGATCTGTAGGGTGCTAGTGAGATTTAAATCATCTATATACACAACAATAATGGTGAACCATGATTATGATCTTTTAATAAAAACACATGGACAAATTAAATTGTTCACATGCCCTGCTTTCAAAAGGTATTCATTAAGGCGATTATACCACATACGCCCAGACTGTTTCAAACCATATAAAGATCATTGTGATTTAATGAGCATATGTTACAAAATTTTGAATTATATGCTTCAGGAATTTTATATCCTTATGAGATTTTCTTATATATTTCATTGTCGAGTGGGCCGTACAAGTATGTTGTTACCACATCTATAAGATGCGTATTAAGTTCTTCTGTAACAGCCAGACTAATTAAAAATCAAAAGGTAATTGCATCCATTACCGGGGAGTAGGTCTTATCATAATCAAGATCAGGTCTCTATGAGAAACCTTGTGCTAGAGGCGTGCTCTGTATCTAACAATTTCATTATTCTCGTTATGCTTTCGTACAAATACCCATTTGTACCCAATTGGTTTTACACCTTCAGGTGTTTGGACTACTGGTCTAAATACTTCTCATTTTGAAAGTGAATCGAGCTCTACTTGTATTGCTTCTTTCCACATTGGCCAATCTGTTATATGTCGACATTCTTCGACAGATTTTGGTTGAAGATCTTCAAGATCCTTTAGAATATCAAGCATCCCATTGTATATAAATACATCATCAATGATGTCATCGCGATCTAAACTTTTTCCAATTCTGGCAAAGTTTATAGAGATCTCTTTATTATCGTGTACTTCCTCTTCTGGGAGAACAAATTCTATATCCTCCAATTGATCAGACATATCGTTTATTTTATTTGGAGTGGCATCTTCAAGAGCTTCACCATCATTCATAATTTCTTTATCATTTTTCTTCCAGGGTATTTTGTCTTTTGATCTAACAGGTCTACCACGCTTCAGGCGTACTTTACTAATGACTTGTCCTACAGGAACATCAATCTGTGCTGGAGCATTTGCAACTGGTATGTGCGATTTTGTCACTTTCTTTGTATAAAAAAGTGCATCAGGTAATTGCTTTGCCATATATTGCAAATAAATGATCTTTTGAACTTCAAGTTCACATTTATTTGTTCGAGGATCTTGATGAGACAAGGATAAAACATTCCAAGATTTTATATTTATTCTCTACTTGTGACTTTTCTCCCCCTAATGCTGGATACGTAGTCTCATCAAAATGACAATCAACAAATTTTACTGTAAAAGTATCACCCGTAAGGGGTTCTAGATATTTAATTATTGAGGGAGATTCAAGGCCAATATAAATCCCAAGCCATCTGTGAGGACCCATTTTTGTGCGTTGGGGTGGGGAAATTAAAACATATACGACACAACCAAAAGTTCTTAGATGGGAAATATTTGGTTTTTGTCCTGAAACAAGTTGTAACAATGATTATAATTTGTAAGGAATTGGCCTTATATGTACCAGTGATGCAACATGTAATATAACATGTCCCCAAACAAAAATAGGTAATTGTGTTCACGTTAGTAATGGTCTAGCAATTAATTGTAATCGTTTCATCAATGATTCTACTAAATCATTTTAAGTATGAGTATGGGAAACAGGGTGTCCAGCATCAATTCCAATTGACATGCAATAATCATCAAACGCTTTTGATGTAAATTCACCAGCATTATCAAGACGGATCGTCTTAATTGTATAATGTGGAAATTGTGCTCGTAATTGAATTATTTGAGCCAGTAATCTAGCAAAAAAAAGCTACATTACGAGTTTGAGAGAAGATTTACATGTGACCAACGTGTAGATGCGTCCATTAGCACCATAAAATATCGAATTGACCACATGTAGGATGTATAGACCCACAAATATCTCCTTGAACACACTGTAAAATTGTAGGAGATTCTGTCACAACTTTAGTTAAAGATGGCTTGATAATCAATTTGCCTTCAGAGCAAGTTTACATGGAAAATCATTGGTCAAAAGATTTTTTTGGTTATTTAGTGGATGTCCATGTGAATTTTTTATAATTCTTCTTATCATTATGGATCCATGATTACCTAATCGATCATGCCAAAGAATAAATGTCTTTGGGTTAGAGAACTTCTAGTTCATCACATTATTTAACTCAATCGAGCTTATATTTGCATAATATAACCCGGACGACACATATGGAAGTTTCTCCAAAATTTTCTTCTCACATGAGGCATATGAAGTAATGCATATATACTCCATATTATTTTCATCAATTGTCTCAATATGATAACCACAAAGACAAATATCTCCAAAACTAAACAGGTTTCTTCTGGATCTTGTAGAGAATAATGTGTCATCAATAATTAATTATGTTCCACCAGGTAGTATAATGCTGGCTCTGTCGGAGCCCTTAATTAATTTTACAGTGCCATATATTGTATTTACTATTGTTTCTTATAATGCCAAATGAGAGAAATATCTTTTCTCCTTAAGAATCGTATGAGTTGATGTATTATCTATTAAACATATATTTTGAACATTAATTTTTGATTCCATCTCGTAATCTGTAAAAGTTATATTTATTCGTTAACAAAGGAAATAATATACTTTTATTTATGAAGAAACTATAAAATACTTTTTTTATAGTCTTGTTATTGAAAGCAATTAGAGAGACAAAGAAAATATAATGAGTAATGTAATCTTAAACAATTGTGTGCATGATTAATAACATTATCTACGATCTCCATAGACTGCTCGAGAATGTCAGAAACATCTAAATGGGTCGTGCCAACTAAATTATTATGATCAGCGAAATTCATTTCAATCTTCTTTCCTTTTTCCTTCGTAGAAGCTTGATATAAGTCAGCCAAATGCTTAGGCGTGCGGCAGATACGCGACCAATGACCTTTCATGCCACACCTATAACAAAATTCTTCATAATTCTTGAAAGGTTTATTTCGTGAGCCATTTCCTTTTCCATGGTTTTCATCCATCTGGTGGTATGGTGTGATTTTCTTATTTTGATAACCATATGATTTACAATTATGATTTTGACCACCACGGTGTCGATTACTTCGACCGCGGCCACATCCACACCCACGCCCACGCCCACTATTACTAGATGATGTAGTATTCACTTCTGGGAATGGTGTTGATCCAGTTGGGCGACATTGATGGTTTTTCATCAAAAGCTCATTATTTTGCTCAGCAACAAGTAAGTAAGAGATTAACTTAGAGTATTTCTTAAACCTACGCTCTCGATATTGCTGCTGCAGGAGAACATTCGAGGCATGAAAGGTAGAATATGTTTTCTCTAACATATCTTCTTCAGTGACAATTTCACCACATAATTTTAATTGAGAGTTAATTTTGAATAATGTTGAGTTATATTCATTAACTAATTTATAGTCTTGCAACCTCAGGTGCTTCCGATCATAATGAGCATTTGGAAGTATTTACGTTTTCTGATGGTCATATATATCCTTTAAACTCTTCTAGAGATTAAGGGGATCTTTTACGGTGAGATATTCAGTTTTCAATCTTTCATGTAAATGGTGGCGGAGAAATATCATAACTTTTGCTCGATCACTCAGGGATGCTAGATTTCATTCTTTAATTGTATTCCCCATATTCATGGATCAAGGTGAATTTCCGCATCAAGAGTCCATGATAAATAATTTTTTTCTGAAATGTCGAGGGTAATAAATTTGAGTTTTGTAAGATTTAACATTTCTAGATCACTAATAATTGCTTGACAAAATAATAGCATAGTTAGAATTAATAGATAGAAACATTAATGTAATAATACATTAAAATATAACATTAGATGATTATATGGACAAATCATAAATGAAATTTAAATATAGCAATAAATATTAAAATGCTATTGTAAATCAATTATTATTTAAACAAACATTTATTTAAGAATAACAAATGAATAACAACATAAACATATACCATAAAAATATATAATTTGGAGTTTTCTCTAATATTCAATACTATATTCTTTTATAAATATTTTATAACTTGTACTGCTACCAGAAAAAAATTAGTGTAAGGTATTATTATCTTATGTGTCATTGATAGGTTACACCAAATTTAAGGAAAACAAATTTGATTTTAAATCTTGAACATGAAAATTATCTATCAATTATAAAATAGCATGTTAAACAATCTAATTAATAGAAATTAACAAACCACATTTTTTTTAGACAAATATATATTAAGCATCTATTTTATAATAAGTGCCCAATTGTCATTATAATCATAAAATAGAATATGTTATGTAACAACACAAAGAATTCTAATATATATTTCATTGGTAACTAATTCTGGACGAATACTTATAAACTACATTTTATAAGACATATCTAGTTACCAACTATAAAATAAAACAAGATCATTATCTAAGATTCGAGAAAACATTAAAACATAATAGAACAATTAATAATAAAATTTTCACCTTAGCAACAAATTGTGGTTAAAGCTTAGAGCTTTCAAATAAAGAAGAAGAAGAAGAAGAAGAAGAAGAAGAAGATGATGAAGATGCCAATTGTTTCTCTTGATTTTCTTCATGGGTAATCTCTTCCTTTTATAGGCAACATAAGAGAAACATATATGAATGAAACTTACAATATTTATTTAGCAGTTTTACTTCTAATGTAAATGAGAGAGTTAAGAATAAAAGAGTTAGGAGTGAAGAGAGTTAGAGAAGTTGAGAGTAAAGAATGGTGATATCTAACTTATGTATTTACAACAAATGGGTAAATATAATATAATTTGGTTAATATTTTCAACTTTCTATAGGGCAGACTCTGCCCTTGACTAACTACAAGCTTACCTTTATATTCATCATACATTATCTCCAAAGTAGCATCCAATTTCTTTTTCAAATCAACAACAAGCTTAGAGTCATAAATAAGATCGTAGCAGCAATCAACTAATCCCATTTTCATCGAGGATCAAGTACAACAGCTATAATATCCCGACCCTTCATAAATGAGTATTTTTTGTAAAATTGATTTAAAAGATAAAGTGATTTTAAAATTTGATTTAAAAAAGTGATTATTTGTAATTTTGGTAAAATAATTTTAATTATATATGATTTAGTTTAAAATTGAATTTAAAAAGAGTTTTTTTTGCTTCTATCTCTCCCTTTGTCTCTATCTAACTCACCTTATGCTTATGTATACCCTAGTATTACCCTAACCCTATTTTTATCCTTGATTCAGCAATCTCACTGCTCAATTGAAACTCACTAACACTACATGCATATACACACTAAGCTAGCCCTAACCTAATATATATATTCCAAAACTTCTTATTTTCTCCCAGCTCTCCCTCTCACGCAGTCCCCTTCAATGAAACTGTTCTCCCTCTTTCTCTGCGTTTTCTTCTCCTTCTCTCTTCTTGCTCATTGCTGTTGCCGTTGACATTCCATCACCGGTAAGTTTTTTTATTTTCTTCTTCTTATTCTCTTCTTTCTCTGTCTTTTCTCTCTCCCCTGTTTTGTTTCCCTTTCCCCTATCTCTCATTCATCCCTCTCTCCTTCTATTTCCTTTTCTCTCACCCTCTATTTCTCTCTCTCTTCTACTTTGTCTCTCTCTGCTTCTCTCTTCATCCCCCTCTCAGATTCCCTCATTTTTTTCTTCCCCTCTCTGTTTCTTTCTCTTTCTCGTTCTCTCTCTCTCTCTCATTCTCTCTCTCTATCTTTCTATCTCTCTCTGCATCTTTCTTCTCTCTCTGTCTCTCTCCCTTTGCTTCTGCCATCACGGGCGGTTTATCACCGAGGCCCCCTTTCCCCTTCCCTCTATTTCCCTTTCTCTCGCCCTCTGTTTCTCTCTCTATCTCTGTCTCTCTCTGCTTCTCTCTACATCCCTCTCTCTCTTCCCTCACTATTTTTCTTCCCCTCTTTGTTTCTCCCTCCTTCTCTCTCTCTCTCTCTCTCTCTTCCCCCTGTTTTCTTGCTTTCTTGTTCTGCAACTGGGTCTTGCACCCAGTTGCTCTGTCCTTAACCTGTTCATCGCGAACCAAACGGGTTCAGTTTACTCGAACCGGCCTGAATCGGTCCATCAGATAAAATTGAACTGGACTGGTCTGAACCATTTGACCAGAAGCTTTATCTTTTGACTTTGGACCCGATATATTATTTTATGACCTCGCGCTGACCCCTTCGCTCCGTTTTAATTAATTCTCTTTTATTTTATGATATTAAAAATGTGTTTATATTGTTTTATTTCAAAACAATTTAGTGATTATATTTTTTTGGATTTTAAGTCATTAATTATTTAGTTCATTCTTCCGCTTCAGGTAAGTGGGTTTACATGATGGTGTGATTCCCGTTGTTATAAATATATATGTTTTGTGTAAGTGAATTTATATCGTAATGTGACCCATGTGTGATAAATATATATGCTTGTGTAAGTAAATTTATATTGTAATATGACACACGTGTGATAAATATAATATGTGTTATTCTCATCAGCTTTAATTATCTATAAGCATGTTACTTTCATATATATTTATGTAAATTAGCTTATATAATGATGTTTGTGTAAATTGACTAAAGAAGAAGAAGACTATACTGCTTACTCGAAAATTTTCTCATTACGTATTGCTGAAAGCTACTATTTTAATAGTACACAATAGATATAAGATAATTAAAAAGAATAATAAAATGGGGAATCAAATCTATTTCAATCATAGCCAATGATTGAATAACTAATTTATTCTCAACATGGTCAATGAAAGTTGAGTTCATGGAATTTAGTAGAAGCCCTCGGATTTTGTGGTGACCAATCACATTGGAGATGTTGATTTGATTAAGTGGAGGAGTGAGTCGCTGACATGGCTTGTTTATCCAAGCTGGCACTCCTGCACGAAGAATTTGGGTCACTACATGAGATGGACGTGATTGCTCGTCTTAGTGACAAAGACAGTGAAATTGTTTAAGCTTCACACTTTGTCAATGGTGATGAATTGCTGTTGTTAACACTTTTACACATGACCCATTCTCAATTGGGTCTTCAAAAATGGCGATGGGTGTGATTGAGCTACCACGAGGTACCGCTTCTTTTGCTTCAAATCAGTCGCATTCATTTATGGCGATTAAACATGCAACTAATGGGGATACACATTCCTCTATGAATCGTCGCCCTTTTTGGTCCTTGAGGCTGGGTACTTCGACTATAATTAGATGTATTTTGCACCATCAAGGGTAAGTTGAGCTCGGTCTCTTAAAATTCATAATACTCAAGTTCTTATTAAGATCTAATTTGAGCATCTCCAAAGCTACTTAAAAGTAAACAAGTCACCCTCATTGGAGAAGCTACTTGTGGTTTAGACTTTATGTCAAGATACATCATAGGTGGTTGGAGAAAAATTGATTGATTCACTTTCTCCATGTAGGTAAAATTAGTATTGTAAATATTATTATAACCAAAGTAAAAAAAGTACAAGAAGATTTGTATGGTACAATGGGTGGGGAGAATAGCAGCTAGAAACTATAGAAACCCTAGAAACTAAAGACAAGACATTAATAATGGGGTCATCACGTACCTACTAAAATAATTAAGTTACAATTTGGTGACGGAATTTATTTAGAAGAAAATAGAGTTAATTTTCATTCTTTTCATTTATTAAATTTATGTAAAATAACAAAAAGTTATAAATAACTAATTTTCAGTTGTATTATATAGAAAAATATTTTTGATGCGCAAATTAATTAATATTAATTATGTTTGAATTTAAATAGATTAATAATGCTAGACTAAACTATAATGAAGTTAATTTTATTTAAGGGTTTTTTGCTAAAGTAGACTCCAACACTAATCATTTTACAGAAATAGACCGTAACACCAATTTTCGCTTACCCTAACCCCATGCTCACATTCAATTCAAAATCAACTTGTGAAATTATCAAAAAACATCTTCACGATCTCCAAATGATGGCTTCAAAAAAGATGACTACACGAAACTCACCCCTTTCGTCTTAATGTTACTCTCTCTCTCTCTCTCAGTCACAACATCTCTCTCTGCAAATCTTTGAGTCTTCGTCTCTCACAACAAGGACCTCATGTAGAGTTCATGAAAGTCTCATGTAGACTACACGAGGCCTTCACAAGCCTCGTGTAGACTTCGTGTAGTCTTCATGACCATTTTTTATTGAGGTTGAGAATTTACATTTTTCTCTCGTGACATCACAGGAGAACCTGTCTGGTTGAATGACAAAGTTTGAATAAGATCCAGCGGGCTAGGATATTGACGTTGATGATTAGCTCTGGTACCTGGTCCTCGACTTGCAGATGAATTTTGGAAGAAGCTAGGAACAATCAGATAAGGTTATCTTTCCAATGAATGTGAACCACAGTCATTGGATTATGATTGAGCTTGATTTGATTGGCCAGTGTATTCGTATTTATAACTTTATGAACACGTCATATCAATGCTCATTGTACATTGAAATAATGAAACCTTTCACGAAAATTGTTCCTCAGCTAGCTCAAATGATAAATATTTATGAGAGAAGACAGGAGGTTCAACCCAAAGATGAGTGGAAATATGAGATCATGAAGTGTCCATAACAAGAGAGATAGGTAAGTGAAACATACATTTTTTTTGAAAGTCCACATAAAATTTCATACATTATTTAATCGTGTTTTTTGCATTTCATGTGTTTTGTAGGTTTGATTGTGAGCTATTTACCTTTAAGTTTGTCGAAGCCCTCACATATTGGAAGAACCTCCAAGAAATAATTCAACAACATATGCCAAAATATCGAAGACGAATTGCAATTGAGTTATTTATAAGTGGCAATGTTGTACCGATATAATATAGATATTTTTTATGGATTTTTATTTTATTAAATTGTGAATTATGAAATAAGTCTACAAAGGTCATTATTATGTTTAAATGGTTTGGTCATCCCGTGGAGATAGATGAATTAGATTTTTGCATGCTTCCACTTCCATCTCACTACTTCCTCGCCTCTAGATGGAATTCTCTATGTCCTAGGTCTGCCACTTTGCCGCCTCGTTATAAGTGGCAATACCACTTTTGTGAAACTCATGGCTGATGACCCAATCTACTTGATCCCAGAGAAGATGTATTATTTCCGCATACGCAGCAATTAGAGCCTCACTTTTGTAGAACCTCGAACACATAGTGTATACGAAAATATTGCACTGCCGACATGCAGCCAAAGCATGCATGCATGGAATTTGATCAAGATCAAATTCTCTGCATGTACAGTCTTAAGATGCAAGTTTACGACTGCTTCCCTACCCCCACCGCAACACGAAACTCGTAGATGTCAGAACGAAACAACGATAGTGTATGTGATGTAATATGATTCTTATTAAGTCAGTCTTAACCCAATCTATCATCTGCGAGGTGATTTGACAGGCAACCGTTAGTCGTTCATAGAAAGACCATTGTAGCATGTCACATATATGTTCTATAAGGGATGTAATGGGAAGGTTTCTAGCATCCTTCAAAACCCCATTCAAACATTCCACGATGTTTGTAGTCATTATATTGTATCGCCTTCCATCAAAACGGGAACATGCCCACCTCTCAACTCCCCCTACTGACAATATACATTTTTTGCTTTAAAAAATAATGCGACCGCATCTTCCTTTTTATAAATTGATTTGATATTCCGTGTAACCATGGTGTAGACTACACAATGACTACACGAGGTCCGTGTAATCATCGTGTAAAATACACGATGACTACACGAGGTCTGTGTAACCATAGTATAGACTACACGATGACTACATGAGGTCCGTGTAATCATGGTGTAAACTACACGAGATCCGTGTAACCATGATGTAGACTACACGATGACTACACGAGGTCCGTGTAATTATGGTGTAGACTACATGATGACTACACGAGGTACGTGTAACCATGATGTAGACTACACGAGGCTGTAACCATCGTGTAGACATTATGATGGCAAAATAAAAAATTAGCACCTGGATTTTTTTATTCTAACATGAGAAAATATGTTGGGGGCATCCTATAGTTATCTTCAAGAGACCCTCAAACTAATTCCAATGCATGTTCCCTAGCCCTCCATACCTTATAATAAACTATGTTGACACTGAAATCAAGTCGAACATCTTCAATTATGTCTTTTGGCCTATATATACATCCGACACCCGTGTATTTAGACAGTATAGAATGACCAATCAATGAATATGTAGCCTGATGGTGTTCATGTCTCAAAACTTTAAATGTGTATGCATGTGTATTGATGAACTTTGTAACTTTGAAGTATGGATAATTTCTCAATTTCATGGCCTGTAACCTCCATTGACATGGTTTCTCAACACATACAAATATCAATATTGACTGGCTTGACTTGAAGATCCGAAACTCAAAATTTCTTTAGATGGACATCATACGAGTAACCTTAAGCAGCCCAGATTTATCACTGTATAAATCATCCATATTTATTGTGTATGTTACAAGCTGATTCAAATCAACCTATTGCTCACTGAACCTAGGACGTTGTTCATTCAAATCAGGTTGTGATGGCAATGGATAAGTGGTCTCGGGTTCACCACCATTATTGAAGTCTAAAATTGTTGTATGACTGTCTCCATTTATAGCTTCATCATGGTCATCTCCACAGTTTGCATCATCATACATCACGTGATCAAAATCATCATCATCATCTCCATCTCCATCAACATCATTATCCTCGAAAACATTATAATCATCATGACAAAAAACATCATCATCATGATAGTTCCTTTCAAAATGATCAAAACTCTCAGAGCGAGGAATGCTTTCATGTAGAGGTTGTCATGACATTTATGTTTCAGGAACCCAACTTTGATAAAACCATGTAGTTTCAGGAACCCGATGTTGTTGTGACATTGTGGTTTGAGGAACCGGGCTTTGAGATGGAAAAAATTTAGGCTTGGCACTTATAAATGGTGAGCTTCTAAGTGATTCTGATATATTCTCCTTAACAAAGAACTATAAATTCCATCTTTTAAAATTTTAGCAGGAGAGCAAGAGACTTGACTTCTATAAAGAAATTTGATGGACATATCATAGTTTGGGGGGTCTATTTGGAGTTATTCATGTAATATACCCAATAGCTCGTGGTTAGTGCAGTTAGTAGATATCTCCAATAATTTGATATTTTCTCCACTAAAGACCATGTTGTACCATTTTTCACCCAATCTCCATCATGGTTTACAAAAATTGAAACTTCAGACATATTTGTATATACATCAATGAAGGAAGTCACTGCAAGAAGAATACATAATGAAATAGAATATTACACGATGATTGTGGATAGTACATGGGCTTTCATGGTCATCGTGTAGTGTACACGAGGCCTTCATAGTGTACACTACAGACTATCGTGTAGACCTCGTGTCCTATAATAAGCCTTAGACAATTACTATGCACATGTAGTTCCATCATGTAGTGTACACGAGGAGTACACGACCATCATGTGATCATCCTGTACACTACAGGATGACATTACACGATGATCATGTAGTCCTCGATTAGTGTAATAGATGCTACACGATACTCGTGAACTGCTGAAAAACTTCCTGATGCACAACACCATGATCGTGTAGTGTACACGAGGTCTACATGGGGCTTGTGTACCCTGCATGTAGTCTACACGATGACTACACGAGACTCGTGTAGTACTCGTGTAGACCTCATTTTACACTACACCATCATTTCTAGTGATCTTGTATAATAAATAAACTTCAAACAACGTTCTAGAAAGAAGAAAATAAATAAATATTCCTAGAAAACTCATGAAAGTGAAAATCTCATGAAAGAAGGAAGACGATAAGTAAATATTTTTAGAAAGAAGAAAACAAAACTTAAACCTGTTTCAGAGAGAAGAACTATCAATCCTTTGTTGTTGCAGGAAGAAGGAAGAAGACGAAGAGGGAAGAAGACGAAGAAGAAGTAAAAAAAATGAAAAATGAAGAAGGAGAAATGGGATGGGGTGGTAGGAAGGTTTCAAGTGTTAAGTGAGTAGACCATGACATTTGATTGGACAGCTTGTAAGAAAGGCAATGGGGAAAAGGTGAAAAAGTGAAGGAAAAGTGAGTTAGGGATTAGGGTAAGCGAAAATTAGTGTTAGAGTATATTTTTGCAAAATAGTTAGTATAAGGGTCTACTTTAACAAAAAAACCTTTTAATAAAATGAAAGAGACACCGAACGAAAGAAATTACATTTGTTTTATTTCATATGAGCGTACAAAGTTATTTTATTTAATATTATAATTACAATTGTATTGTAAATTATGATTATTTTCATTTTTTACTACTTCAAATGTTCTAAAAAGAAATTATGATTGCATGCAAACTAGGTGCGCAAACTAATTTAATGATTAGTCTAATATAGTAATTCAATTATAAAAAGATTATAAATGAGGATTGCGCGAACTAAAGTGGCCTAAAAAAATTTCACAAGTTTTTTCCTCTTCAACTATCTATATAATCTATAACATATTATAAGTTGGGAGGAGATGTGAATCATTTTTAGATAATTTTATCAATTTATTATTAATCTATTACCCAAAATAACCTTAAAAGTTACATGTGTTATTTAATAATTTGTTATTTTTAAAGTTATAGTAAATTGATTAGGTAGACATCAATTTCAAAAATCAATCATCTATTTAATGAATTTTAAAAAAAGTAATTAATAAATAATTTTAAGTTAATTTTAATTGATAACTTTGATTGAATTGTAGCAAGTTATTTAAGATGTTAAATAGAGAAAACTCAACTTTGCACTAAATTATTTTTAATGTAAAGAAAAAGTAAATTATCTCTATAAAACTTAAATAATAAAATTTAAAATATAATTCAATTATAACACACTTTTAGAAACTTTATTTATGTTATATTTTATATGTGAGTATAATCAATATGTTACATAAATATAGGTACCTAAAAGTTGCAAACAAAACAAATTAAATTTGTAATACAAATGAAAAACTAAAATCAAATTAAAAAATAAAATACGAAATAGATTATTTAATTCTAATCACATTTCTCTTTCTTTTAATTTTCAGAGTACATTTCTACTATATAATATTTCTTTTTCTAAAAATACACATGTGTCATTTTATAACTTGGTTGAATAATAATATTTTAGGAATCGTTGTAACGAAAAATACAGTATCTTGAAATATTCGAGAAACATTCTATTTAATTTTGGATTAAGAAATATACATTTTGAAGCGTGAAATCGAAAATCAAAACTTTATAATTTTTCTTATTATTTCTCAGACCGTCAACCAAAATCACAAGCGGGTAGGCGCTCGAATAAAATCAGACCACAAAACTAACTCATATTTTTCTTCTAAAAAAAATTCGGCCATTAACAGAGGCTACTCAAGAGTTTCTATCTCTCACTTTTCTTAAGGACTTCTTTTTCAATTCATGTAAAAACTGTAAAAAGAAACAGTTAAGAAAATTTGGTTTTAAAAACGATATCTCTCACATGGGTTACAATTTGTAACCCATGTGAAGCAACACCAACGGTTGGGAAATCCCCAACCGTTTGTGTTTTTTTTAATTAAAACTAAATTCAATTAATTAAATCTTTGGCCTATTTAGAATAAAGACGGAGATAGTTTTAGATGACTTGGTTGACTATAGTGTATCCACGTTGAACTACTTGTTTATTAAACAAGTTCAAATTCAAGGCTAGTAAGGGGACCATAAAGACAAAAATACGTTTGGCTACATAATTAATAAACTTTATCGATTAAATCTATAATCAAATTTATTAATTATTAATTATGATTAACTCCACTATAAAATCGTAATTGAACTCTAAATGTATTTTGTATTATTCGACGTAACTATCATTGACATATTATTCATTATGTAATGCCCATCCATAATATAGTACCGTGTATAATCAGGTTAATTACTATCGACCTAATATTTATACACATTTTGGTATCCTTAGGTTCTCAATCCATTCTACCGATCAACTATGATAATATTTATACTTGATGCATGAAGTAAAATTATCAAATCTCTAATAATCTACCAGAGATACTAAGCACTTAGTTTACTACTACCATATTAATAAATTACCTAAGATGTACTATGTCACTTAATTAAAAGTGTATATGGATTCTACTATCGAGAATCTATATACTCAATATCTAATAACATAGTCATCCAACATACGAAATATGTTGACTTATATAACTAAATTCATTAAATATGAGCTCATAACTCTTTCAGGATTGAGATGACTCATAAAATAATAGCAATAAGTCATGATTTTCGTTTGATGAAATTTTACTGAAAATCAGATTCATTAGTCATTTCAATACATTTCAAATGTACTAATACATTAACTAGGTACTCTACCTAGTGACCAATGTAAGTCACTCTCCATAATAAAGTTAATGTACTACAATCTTCTCTTAGCAAAACGCTTAGCTTCACTAGATTGTGAAATTTAATATTTACAAGTCATAAATAACTTTTTGTTAAATATCTTGTTCTCATTAGTTAAACTCCATATGACCAATAAACCAAGTACTATTACGTTTGTGGACTTTTTATAAGAATATATTATACATAATATAAGAATAAACTAATATTATTAATCAAAATTAAATATTTCAATAATATAATAAAATTCTAATATTTTTAAAGTACAATCCTAACAAATGTATCAACAATTAACAACAATATAACATATTTATATTCGTACTTGACCCTTTCCTCTCAACCTCAGGCAGGCGCTGCTCCTAATCAGCCTTCTGCTCTTTTTGGGCATCGGCATTATGCTTCTCATCGAGATCACTATCTGCCTTTTCTACCTTATTCCCCAAAACACCATCTACATTCCTATCAGATTCTGTGCTTAATTTTCTCCTCCCCTTTATCCTTAGAGCCAACTGCATTTCCTGAAGATACCTTTCGGCTAAACACACACCCTATTTCTCAAATCTAGAACTCATTTGTCACCATGATATAAAACAGGAACGACTTCGAGTGTGTAAATAGGGAAATCACTCAGTTTAGCTATAAACTCATTTTAACGAAGCCACGAAATTTCGATTCATAAATAGCTGCACCAGTGAATAACGAACAAAAATTTCTTGAACCAATCTCAAAAGAAAAGACAAAAAACTTCTACTAAACAAAAACCAAAACCAAATGCAGAGCAATAGCTCAAAAAGCAGTAACCCAAGTGAATCAAATAAAAACAAAAGTAAATCTACGAAAATTGAGTGCAGAAAAAAAAAAAGGAAAAACCAGGATACGGGTTCTCTTCGAATTTCACAGAGAAATAAAAGTTGATCCACACAAGGAAACGTACACAGACGGATATTGGTAATTCACAGGGTATCAAAGCTTCGAGAAAAGCTTGCGAACAAGAAGGAGCTAGTCTCTCCACTACCCAAAAAGGACAAAGACTCCAACCCCAAGCCCGTCATCAACTCCGATGAGAAAAAACCGGACGAGAAGAAGAAACTCAAATAGGTATCGTACATTGGTTCCCATTAACCATAAAATGTCGCCAAGATGTGAAAAAAATGAGGAAGTCGGGGCAGTGACTTGGGTTTAAAAGTTAAAAATGATGTGGTGTAATATTAATTATCACTTATTATAATTTATTATCAATAACATAATCCGTAACCGAACTGTGTATTTCTGTCAATAAAATAAAGATATAATGTGAAACTTTAACTAAATTAACTAAATTGTAGAGTAATAATATCTGTGATTTTTTAAAATAAAAAGTTAAAAATGAAAACTACCTCAAAGTACAATGGGTAAAAATGCATGATGTTTTAGTTAATAATTCCACGTGTTATATCGTTTTCAACAGATGTGATCGATTTATAGCAAAATTAAGTTAAAACACTCTCTCAATGGTTAAAAATTAGCAGTAGAATCATAGTAAACAATGCATAATTAGAAATTACATATATATTCTATGGTGGATTCAATAATATATAGATAATTTATAGTTGTGCCTCGTGAAAAAAAACTTTCTTTCTTTTGTGGAATTTTATTTTTCTTTTAGAAAGAAATTTTATTTTGTTCAAATGAGCAAATATGTCATGATTGTAGTAGTCTATCCATTGCATATATACTTTAAAGACACCGTGGCATAACCGTCAATGTGAAGTAGGGACCTAGAAGATTGGATGGAAACATAAAAAGATAAGTCAATCCCTTATGAATTTCAATGAATTTCTTTTAATTAAGGGGATTCATCATTAGAGAGGTAAGTAGACTAGCTACTAAAAAATTTAACAACTATATTAGATCTAATAAGTACGTCAAGATCTCCTTAAAAAAAGTACATTTGATCTAATATAATTTTTTTTGCCCTAATAGCTCCTCTTCTTACCAATTTGAAGGAACTCGGATGCCATATTTTTTTCATGTCAATTCAAGAGTTTTTTTAGGAACACATACAAGATTTGTCATTGCAAAGAGGGTAATGGTGACAGATTTGGTAAGTCGTCATTGGGATCTTGACTTTCGCCAGTAAGGATGCTGAATGCATTGTGCTGCGTGAGGTCAAGGGTGAGATCAGTAGGAGGCACAATACTAGGAGAGACTGGTGATGGCCTGTGTGGACTCGGGTTGGTGCTTGATGTTGCTATGGAGGTTGTGTCAGATCCAAACATATGTAGGAATTGGTGCTTGACAAAATCCATGGTTTTTACAGCTAACTATTTTTCACTGATCTGGGAAAACTGTTGTTTGATCAGATTTTGAGCATTTAAAAAAGGGTTGCTTGTTGAGGCTGGTAGAATTTTAGGGACTGCGTTATAACAGGCTTGTTCATGGGTTTTGATTGATTTGATTAATTCAGTTAAGTGGGGGTTCATTCCTTTATCCCACCATTTAGTGAAGAATATACGTTTTAATACGGGTATTCCATTCTGATAATCACATTTAAGATCCCATTTTCAAATCCATGGGATATTGAATCAGATGATAAAATGTACCAATGCTTTGGATACGGTACTATTTTTATTGATTAGGGCATATTGTGAATGCCATTATTTAAACTCAGTTTGTAGTATTTCTGGTAGAGTATTAAACGTAAGACCAAATTTATCCCACCAAAGGAGGAACCAATTTGGTAAGCCCGTGTCTAAGACTTCAGGGCATATACGGATAAACCATGTATGGTTTCGTGTCGGATTTTGATAATAAAAGGTATTGGTAAAGGATTCTATGTAATCCCAATAACTGTATTTTATAGTTTTCTGATGTATCTCCATAGTTCTGGTAGTACGTGGATGTAGACCCCATTGATTGATGGAATGAAATTTAGGATTACAGCCTTACTAAAAGTAATTGGGCTAGTATCTCGGTTAGAGTCATGGAATGTATGTCTGATTTTCATGCTCCAAGATTGAACTACTATAGCTTCATAAATGTATCTATAGTGTTCGAATCTGGTTGGATACTGTTGTGTGGAGAGATAATGGGTTTTTATCTCCCATGGATCTTCCATCCATTTTTCATCATTCGGTTCAATTATGAGGAATATTTTCTCAGATTTTTGGTTAATAATGTACTGTTATGGTGTCAAGAGGACTTCTTTTGTACTCTTACGAGTAGCCTCTTGTACACTAGGGAATTCTTATGGCCAGAAAATCTCATCATTCAGATATTGTAGAGTTGTTCTGCCACGTCCGCGCCCACGAGAGCTGCGGCCTCTTCCTCGGTTATTCATCATTGAATTTTGTTCCCTGTAAATACTCACGGATTAGAAAATCAGGAAGATAATTTTGTTCACCTTTAATATATTCAATATCAAAATCAAATACAGATAAAATACTCTGCCGTGATGCAAATATTTATTTTGATGCAAGATTTTGTACATCTTTTTTGAAATCTGTTTTGCAGCAGAGCAGTCAACACGAATAAGAAAATGTTGATTTAACACATCATCTTGAAATTTTAATACACATTACAAAATTGCTAAACATTCTTGTTTAATTGTCGGATAATTTTTGCTGGTCATTTCCAAGTACCAGAGGTGAATCTTAATAATTCTTCTTTATGGGTTTTGGGATTTATCCGTTTCAGAATACCTCCATAACCTAGGTTAGAGGCATCAGTTTCTACAATTTTAAGAAATGTCGGGTGTGGTAAAGCTAAACAGTATAATTATTTAATTTTACCTTTAATATTCCTAACTGCTAGTGTAAGATCTGATGTCTAAGGTATAAGTTTCTTTTGAAGTCTCTTATTCAACAGAGCATTATCCTGAGCTAGTTGGGGATAAAAGTCACCGATATAGTTCAAACTTCCTAAGAATCTTTGTAATTGTGTTTTATCTTTAATTTCATCTGAAAATTTAGATGCAAAATCTATACTACGGTTAATGAGAATAATAGTGCCATTACAAATGTTATGGCCTAAGAATCTAACTGTTGTTTGGAATAATTTCATTTTAGTAGAAGATAATACTAAACCATTTCAGATAACAACATGCTTAAAAATATTAAGATGTTTAAAATGCTGGTCTATGCATGATGAGAAAATTAAGGCATCATCAATGTAACAGATAATAAATGTTGTGTAAGCATTTAAAATATCATTCATGATATGCTGGAATTCAGATGGACCATTTTTTACACCAAATGGTAAAACATTCCATTCAAAATGGCCAAAAGGTACTGTAAAGACAATTTTATACATGTCTACTTCAGCTATTTGGATTTGCCAAAATCCTGATTTCAGATCAAATTTTGAAAAGATCATAGAATCATAAAGTCTATCAAATAAATATTTTTTATTCGGGACTGGATATCTAATCCATTGTAATACATCATTTAATGGTTTATGATTGATCACTAATCTAGGTTATCCTCTTTCTATTTCAGCATTTTTGTTTACATAGAAACCAGTACAACTCCAAGGAGATTTACTGGGTCTAATTAATTTCTTTTGTAACAGAGATTCACTGTCAGTTTTGCAGAGTTCTAAATATTCCTTTTTAATTTGGTTGTGTCTCGATTTGGTAGGAATATTCTTCTCATTGAAGTCTGGCTGATAAGGCAATGATATAATGTGTTTCTTTCTATCCCAAAAGGCATTAGGGATATCACTACAAGTTTCAGATTGGAATTCTTGAAGAATGGTGTGAATTTTCTTTGTATTGCGGGTTGTTGAATACGTTGGTCAATTGTCAAAAAGTGTATTTCTTTTTGTAATAGATTAATCTGATTTGTCTTATTATTAATTAGATGTCTGATGATATCGACTTCCTTAGTATACGGTTTGGTGATGAATTCAAAAGTAATGTCAACGGTATCAACAACTGTATGGATACCAGAGGTATCAATTCTGGTAATAGGCATAATTGAATTGAGGAAAGGATTGCCTAAGATAATGCTTTGTGTCATATTCTTAATGAGCACAAATGAAGCAGGTATGTAAACTCCCTGTTTGTAGATAAGCGCTTCTGGTATTTTGTACTGAATTCTCATAGAATTCCCACTGGCGCTTGTGAGAGATTGAGTGGTTTTATGAAAATATTTTAGAAGGATTAATCCTTCATACATGCAGTTCATATTTGCACCACTATCTACTAAGATAATGACGTCAGTAATGAGAAAATTAGGTTTGATTACTACGGTAATCTTTGTATACCATTTCTGGAAGGTGACCTAGTTTAGAAGGAATAGATACGGACTATTTTCCTTTGTCTGATCTGGTGAGATCTGACAAGGCTGATCTGGGGAGGTCAAAGTCTGACTTTGACTTTGACTAGGAGATTGTTGATATGGTGAAGTCAAAGGTTAACCTTGACTTTGACATGGCTGATCTGGTGAAGGCAGGTCTGGGAAGACTAAATGGGCTTTCCCTTTGGCCGTAGACTGTTTGAAGAGATTCAGATCTTGAGAAAGGATTTGATTTGCAGTCTTTAACTGCTGGATTTCAGATTTAATAATATTAATTTTCATTTTCAGATCAGAAATGGTTACGGGTTTGTGAGGTATATAATCCTATTGAATATGGTTTAATAGTTCCTTCATACTGTATTTTTCTGCAGGTTTTATCTCAAGAGTGGAATATTCTAAAAAGACCATGTTTCTAAGAACTTGAGTTTCATTTTTGGATCAGTAATTTGATCAGATGTGGCAAGAAGAGATCGTTGAGTGTGAGTTAATACATTTAGACCTGGTCTTTTCAGATCTAAACCGTTCATCTCAACTATTTCCTTCCAATAATTGGTTTCTGTTATGGCATTACAGGTTTTGGAGTTGCAGCAAGGTTGATCAAGTTGTTCAGATGTGGTTGATGAATCAGACTCATTTGCAGAAATATATGCAACGTTATCATCTGAACTGGTAGTAGACTGTCTTCAGAAAGGCTGTTCAGAATCTTTTGTAGCGTTTCTTCATCGAGAGCTAGCTCATGAAGTTTCCTTTTGAATTTAGATCGGCATTTGTTGGCAAAATGTCCAGTTAAACCACACTTATAGCAAATGGCTTTGACTTTGCTGTTATGAGATTTCTGGTGTGGTTGAGAGCTATGTTTGGACTATTTATGTCTGATTCTTTTTTTAAAAGTATTTCTTATGCAATTTAGAAGGCTTTGAGGAAGTCCTATGTGGTTTGGATGATGAAGAAGTGGTTGGATATTGGATTTTAGTATCGTAGGCAAATTGATTACAAAATTCGCCTAATTCTTTTCTGTTGTCAAGATTCTGACTTTTCGTCATATGTTGTAGTTTTATATCATTACATAATCCTAGTCCTTTCTCCTATGACTAGGGAAATGAGATGTCCATAAGTATATTGATCATAAGGAATATCCATTTGATCGTGTTTATCACGGAGCTTTATTCTTACTCTTTCAGTAAAAAGACTTGGGAGGCCATCAATGAACTTTGCCTTCCAGTGTTCACTGTTTGCATCACTTCACTGCATGACTTTCATTAGAAAGACATCCTTATACCATCTGAAGTAAGTCAGAGAAGGGCATCTCAGATTTTGGAGAAGTTCTCTGTGTCTATCAGTATTGAAAATTCCTGGACTAAGGAAATGGTGAATAATGGATTGGGCCTGGGTATAACAGGAATCTTTAGTTATGGTTGGGTACCAGTAATTGGGTCAATATTAATTTTGAAAAAGTTTAAGATTTTTTGGCGTTGACTTTCAGTGAGACAATTGTCCCACCAGCCTTTCAGCGTTCATGTGAAGCCATTTACCAGGAACCTGCAGATCTGGTGATCTGTATTCTCATTCTGCTTGCACACAGAAGAGTACATGATCATCTGATGAATGGTCTCGAAGACCTGATATTATGTTTTGCCATCTATGTTCCATTCATAGATGGTTGTGCCGTGGTAAGATTTCTTAGAATGAAGAAAGTCTTTTTCATATAAGATATCTTGGGGAGTAGGTCTGGGATAATAATACCTACTTGGTCCGGTTAAAGCCATACGAGTAGTAGACCTTTTAGAATAGGCAGAAGAGAGTTTATTGATGGAATCATCAAAATTCTTTTGAATATCTAAGATTTGAGAGAGGGAATACTCTTCAGGTTCTTCAAGATTAGGTGACTCATCCTGATTCAACATGTTTAACTGTCCTGAAGATGATTCAGGTGTGGAGTTCTTGTCAGGTGTCGAGATCTTCAGATTCTTGAACTTATTTATAATGGTTTCCATGAAATCGTCCTCCTTCTTACTTGATTTTAATTTAAAATTCTGAACATCTAAAGGAGGTTTAAGCGTTACTGGTTCAATAGTGATTTTTGGTTTTTCAGTTGGAGTTTTAACTTGTATCTCCTGGATTTCAGAAACCTGATCCTCAATCCTAGTTAACTGTGTTCCTACAGTTTGAAGGAAGAGGTTGGTGTAGTTGTTCTATTTGGTTAAGGGTAGAATATTTTTTACCTTAACAATATCCTGATGGTTGGTCTTGTCTGGAACCTCAGTATAGGGGTTAATGACCAATGGTTTTTGGTTACCTTATCCTGGAGCAAGCTCTAAGGATAAGGGTGGTGGATGAATAGCTTGGTAGGTTCTACCAGTTGTGGTTATCCACGTTTTCTGTATATTGGTTAAAACTTGTAAATGTTGGTCATCTTTTATTTTGACTCTTTGAGTGATCTGATAATACTATTCAAAGAAATGCTGAAGGCGTTAATCTTGTTCTAATTGGAAATAGTACAAGTTCTTCAGATCTAAGAGCTGTTGAGGATTATAGTTGGCTAAATACCAATCTCTAAAATCATCATATTTTAGTTGCATAAAATCCTGGCGAAGACTTTGTCTTAACATACTATTGGGTGTAAAATCCATCTAAATATTGAATTGCATGTCACTTACGGTTGGGCTCATGGGCCTTCTATTGATGGTGGATTCATAAACACCATGATGAATCTGGTTTTCGCTGATGTGAATTCCTCTAATCTGATCCTCTAAGGGAAAAGAATGATCAGATTCCTCTGAGCCATGAGGTTCAGCTACGGAGGCCCTAGAAGATTCGGGTATTTCCACCTGATAGGGAGGAATACTATGGCTGCTGAGACTAGAAGGGCTTCTGGTCGGAGGCAGGGGTGGTTTCTGAAAACGAAGATAGACATTGCCACCTTGAGTTTGGATGACAACTTCAAGGGATTGTCGGATTACAGGTCTGGTAGGGACAGCCTGGGGAGTTTTCCAGGTGTCAGGAAAGGTGATGTCAGTCCAGGGAATCATGCGAGAAAGAGCCACTTAGCTGTTGAACATATTAGTATCAATAAGGACTGTATGTCCTTGCTCACTTTGCTTTCTGGTGTAAGGATTCAAGGTTGTCAAAATCTTAAGATGAATCCTAAAGAGGATAGCAAAGGGAGACGATCCTGGAAGATAATCATAGCCATGTGATTGAACTCTCAGTTCAATTTCTTTGGCTAGATTGCTGTCAGACAGCGCAATACTTAAATTCGGATAAATATTAAAATAAACAGGTCCATGAGATAAACTAGTCTCTATGGCTCCCATAAGGGAAGCTTCCAGTTCAGACACCTACCATCTCGAAGGGTGTATTGTGGGTTCTTCAATCTCACAAAAATATCAAGATGTTTACCATAAGAAACTAATTTCTTGTGGTCAATCCATGGTCCCGTCTTTGAGATTTGTCCAATTGATTTACAACAAAATTACAGTTTATTTTTAAAATTATTTAAACCCTCAACAGTTGAGGCCTCTTTTCCTCCAATAATTTATTTTGTAAATAAATTCAAAATTCCTTGGATCCTTAAATGGCAATACGCCATTGAAGGAGAAATTCTCACCAGACAATACTATATAAAATGGTAGGACAAATTCAGTACACTAAAAATATCTGCCTCCATACATGAATAAGTAGCAAAATCTCACCCTCAGATAAAATCTCCCAAGCCTCCAGTGGTCTCCTTAAAAATTAAGGAACCAGATAAGCAAGCTCTGCAAATTAAGCAATCATTAGATTCCTCTCAAAATTCAAAATCCACCACAAGACCTTCTTCAAAAGGCAAAAACAAGTAAAAAAATCCAAAGAAAAGCAAGAGTTAATACAAAAAATGCTCATTCTTCTTGAAAATACAAGTTCTAACTCCGAATTCTCAGTAGAATCCAGTCACCCAATCAAGAACAAAAAAGGTCAATTTCCATCTAAAAAATCAAAGGGAAAATCTCATGTTCGGTCTCTTCCTCGATGGGCCCATGATCCCTTCCGAGATTCTCAAGATCCTTTTGAGGATGTAAACCTCAGTGAAGATGAAGATGAAAAGTTTCATTATTGGCAAAATACCAATAAAAAAATTAATAGATCATGATAACACAGAAGCACAATGCAATGACCATCATGCTCTTCAACACAATCAAAGGACGAGATCAGGATAACAATTATCCACCAACAGTCTCAACCATGACGACTACAAAGGGCTTCGCCTACCAAAGATTCTTTGTAATTTGTCTCTTTGTAATCATTGTACTTTTTACTATTCTCAGTCAAAAGTAGATAAAAGTAAAAATGTAAAATATTTTTTACTTTTGTAAAATAGAATAGTTCAGGTAAGTGATGGGTTCCCGGTGAACTCCACTTTCCTTAGCTATAAATAGACAGCATCTCTCATTTGTGAATCAGAACTCATTTTACAACTCTTACTATTTGAGAGTTAAAACCTGTTTTGTGAACCAAAGCTTTCTTCTTCTACTCCTATTTTGTAAATTTTTTCTTTTTTCAACGTAAATTAATGAGCGGGAGCACTAATTTATTGTTGCCAATAAACTCTGTTTGTGTAAGTTTTTAATCTTACACCTCAATACAGTAACTATTTTTACTATTTATTAATACACTTTTTTATAGTTTATCTTCTTGCCTCTTAATACACCCTCTTAAATACTATTTAATAATATTAGTTATTTGGTATCAAAGCCAAATATACACACATATATATATAATTTTAATATAACTAATATTAGTATTTAATTTTATGAAAACCAAAGGGGGAATAAACATAAATTATTAGATTATTATCAATTTGATGATGCTATGTTTTATTAGTTCCGCAATTGTAACCTTCCATTGCTTGTGACCTCGACAAAAATAACTTAAATAACGAAAGAGTGAATTCAGATTAAAAAAGAACTAAAAAAGATATATGAATCCGTCCGTTTTAGTTTATATAAAAGACAGAGACACCCTTCGACTTAAATTTTAGTGGACAATTACACCAAAAAAGTCGTCTATTTTCATAGTTAACGGTGTTTAAGTTAAATTTAATGTTCAAATTGCCCCCAGATCTATACTTCCATATTCCTGGTGGGTTCATCCGCGAGTGCTCTACTTCGAACACCAACACCTACCTTCTCGGGGAAAGTCTGATCCATTCCATACCCATCCCATTCACGAGAAATGGTAAAATCATCTATAAAATCATTTAAAAGAAGGGCCACATCATCCATTCGGCCCAAACCCCTATTCAAGTTTATCTAATAGAAATTTTATAGAATAAACAAGTTTTGAAAGTTGTTTCAACAAGTAACAGTTTTTAATAGTTTTAGGTAAATAGCAGGTTTTCTAACCCGTCAATAATTTTTTATTAAAATAACTCTAATCTATGTATGACGTGTTTGTTATTTTTTCAATTATATCAGAGGTATATAGATTATATACCGAGTTGAAAGATGCTAGAATTAATAATGTAATTAATGCTCAAAATTTAAAATCTGAAATACCTAATTTATATATGGCGTGTCTGATGATTTTTCAGGTATATTAGAGGTATATAGATGAGATACCAATTTGAAAGATGTTAGAATTAATGATGTAATTAATGCTTAAAATTTAAAATTTGAAATACATAATCTATATATGGTGTGTTTGATAATTTTTCGGGTATATTAGAGGTATATAAATGATATACTAATTTGAAAGATGCTAGAACCAAGGATGTAATTAACGCTCAAATTTTGAATTTTGAAATACATAATCCATATATGATGTGTTTGATGATTTTTTGGGTTTATCAAAGGTATATAGATGATATATTGATTTGAAATTTGTTTACCATAACCGTTCAACAAAAAATATAATGATTTACCATAACCGCTCAAAATTTCAAATTTCTTATACTCATGGCTTTTTGGGTGTATCAGAGGTATTGATAATTGTTGTTACTAAATATCTCAATAGTGAGGTGGCATGCAATCTTCCCTCCATATAGAGGTCCTCTCGGGTGGGCACATGCATAACACAACAAAGAACTCTAAGGCGAAGAGAGTCGATGGTGATTTCTTTGTCGAATAGCCTCTAATGCCTAAGTCAGTATCCTGGAGAAATTTTATCAGTGTTTCTCTTAGGAGAGAATTACATACCTTGTACCGTTTGCAGATGGGGTATTTATACCTAGAGCCTTGGAGGAGGATGCACGTCGAATAAGCTTTGGAAAAGATTATGGCCTTTCCTTGATATGACGAGATGAGGCGGCATTTAATGCATTTATCTCCCGATGACGTAAATGAGGGTGAATTAAATGTCAATTTACCTTTAGTAGAGAGACAGAGAGAGGGAGAGCGAGAAAGAGAAAGAGGGGGGGGGGGG